>CM053565.1:54165510-54315242 GCA_028646485.1 Cryptoprocta ferox | reverse complement strand
GCCGCAGTGGCCCAGGGCAGCCTCAGGGATGGAAACTCCCTATTTCTCTCGTCCCAAAATAAAACATGAGGATACAGCCCCTCGTTCCATCCAGCAGGGTCCCCTGGGAGTCCCTGGGACCAGCGGGTGGAGCCCAGCTAGGGTAGGTGGGCTTCTGGCCCCAGGGCTGTCAGGGGGAACCTTGCCCTGCGGTGGGGAGGGGGGCTCTGGGCACTTGGACTCCGCGTCCAGGGATCGCCAGGGAACGATCGTGGTGAACGTGTTTTGTGGCTCAGTGTGTACGGAGTGTGGCTCTGAGCGTTCACGCAGAATAACTCACTGAATCCTCACGCACATGCGAAGGAAGCACTCCTGTTGCCCCCTTTGCTAGTCAGGGAAACAGAGGCCCAGAGAGGCTAAGGAACTCGCCCAAGGTCAGGGTCGACGCCTGGACGTCTGCAGAGTCCACCTTAGAACCCGTGACTCCCTCAGCAGTGCCCTCGTGTCGTGGGGGCAGATGCTGATGCAGCTTAAGGCACGTGTGACCCTTCACTGAACAGAACATGACTCTAAGTCGAGCTGGGAGCCAGACTGTGCTCTTTATGGTTTCCCAGCAGGTGGCCTTGGCCGCGGGCCCTGCCCTCCTGCACCCCGTGTTCACTTTGCCCACTTGTCCAGCTGGCGGGAGGCCTTCCACACACCTGCCTGCTTCCCCCAGGCCCAGACAGCACTGTGTGTGCGCGTGTGTGTATGAATGTGTGTGCGTGTGTGTGATGTAGGAGTGTGGTTGCAGGCGTGTGTATGAGTGTGTGATGTATGTGTGGTTGTGATGTAGGAGTGTGGTTTTGAGTGTGTATGAGTGTGTGATGTAGGAGTGTTGCATGAGTGACGTACAAGTGTGTGTGATGTGTGTGAGTGTGCATGTGTTATGAGCATGTGCGTGCGTATGAGTGTAGATGTGATGTGTGAGTGTGTATAAGTGTGGGTGTATTTGTGTGTGACGTAGGAGTGTGATATACAAGTGTGTGTGATGTGTGTATGAGTGTGTGTGGTGTGAGTATGCGTGTGCGTTCTGCCTCCCCACCTGGGCGGAGCCCCTCCACCCTCCTCCCCTCCTCGCCCCGCCCCCTCCTCGCCCCGCCCCCAGTACGTCTGGCCCAGTGGGTTCATCCGTGATCAGTGCTTGTTGACTGACTGGGAACCACTTTCCTCCAGCGCTCCCCGTAATCTCCTCGGGGACACTTGTCTTGATCAAATGCCCGGAGTTTGGGGGGTTGTGTCTAGGGCCCCTGGGATGTCACATGACTTCAGGCACACAGGTGTCTCTCCCGCACGGAGCTGGTGTGAGGGGGGCCTGGGGGCCCGCGGGGAGGGGGCAGCCGTCAGAGGGGAGAGGGCGGACGCTGGCTGGCAGAGCGCCGAGGCTGGGGTGGGGCCGGTGGGGGCGGAGAGAGACATGGGGCAGACTGTTCCGGAAGGAGGAAGCCCCTGGCTGGGAGGGTGCCACGCAAATACACTTCCTCCCGCTCTGAGCGAATTGTAGATGCACTGGGGTGGGGGAGGGGCTCAGGGTTCCTATGGAGTGTTCCTGAATCGGGACACACCTGAACAGGAGAAAACCTCAAAAACCCAAAGCCCGCAAACGCTCGAAGACGGCCGTGTGTGCACACGTGCGTGTGTGTGCGCGTGTGTGCGCGTGTGCAGGCTCTCCACGGGCGTTTTCTCACGGCCGTTCAGTTGAGAGCAAAATGTTCAGAAGCCCCTTTCCTTCCAGTGCGTGTTTGCAGGACTCCCTCTTCCGTCCCAGACCTGCCGGGCGGGGGGATGAGCTCACCCGGAGGAAGGAAGGGGTGCCCCCTCCTCCGATGTGCCCGCCCCGCAGGGTGGCCTGTGGGCTTCGTCCTGGAAGGGACACCAGCTTCATGGAACTCACACGGGCGCCTGCAGAGCCCCCTTTCGGGCTGTGAAATGTCCCGACCACTGTCAGGCTGCCTCCTCATCCTGCGCTGAGGATTTGCTCAGACCAAAGCCCTTCCGGCCCCTCTGACCTGTTTCTGGAAACCTTGGCAGAAACCGTTTGGAGGGTGCTTGGAGCAGAGTGGGGCAGGGTAGCCCCGGGCTCTGCTGTTTATCGTTCTGTGGCTTTGGGCAAGTCGCTTCCTCCCACAGGGCGGGTCCCAGAAGGGGCAAGGGGTCTCCCCGGAGGCCCCTTCTTCCGGGCACGGACCCTATTCCTGGCCCCACCCTCATGACTAAGCCCCTCCCAGAGCTCCCCCCCAATACTGTCCCATTGTGGGTTAGGGTTTCAACATATGCGTTTTGGGGGGTGGGGCGTGAACACTCAGTGCGGCACCTGTCCCCACCGCACCTGTGGCCTGTCCTGCTCAGCTCTCGTGGGGTCCCCGTACCCACACCCACCTGTGGGTGGGCAGATGCCCCTCGCCCGGCCCTCGCTTTTCTCCAGAGCAGGGGAAGGACGTCTCGGTTCCTTCCCTGCCCCTGTCAGTGCAAGCAAGGGGCCAAGAGAACGTAGGTGGGCCTGGTGTCCTGGAGCCCTCCTGCAGGTGGCTGGTCTGGGCCAGTCCATCCTGACTGAGGCCGTGGGGTGCTGGGGGACCCCTGGGAACAGTAGCTTGAGCCAGGCCTGGCCCTTGGAGCACCTGTTGAGAAGAGGCGCTAGGACTCGGGGTGGGGGAGGAAGTGGTGCTGTCCAGAGGGGCCAGGTAGGGTGGGCGACCCGGGGGTGGCACCATCAGAACCATCACTGACATCTGTTGAGGGCATGCCCTGTGCCAGGCACTGAGCAAAGTGTCCTGCGAAATGTCCCCTGAGCCCGGTCTGTGGGGTTTCGTTGGTCCGCGCATCTCCTGGGCCACTGAAGAGCTTCAATAGTATTATCGTTGCTTCTGTATCGAGGAAACCCTTTCCTCTGGGGCAGTAAAACCCCCAAATCTTGCTAGTTTGAGGCAACGGAGGGAGGTTGGCTTCTCAGGCAGAGGCCCAAAAGGCCGTTCTGAACGAGGGTGGGGGGCTCTGCTCCCGAGCGTGACTCCGGTGTCTCCACTTTCTGGGCTCTGTCGTGTTTGACTCGTGGTTTCCACATTTTCTGGAAGAGGACGGGTGCGGGGTTCTATCAGGGCCGGCCCTCCACCCGCCCTCAAGTGGCAGCCTCGACCCCGAGGGCTGGCGGGCGCCAGGAGGCTGAGGAGAGGCCCTGCTGTCCCCATTCCCTCCTTTCAACCTGGCCTCTCTCTGTGTAACACGGGCAAAGCCATCCAGAATCAAAGCACTTAACTGACTCGCTCAGGAGGACCACGCAGCTTAGAGACAGAGGTCAGCTTTGTGTGCAAGTGTCTCACCTGGCAGGGAGCGGGAAGACAGGGGTAGGACAAGGGTGCGTGTGAGGGAAGCCCCCGGTCCCCCTGGGTGACTGTCAGAGGGAAGCCCCCCCAATCGCCATCCTCACACAGGAGGGGGAGGGGTGCCAGCTGGCCCCGGCAGCCTCCCCAACCCCCATGTCCACGCCCACGGCTTCCCAGCCGGGATCACCTGCACCAGGAGCACCCGATGTGCTTGTCACCGCTTCCCCCGGAGCCACCAGTCTCTGGGCAGAAAGTGCCGGCTTCTGTGAACTGAGCACCTGAGTCATTTCCTCAAGATTTTCCGGAAGAAGCAGGTGCGAGTACGCGTGTGCCGCTATGTGTTAGCGCAGGCCTGCGGGTGTGCAACTGCGCGTGCACGTGAGTGAGTCAGAGTGAGCGGGTGAAGGAGACTTAGCGGTGGACGGGGCGTCCACAGGGGCTGCCAGCGTCCAGGCCATGGGCGCTAATCCTGTAAGTGGAGAGCAAGGCCCCAGCACAGGGTTCTGACGTCCGAGGGGGACAGAAGGCACCACGCGGTGGCAGTGATCTTGCGAGCTCGGTTTCCTTGGGAAGTCTGTCTGGGAGGCTCCCTCAGATGTGGGAGCCCCGTCTCTGAGGCTGCTTCCCTCGGGATTGCTGTTGCTGCCGAGATCGTGGGGTGACAAGAGATCGCACGGTGTCACCAAGGGGCAGGAAGCGTGAGGAAGGGCATTTATCCCCGGCCCCCTCCTCTGGGCAGCCAGCGAGACCCCGGGGATGAGGTCGTCTTGCTGGATCAAGACCCTTCTCTTTGCTGGGACCCCAAATGACACCCAGTTGAAGGGATGGCCCCGTCTATCCTGGAGGGTGCCATCGTTGTCCTCTCCCAAGACCACAGGCCATTTTCACTGACATGGAGGCATCCTCTCTTCACATAGCCTTCCTCTGGGAGTAGAAGTGGGGACAGGAGGGATGAGGCCAGGAAACACAGACTCAGATGCTCATTCAGATGCTGTGGACCGACCTATGTCCTTGGGGTCAGACGCTCTCACCCAAGGCCAGAGAAAGAGCCCCGGGCCAGGGCACACCTGGAACCTCTCAGGTGGGGAGGTGGGGGACACGGGACAGCGCCAACGCTGTGTGACACACTTGGTCCCCAACAGTCACGAATGGGGACAGAACCAACTCACGCTGTGGCCGTGGTGGGCATGCTGCCTGGGAAATAGCAACTAAAGATAACAGGACTTCGGCTGTGTCCCCGAACCACACACCCGGGGTTTGGGGCGGTGCTCAGAGGGGCTGTCCCTGTGGCCGTGCAGGGTGACCGGGACGGGTTCTGCCTTATGTGGCACACGCCCGGTGAGCGGGGCCCCTGTGAACCCCGGTGAGCCCAGGGCCAAACCACGGCAAAGCTCGCCAGCTCCCTGGTCCCCACCCGGGACGCCGTGGTGCCGCCGACACCGGGGCCGGGAGCTGGGGCCCCTCCGGCTTCAGTGCTCCCCTCCTTATAGAAGACTCAGCCTCAGATTAGGGTGTTGGAAGGAGGACAGGGGTCCTGAAGCAGCCACCCCCCTCCCCTGCCCTGTGCATGTGGAGCCCTTGCCGAGAAGAGAGTCCGCGAGTAATAGAGAACATCTACAAGGACCTGTGTCACCACACCTCTTAATCTCGTTAGGAGGAAATGAACGCAGATCGCATTGCAGCTAATCTTCCTGTGTGTTGAGAATCTCCTGGAAGAATTTCGGGAGCCCGTGTGCCTTCATCGTTGTTTGTCTTCGGCGGAATTTAATTCCCTTCCCCTGAACACACACAAAGCACGCTCAGGGCGTCACAGACAGTGGGAGGCGGGAGAACTGTGTCCCGCGTGAACGCTAGCTCGTCTGGGATCATCTCGGTGCCTGTGCCCAGCGCAGGGCGGGGGGGGGGGGTTCCTCACTTCCGGCGCGTCCCAGGAGCCCTCTGGTGGGCCGCCTGCTGGCTGGCCTTCCCTTTGCCTGACTTCCACGCGGGGTGCGCGGTGGCCCCATTCCCTCCTCCCCCGCGTCCTGCGGTAGGTTGTGGAGGGGCGTTTCTGAATTTCTCGCTCTGCGTGCATCTTACCTTTGCAGCCTGAGCTCCGGGGCCAAGGAGAGGGCTTCCTTCTATTACCGGGCGTCTGTCGCCTCTGTCTCTCGGTGCCCCTCCAGCACCTGCAGCCAGGGCTCACGTTTGGGGATCGGTAACTGCTGGCTGACAAATGCATGAATGTGGCCAACACGATTAGTGTTTTGAACAAGAATCAAGTGTTGGGCCAAGGTCAGGGCACCTGAGGAGGAGAGGGAGGAGGAGGAGCGAGGAGGGGGTGGAGGGGGAGAGAGGGCTGGGGAGGAGGCACCCACTAGGAAGGACCAGGGTGGACCGCCCGGGCTCTGGCCCAGTCTGGTGCCCGGGGACAGAAGCTTCCGGCTCCGCGTCCGTATGCTGCTCGGTGCTGGCGCGTTTTCCCCATTTGTCCTCCTCTGATTGAGCAGATGCCCGGCTGGTAGTCGCAGCCGGCCGGCATCAACTGCGTGTGATGGGAGCATCAATAAAGCCTCGCCTGTGAGGAGGCCGACCCGCACACCGGCAGACGGCTGGAGCTGGGAAGTGGCACTCTATTCATGATGTTTTGATTTCTGGGGCTCTGGGGACACGGACTTTGATAGATGGAGATGTGGTGCCGGCACCAAGCACCATACAATAACGACTCACTTCCCGAGCAGACGCGCCCGTTCCTTTACAATTAAATAAATAGGTTTAAAATAAATAAACAAAGCCTGGGGAGGATGGAGCCCCGACTGTGGACGGTAACAGCTCGGGAAGCCCGTGGCCGGTGGTGCCATCCGTCACACGGGATGCGTCCGCCTCGCCGAGGACGGTGGCCGCCCGCCTGCCAGGGAGATGTGTTCGGGGGGCCGGCGGAGGCTTGGACTGCAGGCTGGTTACGGGCAGACATCGCTGTGTGTCACGCCAGTCCCCGTCACAGCTGTGCTGTGTGCAGCTTCTCTGCATCCGATGCTGACGGCCTCTGCGGTGCAGGAGGGTGGTTCCCAGGGAGGGCCCCGTCTCCATGGTTACTGGGCACCTGCAGGTGCGGGCCCGGCCTCCTTGCCTCCGCGTGGCCGGGGCCCTGCCCTCCTCACCCCGCCAGTTTCGTAGGCTCTAAATCAGGTAGCAGCTGTAAGTGTAGAATATGGACTATGAGGCAAAACTGTTTAATCTACATTGTCAGTGTGGGGAAGATATATCCCTTCAGTTTTATTTCTTCCGAAGGTGTTATCAAATGTGCTGGTGATTCATGTGTAGGAAATATATCCCCTTACATTTTTCACCTGCCGGGAGCCGGCATTGGCCGGTTCTGATTGTCTCCCCACTTGCCGGAATCCATTTGTCTGGTGCGCGTGGGGGCGCGCGCCGGGGCCGCCGCCAGAGCACCGCTGGAACTGAGTATGAATTAAATGTACCATTAAAATAAAGTGTTATCACGGGCATCTAATGAGTTTTATTCTTTAAGAGCTCTGCGTTTCGTGATGTTTGATGTCCAGACATCTTCCTGCTTCCTTTCTTCTGTGGATTTTCTGCTAGGAGTTTGTCGTATTCCTCAGCATCCGAGGGGGTGCTAGATTTCCCCGGCGTTACCGCTGCCGCTCTTGGTTCTGCTGGAGCGAATGTTTTGTTCAGAATGAAACTGGAAAAAGCCAAAGTGGTTTTTTAAAGAGAGGTAAAAAGAGCAAGGAGCGAAGATTTTTTTTTTTCCCCTTCTTCTCAGAGATGCTGCATGTGTGTGCCGTCCAGAGCAGAAATCAAAGCGTTTGGGGTAGATGGGCTTCATCGAGGCTCAGCGGAAACCCAGACACAAGGCTCCTGCACCCTTAAATCCACTTAATTTGGCCAGGACCCCAGACCCGCCGGGGGCCGCCTGTATGTTTATAATCTTGCTTTCCACTCCACGGACCCCCTACCCCTGAGAGGTCGGATGTCCTGGGCTCAGCATGCCCACCCTCCACACTGGCCTGTCTGAGCCCGAGGCCATCAGCTGCCCACATGGCAGCCCAGAGCCTGGATTTACTCATCCCACTGCCAGTGGGCACCGTTCCTGGGCACCGAGGTGGGGCAAGGAGGGAGGGGGCAGCGAAGGCTGGCACACCCACCCTCACAGAGCCCATGCTCCAGGCACAGGGTTATTAAAGAGTGAATGATTCCGGGGCTGCGTGCTGTCCCAGGAGTCCCTGAGGGCAGTGACTGGAAGGCGGCTGTGGCCACTTCCTACAGAGATGGACAGGCTCTCTCTGGGCGCCTGGAGGAGGCCGTGGGTGGCTGTGTGCACAGGGCAGAGGGAAGAGCCAGGGCAAAGGCCATGAGGCGGCAGTGGGGGGGGGGGGCAAGACGAGTGCGTGAGCAGGAGGTGGGGCCACGGGAGCCCCTGGGGAGTGTTGGGGAGACAGGAGCAGATTCACCCTCCTCGTGAGGGCCCAGGCTTCGGGGCAGGCGTTGGCTGATGGGGCAGGAGGCTGTGTCCCAGGGCCCTGAAGGGATAGCCGGCATCCCCAGGACACTCAACACTCCCGGGTTCTCTCTGAGCCACAGGGGGAGTGGGGGTACCATTTGCGGGGACCCCTGGGGAGCCTGGGAGGAACAGGGAAGAGGAAACAGGGACACAGTAGGTTGGAGATGCCCACGGGGCCTCCGTGAGATGCCAGGAATGTGGGGGACAGAAGAGGCTGGAAGTCGGTGCCGGGCATGGTGGTCAAGGCGGGCAGAGCCGCCAGAGCTGGGAGACCCTGGCTGAGGCCACTTCCCGGAGGACAGACTGCATCTCCCTGGCCATCACAGGAACCCTTCTCAGAGCCCGGGTCCCTTGGCCCCTCCCAGAGGACCAGAGGCCGGTGGGGGGGGTGGGCAGAGTTGCTGACAGGTGACTTTGCATGTCACCAGCTCAACCCCCGCCTGGATGAGTCCACTCCTCTGCATTTTTAACTGCACGCGGTTCTCGACTGCCTGAGCGGGAGATGTCCTGCCTGTGAGTCGCCGGGTGCCCACCCCGCTGGGTGGTCTGTGCGCCACGGCTGGCCTGTCTGCGGCAGGGGCGGAGGGTTCTCTGATGCTGCTCTCCTAGCCCCGAGGCGCCTCCTCCGAGCTGCTCCGACACAGGCGGGGCTTGGGGGCCGTTCCCTGACGTGGGGGCAGCAAACGCCAGCCAGCTCGGTGCCTTGGGCAGCGGCGGGAGCCTGGGCACCTCCTGCCTCCCCTCGAGGGCCCTGCGCGGTTGGCTCCCGCTTCCCGGGAGCACCGAGTATTTCAAGCCTCGAAGAGGCCTCTGGGCACATCCGCCTGCGGGACATAAAAGGCTCCCCCCTCATCGGCATCCACACGGCCCCAGCTGGCGACTCTGCACAGCCTGGCAGCCCCCCACAGCCCGGCTCCAGGCCCGGCGCAGGTGGCCGCCCACGCCCGCCGCTCCCGTCCCCTGGCGGCCGCCCCCTCCCTGCGCCTCGAGCTCTCAAAGATGCGGCCTTCCCCTCTGTCCCCATCAGACTCAGGGCTGGGGATCCCGCCAGGGCCCAGAGCGCCTCGTTTTCCTGGGCGATGAGCTGACGAGTCTGGTGCAGAGGGAGAGGCTCGGGTTCCCCCGGGAGACCAGGGAAAGCTCTCCAGGGCGCCCCACCTCCAGAATGCCACCGGACTGTCCACGGAGAGGCCACGCGGGTCCTCCCGGAGGGAGTGATCCGTTCCCAGCTGCCCTGGAGCCCTGACGGCTGAGGGAAGGCGCAGTAGGCAGGCAGCATTCGCCCAAGGCAGCTGTATTATTTACAGAGAGATTCGGGGAATCTCGGAGGAGAGCCAACACCGCTTCCATATTAAAATGGAAATGGCAATTAACTACCAAAATAAGACATTTTTATAACGTTTTTATTGAAGTTTTAATGAACAAATAAAGAAACAGAAATCTGCATATGCCTTGCGAGCCGTATAAAAATGACTAAATCAAGATGAAATGGCAAGACCCAGCAACTCCTCAACTTCCTCTGCTCCTCCGAATGAATAAATCAGCGCTGGTGGTTCTGCCTGCCAGGGTGCACGCGGCCTTGGCCTGAAGGCCAGTGAGGCAGTGAGGGGACAGAGTGGGGAAGGGGCAGGTGCGTCCCTCACAGGTGCCTGGCGGCTCTGTGCATGGTCGGTGAGCGGCCGGGTGCTTCCGAGCTGTGGCACAGGGGGCCGCGCGGGTGCCATGGGCGGAACGGCGTCCAGAGGGGCTCGGGACATCCTCCGGACTCCATTACGCGAGGGCCCTTCCAAGGAGATACCTTCTAATTACCTTAGGGATGTTTGATCCCAAAGGATGTGGGGATCTCTGCACACGGAAGGCAGAGGGGAAAGTCACCCTGTGGGAGCCCTAGGAGCCATTTGTTGGCCAAGCCTCCAATTAGCGTCATGGGGGACTCTGCTGGTGGGTGGGTTGGCACACAGACCCACAGAGAGTGGGCCGCAGGGGGTAAGGAAGGCCGAGGTGCCGTCCCAGCATGGTGTCTGGATGGTGGGTCCGGGGGGGAATCTCCCAGTCACCCTCTTCCAAACCTAAGGGGCCAGATGAGGGTCCTTTCTTTACTTTTCTTTTTTTTTAATTATGTTTATATATTTATTTTTTGAGAGAGAGACAGAGCATGCCAGGAGGGGTCAGAGAAAGACAGAGAGAGAAATCCCCAACACGCTCTAGTCTGTCAGCGCAGAGCCCAGTGCGGGGCTCGAACCCATGCACCATGAGATCGTGACCTGAGTCGAAACCAAGAGTTGGACGCTTAACCGACCGAGCCCCCCAGGGGCCCCTGAGGGTCTTTTCTTTTCTTTTTTAAATTTTTTTGTAACATTTATTTATTTTTGAGAGAGAGACACACAGAGTGTGAGTGGGGGAGGGTCCGAGAAAGAGGGAGACACAGAATCCGAAGCAGGCCCCAGGCTCCGAGCTGTCAGCACAGAGCCCGACGCGGGGCTTGAACCCACAAGCCGTGAGATCATGACCTGAGCCGAAGTTGGCCGCTTAACCAACCGAGCCCCCCAGGGGCCCCTGAGAGTCTTTTCTGACAGGCAAGGAGATTCATCCCTTTTACTCATTTCCTTTCCTTCGCTGAGAAATGAACGCCTCGGAACGGGCTGCCTGCTCCCAGCAGTTAACGGCAATACACAATACACAGATTGGCTTACAGTCACACCTTAATTTTATCACAACTAATTTAAAACTCATGTTGCCACTCCCCTCCCCCCCACACATAATTTAATCTGGTTCTTTTTTTAAAAAGAAATCAAGGAATTTGATCTGGAGCAATTTTTCTCAATTAAAATTTGTGATTACATTTCTGAGCAGAGTTCTGGGGGCGACTGTGATATAATTTAACTTCTCCTAAATTGCTGACACCAGTAACCCTATAAATTAACAGTTGGTGGAGGGAACTCTCCTGGCTTCTTCCTTGCTGTTTCGTCATGGTTTGATTTTGTAATAGGGGTTTTGAGTCCAAGCCAGGAACCCCTCCACTGGCAGGGGCGAGAGCTTATCCCATTTCATCGTCCCGGAAGCCGGCTGCCTGGACTTTAGTCCGGAGAGGACGCAGGATCGTGGCTGCCCCTGCCCGGCGTGGGCACCCTTGCGGAACCTGACCGGGCGTGGCACTGGACAGTGGACACGAGTTCCCGTAGTGCCTGATTCGGTGGCTGGGTCGCAGACTGACCCAGCCGCACACGGGGTCCCCTACAGGACAAGGCTGCCTCCTGGCCATTTTCTCAGCCTCCCAGCTCACTGCTGCCACCCATGATTTGCCTTTGTTGGCTTGTTTTAATATCTCTGAGGTTCTTAGGGCTTTGACGGTGTGTCTAGTGAAGCACGCCCCTTTGAGATTACCAACATCCTTAAGTATTGTGCTCCTTTAGCTCAGCATGTTTTTTCCCCCAGTATCTGTATTTTTTTAAATTTAAATTCGAGTGTGCTAACCCACAGTGTAGTCTAGCTTCAGGAGTAGAACCCATAGCTTGGGGTGTTTTAAATACTTTATTAGTTAAGGTGAGATCGGGAGGAATGAGCAGAGGTGAGACACCCAGTCACCAGG
This sequence comes from Cryptoprocta ferox, assembly GCA_028646485.1. Lineage (NCBI taxonomy): Eukaryota > Metazoa > Chordata > Mammalia > Carnivora > Eupleridae > Cryptoprocta > Cryptoprocta ferox. The sequence continues at coordinate 54,303,808 of CM053565.1, read as the reverse complement.
ACGCTGACTCCCAGCATGAAAAAAATAAAGAAATAAAAAGGAGCCCAAAGAGCGGGATGCAGTTGATGGCTGTGCCCGGCAGTACCAGCCCCATCCTGACAGGACTAATTAATTCCTCACTTCCAATAAGATGCGCCGTTTAGAATTTGGGGGGCAGGGGATGGGGAAGGTCGGTCGCCAGGTAAAAACTAGGACACCCAGCTGCATTTGAATCTCAGATAAACAGTGAATAATTTTAGTGTAAGTATGTCCCTTGCTACCCATGGGGTATACTTACACTGAGAGTCATTTGTTGTTTACCTGAAATTCATAGTTACCTGGACATCCTGCATTTTTATTTGCCAAATCTGGCAGGCCTGGAGGGGAGGTGCTGGCAGTCAGCCAAGTGAATCCTCCCCTCCTGCCCTGGGCCTCAGGGATCATCTTTAAGAGGTGAATTCAGGGTCCATTTAAGTGCACCTCCCCCATCTGATCTGCTCACTCTCGAAGTCACGTTGCTGCGAGCAAGGAGTACACGATGTGCTGAGAAGCGTACCCAGCCTGGTGCGGGCCCGGAAAGAGACAGACTCGTTTCCAAGAGTGTCCTGTGGTGCTCTCCACCTCTCTGGGCAAGGTGTGCGGTGTTCCGAGCACGTGTGGGGGGCAGGGGCAGGGGCGCGCTGCTCTGTGCCACACCGCTCGCCGCTGCAGCCGACTGCTTCCCGTCTACTCCGTGAAGGCTGACCGCTCCGTGGTGGAAACAGTACGTGGGCTTGGAACTCAGAGAAGGGAGCCAGCCGTGTAGACGACAGGGATCAAAGCGAGTTCCAGGGAAGAAGCAGGATTTTGAAGATTCTCAAGATTTGGGGTTGGAAGGGGAGGGCTGAGGGAGATGGGTGTGAGGACGGTCATCCAAACAGCGGACCGTCCCAGCGGAGTCCTGGGAGGGCATCTAGCCTAGAACTTCCCTCCTTGTCTGCTCTCACATCCCAGATTAACACAACAAACAGCTTGTTTGGAATCTGGCAAGTGGAAATTACTAAAATACAGAAGGAAAAACAAATGAAATCCGTTGACACTTTTATTGAATTGGAAAACAGCAAGTTAAAATAAAGCTATCGAGTTAATAAAATATTTTTCTCTTTTAAAAAACTCACCAAAGCGCTCCATTTTCCCCTCCCCTCCCCATTCCCTTTTAATTCTTTTTAAATTCAGCAGAGGGAAGAAAATAACCTCTTGTGGTTTTTTTAAGTATTTGAATCAAGCTCTCCCTTTGCACCCTGGCTAATGTTTGCCTCATTTGGGCCAGTTTGCAAGTGACCCTCTTGTGTCTGAAAGTACACACGCCCGCTCACACGCATCCCACCCCACTGCACGTGTTTATAGCCTGCTCGCCCTCTCCTCTTAGGAAATGTGCACACCTGTGTGCTAGAGCGGCGGCCACGGCAGCTGGGAAGGGTGTGGAAATGTCTGGGCCCAGGTGGGGCTGGTCCAGAGCAGGGCTGTCATAGGAACGCACCTGCTCCCAACGTCTGCTCAGGTGAACACTAGAAAATAGCTTCTCGGGGCGCCTGGGGGCTCAGTTGGTTAAGCAGCCGACTTCAGCTCAGGTTATGATCTCACGGTTCTTGGGTTCGAGCCCCGCATCGGACTCTGTGCTGACAGCTCAGAACCTGGAGCCTGCTTCCGATTCTGTGTCTCCCTCTCTCTCTGACCCTCCCCCGCTCACACTCTGTGTCTGTCTCTCTCAAAAAAATAAATAAATGTTAAAAAAATTTAAAAAAAGTAGCTTCTCAAGCCAGAGGCCAGCAGCCAAGGGGGACCCACCTCAGTGTGATGAAGTTTTGGGGTGATGGTGGGGTGGTCCGGAGCCGACGGCCAAGAAGGAGTTCTTTGAGGTCATCTTCTTGAGGTTGTCTTTGGTGCAAAAAGGTGATTTTATTAAAGCATGGGGACAGGACCCGCGGGCAGGAAGAGCTGTACCGGGGTCCTGATGGGAAACTCATTATATACTCTCAAGTTGGGAGGGGGTCAGGGACAGAGTAGGTCCCTAAGGCATTTTGGAAGCAAGGTTTCCAGGACTTGAGGGGCTCGCTGTTGCTAGGGAAACACCACTTACTACTGTTTAATAAAACCTCAGTCGTGAGACTCTTCAGATGTATATTGGGGACCATAGCATGGAGGATGATTCTCAGCATATATCTTGTGGGAGTTGAGACAAAGGAAGTTGACTTACAAGATCTTCGAGGTTGGGACAATGTTAAGCCAAGATTCCCTTTTGTCCCCCCCCCCCCCAGCAGAGTGTCACCATCGAGGCAGCTGAGCTCCTAGAGGGAGGTCACTCTGCCTGTTTCAAGGACTTGTCAATGAGCTGTAGGCAGTAGAGGAATTTAATTTTTCATTTGCCTTAGTTTCCCACATTATCATGGCCAGCACTTAAACCCCTTTCTTTATTCTTGGGTAGTGGGGAATGTCTGAGGAATGTCACACGTATTCTACGGGGTGGGGGGGGGGAGTGCTGTTAGCCTGCATTGTGTCCTCAGCTTGTCCCACGCTCCCTCATCAAGTGCCACTGGGAGCCTGGGTGGCCTGGGTGGCCTGGCTCAGATGGACTTGGCCGCACCCTTTTCACACAGGAAGGCAGTTCTTGCCTTCATCTTTCTACAATCTTCATCTCTTTGTTTACATGTCAGGAAATGAATTGCTATTTCCAAACAGTTATTGAAATCTGCCACTCTGCTATGTCTTTCTATGGTGGCATTAAAGTTATGAAACTTTCCTATTTAGAGCGAGAAGCACATCCCCTGCCGGGGAGGTGCCCTCGGCCGTGCTCACCACTCTCCCCCCTCCCAGGCGTGGGCCTCCCGGCGTCGCTGTTCCCGGGAGAACGCAGGCCCCCCCAGCGCTCCGCACAGGACCGTCCAGATGGCAGACCGGGCGGGTGTCTCGCTCACTCGCCTGCAGAGTCCAGAGCCAAGGACGCTGGAGGTTAGACGGCAGTTGGGGTGGACACCCCAGACCTGTACCCCCAGGTTTCCACTGGAGTTTGGGGTAGGAGGGAGGAGCTCGTAGAGACCCAGTGATCCTGGGAGCTGGGGATGGGCCAGGATGTCAGACGACAGGAAGTTACCTAAGTCACACGTTATGTAATTATGTTCTGCCTCTTGTCAGACACCGAGCAGAGTTGGAATTTTCCTTGCACTTACAAGAAATATAATTTAAAAAAAAAAAAAAAAACGGTTCATCAAGGGACTTGGGAAATATTCAGCCTCTTACTCGGCTTCCCAGCCAGCAGCACCTGCCAAACAGCAGAAGGGTCCTGCCGCCCCGCGGTCCCTGGGCCTCCCGGCTTCTGCCGCAGCAGAGGGACAGGGGCGTGGGCACCCCAGGCAGAGAGGAAATGCTTGCCTGGTGACATTGGTAGGAGTCGTGCCTGGAGGCTTGCAGACAGAAGTCCCCCTGCTTTGCACACAGCACGTCTCCGGGAAGCGCTTGATGCGTTCAGAAGAACGGCCCGCCTGGGTTCCGGGTCTAACTTCTGCCCTTCCTTGGGGGGGGGGGCTGCGTTGTTTCCCTGCCACACCCTGCCACCCCGCACATCCCCACCTGAAAGATCTGCCCCGTCCGCCACCGCGTCCTGTTTCAGACCGTGTGAAAGCACGGGATGGAGTGAGTGACCCCCTTTGGGGATGACACAAAGAGGCGAGGCCCGCCGGGGAGAGCCCTCATCAGAGGGGCGGGCTGTTAGCAATAACACCCATTAATAATCCTGCAGTGGGGGAGGGGGCAAGCCATTAGGGGGACAGCAAACCGAGCGCAGCTCTCTATGAAACGAGCTAATTATATCCTTTCAGAGGATCCAGGATACCTTGCAAAAATGCAGCGCATGTTAAGCTACTTGCAGTCTTACGGAACTAAAAATAATTACAATAATGATTAACGGCGCAATGTGGAAATTAACCCCGGCGTGGGGGGGTGGCGGGGGCGGGGCTCCTCTGCCTGAGCGTCTGCACGTTCTGGAGAGAACCGTCCAGGACGGACGCCCCCTCTCCTGCCTGGCCCCGAGCAGAAGCGACGGGTGTCCCTCATGCTGGTTTGGCTGGCTGGCCTCTTTGCTGCCTTTATTTCCATGCTCACGGGACCAGTGATGCCAGGGGCTTGGGGGAGGAGGGGGCACGGACAGGAAGCCTGGAGCGTATTTAGGGCAGTGAAACCTTCCGTGTGATACCGTGATGATGAACACGTGTCCTCATCTGTGTGTCCAAGCCCACAGAACATACAGCACCAGGACGACCCTGCTGTAAACTGCGGGCTCTGGGTGGTGACGACGTGTGAGTGGAGGTTTGCAGGTTGTAACGAATGTGCCTTCCGGGGGATGTTGACAGCGAGGGAGACTGTGCGTGAGTGGGGGGCAGCGGGTCATGGACAAAGCTCTGTGCCTTCCTCCCAATTTTGCTGCAAACTTAAAGCAGCTCAAACAGCGAAGTTTAAAGGCACACGCCCTGAGACAGCACGTCACGCCCACGAGGGTGACCACAGTCCTTGGACGTCACGGGGGGGGGGGATGCAAAACGGTGCAGCCGCCGTGGAAAACAGTTTGACGCTTCCTCAAAAAGCTAAACGTAGAATCACCGTCTGACCCAGCAATTCCACTCGTAGATGTAGACCCCCAAAAAATTGAAAACGGGGACTCGGACAGAAGTTGGTACGCCCACGCTCCCGGCAGCATCATCCACAGTAGCTGGAAGGTGGCACCAGCCCAAGTGTCTGTCAGTAGCTGAGTGGAGAAATAAAACGTGGTACGTCCATCCAGCGAGGGATCATTTAGCCGTAAAACATGAAGTTCTGCTACGTCCGTCCCGCAGCACAGATGAACCTTAGAAACATCATATTAAGCGAAAGCAGCCAATACAAAAGGTCACATATTGTATAATTCCACTTACGTGAAATGTTAGAACAGGCAAACCAATAGAGATGATAAAAACACCACTTAGAGTCTGCCCGGGTGGGAGGGGGAGGGGGTGAGGAGCCGCGGGGGAAGCAGAAGCACAGGCGGGGCGAGGCCGGGCGGGAGATGCACACGTGGCTAGAACCAAGTGCAGAGGGACCTTCTTTCTTCATGGCCAGTGCTCCCATGCCCCCCCCCCGCCATGCCACCCCTCAGGGCAGCCAGCCTTGACCCCCCCCCCCCCCCCCGTCTGGCCCGGCCTTGTTAGCGGCTCCCCGGGGAGAGAGCTCCCTGCTTGTAAAGCACCGGGTGGCAAGCACACCCGTGTCCCTAGGGCCACAGTGCACCTTATCAGTAAATACTTCTTAAATGGAAGAGTTTTTTTTTTTTTTAATGTTTGTTTATTTTGAGAGAGAGAGAGAGAGAGAGCATAAGCAAGGGAGGAACAGAAGAGAGAGAGGGAGAGACAGAATTCCAGGCAGGAGCTGCACTGTCAGCACAGAGTCTGACGCGGGGCTCAAACTCATAAACAGTGAGATCATGACCTGAACTGAAACCAAGAGTCGGATGCTCAACCGACTGAGCCACCCGGGCGCCCCACGGAAGAGCCTTTCAATCTCGGAACCATTAGCCCTGTTGTGGGAGGTGTCAGCCGGGGTGCACCCAGCCAGAGGGGGACCAGTGGAGGCCTTTCCGTGTGTCATACAGAGAGCCAGTCACACAGGTGGGGGAAGAGTCGGACAGCCAAGCCAGACAGGCCAGAGACAGAGGACCGCTGACACCCCGGGGCTGGGGGGCTCCAGAGCCAGTAACTGGTCGGTACCGCCTATCAGGAGGGGCTGGCCGGTGGGGCTGGGGCAGGGAGGATGTGGCGCCCAGTAGTGCGTCCATGGAGGCCGTAATACCATCTCTCCCCTCCCCCATGCCTGTGCCTCCGTTGCCTATCTGCAAGCTGGGGCCACGGCTCCTCTACCCGAGTGGAGCGAGTAGGGCATGGAGCAGAGGCTGGAGCCTCCAGGACAGGAAACAGCTGCAGCTGGGCCTGGAGCAGAGGGCGCCAGGCAGCGAAACTGGGCCCGAGGGGGAGCCCCTCCATCCTGGGTGTCTCGGCTTCCCCCAGGCCCTGATGGAGGCGGGCATTGCTGCCCCTCTGGTTCACGTGCTCATTTACGCAGCACGCCCTGAGTCGGGGCTGTGCTGGACACTGAGGGTAGAGCAGGAGACACACTAATCGGGGGCCGTCTTCAGGAGGGGGCCTGGCCTGGTGGGATGAACAGACATCAGACAAACTGTCCCACAAAGAGAGCCACCAAAGAGAGGTAAATGCAGCCAAGGAGAGGCGTGGGGCGCTCGGGGGTGTCATGGGGCGTGCCTACATCAGGGGGGCCTCTGTGAGAAAGGGAAATTTTGGCAGAGACCTGAAGGGAGGGTAGGAGTTGGGGGAGGTCAGGGAGGAGGGTGACAGGGACAGGAAGTAGTAGCTTCATGGCCCCAAGGCGGTTGGAGGCACTGAGACCCCAGAAGGCCCGGTGGCGGGCAGAGCGGGAGGGGAGAAAGCGCGGCAGCACCGCGTCTGGCGGCGCAGCCCGCAGCGCAGGGGAAGGTGTTCGGGCTGAGCAGGGAACGGCAGGCCTGGGGCTGCACGTCGGAAGATCAGGCTGGCTGCTATGGCTCTTCGAGCCCCCACTGAAGAGGGAGGGTGAGGCACGATGCAGGTCAGGGAACCTGCAGTGGTCAGGGCAAGAGAGGAGCCAGTCTCTGGTGCTGGGGTGACAAAGAAACCAAGTGGTGGCTACATTTTGAAGATGGAAAGTACGGGACTCGCTGGTGAATTGGATGCAGGGGGAGAGGCAGGGGCGTGGCGAGGCTAGCCTTCCATTCCAATGACGTGACCAACCAGGTGCCTGGGAAGGGCCATTACCCGGATGAAAGATGCCCAGCGAGAAGCAGACATTCGCGGAGGGGGGAGGTCGTGGGTTCTGCTTCGGGCACGTAACATTTGAAGTGTTGGGCTGGTTCTGATGCTCAACTAGCAACACCTTCGGCCCCTTGGGCCAAAAGCATCCCCAGGGAACAACAGAAAGAAAGCAAGGAGGTGAGGGGTAGAAGGAGAGATGGGCTCAGGTTGGTGTGCGTGGGGCTGTGACTGGCGTGCGGCAGGGGGTGGCCAAGCACAGCTGTGGGAGAACACGGCATGAAGCGGACTGTGGAGGTCTGTTCTGACTTACCTTGGCTCCTGCCACCATTGCTTCGGGACCAACGGGGCCTGCGCCACCCTGACAAACTGGCCACACCCACACCTGTGACCCTGCAGATGTGAACTAACATCAGAGCAGCAGAGAGCCTCGTGCTTACAGGCAGCCAAACAAAGCAGGGGTGGACCACCTGATCTCAGCAGTTGGCTTCCCACCTCTCTTCCTGCAGATTACTAGGAGATCATGCTAGAGCAAGACAGGGAGGGGGTTCCCCTCTTAATGCTGCTTCTCCCCGGAGGGGGAGGAGGAAGCTCTGATCTAGGGGGAGAGTTCGGTGGAGTGAAACGTGCTTGAATGTGATATTCCCAGGCCATCACACCGAGAGCGCGTCCACCCACCACCCCTGAATTCACGGGGGCTCCATGGGCTGGCCTCTTCCTCCAGATGCCTTGCAAGGCAGAGCAGCAGACTTCTACCAGAGGGAAATGAGCTCACAGGCAAAACAGCAAGACATTTGAGATGTGCAAGCATTAAAAAAAAAAAAAAAGGCAACAAACTGGGTTACAGACTATTCCAGGTTACACCAGATGCAGAAATATTGGAACAGAGAGACCAATTTTAAAAATCAGCTTAATAAACAAAGCTAAACGAGAGGGATGTGGTGAGCAATGTGAGATAAGAACAAGAAAATGCAGAAAAGAATCCACCAGAAGTAGTAGGTATTAGAATACATCCGTGGAAATAAAGAGCACAAGGCAAAGGATAAATAGAGCTGAGGAGTGAATTCATGAATTGGAGGACCAGGAAAAAGAAGGAAAGTGCAAAGAAAGTTCTAGAGAAAGGCTATAACCCAAGGAGGAAAGAAGGTAAGGTACTAACAGCTGAGTCATAGAAAATCCTATAAAGAGAGAAAAATTAAAACATAGGGGAGGATACATTTGAAGAAAATGTTGGAGGCAAAATCTTTGGGATTACAAAAAGGATGAGTGGCCCCGGATTGAAAAGGTCTTGGAGTGCCAAGGAAGAGAAATAAAAGGGTAAAAAATAAATCAAACCTACACACTTACAATGACATTTAAAGATAATCGAGATAAAGGGGACGTTTGAAAGGTTTCCAGAGAGGAGGAGAAGATCACAACAAGAATCGTGTGGAGTTTGGGATTTTCAACAGCAACACTAGGTGCAGGAAGACAATGGAGTGGTATTTTCCAAGTACGGAAGGAAAAAGAAGTTAGAACGTAGAGTTTTATATGCAGCCAAATTGCCATTTGAATGTGAAGGCATAGTAAGATTTCCCATTTTATGTTGTCCGAGAAAGGAGGGAAAAGAAACTAGATGTTAGGACTGGAAAGGAAGGGAAATATGTCATTTTCAGATGATGTCATCCTTTACATAGAAAATCCCAAAGAATCTACAGAAAATCTTTTAGAAATTGGAGTTTAGAAAGCTGGCTGATATAATATTAACATACAAAAATGACATAATATTAATAGACAAAATTAGTTACATTCTGTACAGTAGTAGCAAAACAGTAGAAAACATAATTAACAAGGAGATACCATTTATAAAAGTATCAGAAAATGTCAAATACATAGGAATACTTTTTTCTAATGTTTAAGACTTCTATCGGCGAAATTATAAACATTTATTAAGTGCAAGTAAAGGAGCGCTAATAAATAAGTAGAAGACTTTATATCATTAACATGTCATTTTCCTTATATTGATCCAAATTGACTATAGTCAATGCAATTCTGGTCAATATCCAAACAGAGCTTGTCAGGGAACTTGGCAAGATGATTATACAGAAGAGTAGGGACTAAGAATAACCAAGACCCTTCTAAAGAGAAGGGTACATGGGGCTCCTGGGTGGCCTAATCGGTTAAGTGCCCGACTTCGGCTCGGGGCATGATCTCACAGTCCATAGGTTCGAGCCCCGCGTCGGGCTCCGGGCTCTGTGCTGACAGCTCCGAATCCTGGAGCCTGCTTTGGATTCTGTGTCTCCCCCTCTCTCTGTCCCTCCCTTGCTCGTGCTCTGTTTCTCTCTCTCAAAATAAAATAAAGACATTAAAAAAATTAATAATAAAAAAAGAAGGGCACAGAGGAGGTATTTTCCTAGTGCATGTTGAGGCTCATTATGAAACTGTAACAGTTAAGAACTATAGGGTATTATCACAAGGATCGACCAATTGACTGGTTTCCAGAATTTCCAGAAATAGATCCATGCACTTAGGGAAATTTGGTTAATAATAAAGGTAGCATTTCAAATCACTGGTTGAAAGGAGGGGCCAGATTAATAAAGTGATCTGGAAAAAAAAAAGTGTCATCACCCATATAAAAAGTATGACATTGGATCCCTACCTCGCACCGTATTTTGAAAATCAACATAGTATATTTTGGATGAAGGAGTTAAATGTCAGCAACCTCTCAGGTAAATATAGGTGGATCTGGGGTTGGGGGAAAAGTTCTTAAGGAAAACACAAAAAAATGAGTATAAAAAATGATTTGAATATGTTAAAAATAAGGAAAAATTAAGAGCATTTTAAAAATCTATATTGGACAGTTTTTTAAAGCTGTTTAAAAACTGGAAGAAAATATTAGCAATATATACAACTGATGAAAGATTAGTATCAAGAACAATAAAAAAGAATCCTACAAATGAAGAAGAAAAAGTACAAAACATCCCAACAGAGGAAAAGGTAAAAGACAGGTGGAAATCTCATACCAAAGGAAATATATGACTAATAAGCCCAAAAAGAGATGTTCATCCCCATTGATGAGCTGGGAAATGCAAATCAAGGCCATAATGGGTAGCAGTTAACCTCCATTTGAGTGGCAAAAGTCAAAAAGCCTGCCAAATGCCAATGTCAGAAAGGACGAGGGTCATCAGGCTTTATATTCATTGGGGGAGAGCCTAAGTTTATGCACGTCCTTCGGAAGAAAGAAAGTTTGACATTATCTCCTGAATTTGAGCGTTCACATCCTGTCTGACCCTGCACTGTGCTCCCCCATCTGTAGTAAGGGAAACACTTGCCTGTGCTTAGTGGTAAGAGTACTATTACTGTTCATAACAGCAAATACCTAGACACAACCACAGAGTCCATCAGTGAGAGAGCGAACATTTATACCTGTTTTCTTCAATGAAATATGGTACAGAAATCAAGACAGCCGAACTACAGCAGCGTGCAACAATATGGATGAATCTAAGTTCTAAAAAGAAAATGCTGAGTCCCAAAACATTACTTTCGCATCATGTTATTTTTATAAAGTGAAAAGCAATGGGAGTTTTTAAAAGACAGTTTGGCAAAATGGATTTTAAAAAAATGATCCAACTATATGCAGTCTGCAAGAAACTCATGTCAAATAGAATGGTATTGGGTGAAAATAAACTGACGGGAAAGGAGACAAGCATTAATTAAAAAGAAATAGGAGTGGCAATATCCTTACTGGCAATTATTATTATAAAGTCGACTTCAGAGTAAAGCAAATTACCAGGGACAAAACAAAAAGCAAATAAAAGCCCCACACTGCATTAGGATGGAAAGGAAACTATGACACAGAGACACAGCAATCCTAAGCGTATGTGCACCAAATAACATAGCTTCATAATACACAAAAGAAACCTTGATGGAGGAGCCAAAGGGCACCATCAACCAACAGAATCTAAGAGACATTTGTAGATCACTGAATCTCGACAGCAACAGAATACACGTTCTTTTCAAACGGGAACATTCACCAAGATGACCCTGTCCTGGGTCATGAAATAAACCTTGATAAATGTAAAGGAATTGAAGTCACACAGAGTATGTGCTGTGATAATAATGGAATCAGACTGGAAATCAGCAAGAGAAAGATCACAGGAAAATCTCCAAACGTGGAAATTTTTAGAAGGCACTTCTGAACTCACGGGTCAATGAGAAAGTCTGAAAGGAAAACAAGAGGATACTTAGAACTGGATGGAAGTGAAAATTAAGCATTATCAAAATTTGTGGGATGCGGTTAAGCCAGCGCCAAGAGGGAGATGTGTAGTGCTCCTACTTCAAGAACGTGGAAGAAAGAAGAGCAAAATAAACCCGAAGGAAGCAGAAGAAAGGATATTATAATAAAGAGCAGAAATCAATGCAATTAGAAACCAAAAAAATAGAGAAAAATCAATGAAACAAAAAGCCGATTCTTTGAACAGAGCGATAAAATTGATCAACCTCTAGCAAGTCTGACAAAAAAAAAAAAAAAAAGACACGGATTTCCAGTGATCAAGAATGGAACGGGGATGTCGTAGGAGACCCTGCAGCCTTGGAAAGGATAATACAGGAAGGCTGTAAACACCTCCATGAATGTGAATTCCCCACCTGAGATGACACGGACCAAATCCTCAGAAAGCCCAAGCTGGAGAGGGTAGGGCCCAGAGGAACAGGGCAATGAGGGGAAGGCGGCCGGAAGCCAGCTCTGAGGGACTCCAGCATCAAACGTGAGTCAGGAAAAGCAAAGCAGACGTAGACTAGGGGCAGGATATCATCAGCGATGTCATGCCGTAAAATCCCAAAGAAGACATTTTTTCCAGAAGGAGGGTGGGGGTGATCAGTAGGGCCTGAGGACTGGCAGGTGACCAAGACTTACGAAGTTTGCAATCAGGTCAGGATGACCTTGGTGAGCAAGTTTGGACGGAGTGCGTGGTGAGGACAGAAGCCAGATTGGTGTGGGTTGCACAGCGAATGGAAGGTGACAAGCAGATAGAGCCAGTGTAGACGAGCTGTAGAGACACTCGGCTGGGAAGGAGACTGGAGACAGGGCAGCAGCTCCAGCAGGGAAGGGGAGATGACAGAGATGTTTGGTGCTCCTTGTGTGTGTTGGTGCTCGGAGACAGAATCACTGGAGCACGTTCCAAAGAACGGGGGATCCGTCTAAGGATGCGCCCATCTAAGGATACACCCAGGCACTCAGGGATCTTTTCATTTATCCAGACTCAACTAGCCAGCCGAAAATACCTAAGACTCAAGGCGTTTTTTTTTAAATGCACGCGCATGTCTACATTAGGCCCTGACCCTTGGAAGTCAGGAGGAGGGGCTGGCTGTTCGCCTTAGGACCCAGAGCACAGAACTTTCCTGATGTTCTGCCTACACATCTGGAGTGGCCTGTGTAGCTCTCTGAACCAAGTTTTTATTTTTATTTATTATTATTTTTTATTTTTTAAAAATATTTTATTTATTTTTGAGAGAGAGAGAGAGACAGCGTGAGCAGGGGACGGTCAGAGAGGGAGGGAGATACAGAATCTGAAGACAGGCTCCAGGCTCTGAGCTAGCCGTCAGCACAGAGCCTGATGCGGGGCTCGAACCCACGAACCGCGAGATCATGACCTGAGCTGAAGCCGGATGTTCAATTGACTGAGCCACCCAGGCGCCCCCCAAGTTTTTAACACCCCGTGGAGATCTGACTTGCTCTTTCTATAAGTGTTTTCTTTTTCCATAGAAACTAACCAGTCAAGGGCATCTCACATCACCACGTAAATGGGCTGCGTCCGGAAGAGCAGGTCTAGTTCCACGGCCCTGCCCGGGCAGCAACACTGTGGCGGGACGTCTCGACAGTAGCCAGGAGTGCAGGCTGTGTCCAAATCTCTCTCCTCTCTCTGTGGCTTTAGGCTGACCCTTAACTTCCCTGAGCCTCAGCTTCCTCATCTGTAAGATGGGCAGCTAGTTGCTGTCTTCGTGGGGTTGTGGGGGGTGTTTAATGAGATCATCCTTTGTCCTCTGTCTGGCAGACAATATGCCCCCCACTAATGGCAGCCTTTATTATTAGGGATCAATGTGGAGCAAACCCAAGTGACACTGGGGCCCATGGAGAACCCAAGGAGGGAGGCAGATGTCCTTGCTCTAGTGGGATCTTGCCCAAGAAGCTAAGTCACATTTTTCCCTCCGGTTTTGAAAGAGTCACTGAATTTCTGTGCTGTCGCTGGGGATGACCACAGTCTGGGTCCCACTTAATTAAGAGATGGCCGGGCCAGGCCTCTGCTGAAGGACAAGCAATAGTGAATCACCAGCAAATGTCTGGCTGGGTTTCTACTGACTTAGTTCTTCTAAGCCCCTTCTTGATTTCTGGAAAGAAAGAAAGCGGGAGGTGGGGGGGGGGGAGCCCTCAGCATTCTTCAGTGTGAAATACAGCATCGCCCTGCCAGCTTCTTTCTTTTATTTATTTTTTCTCTTCTCTCTCTCTCTTCCTTTCTCCCTCCCATCTTTCCTTCCTTTTTTTTCTTTAATAAAACTTGAAACATCGTATAAAGTAATCTACATTTTAAATGCGCTTAGAGGCATTACTAGAGAAATATGGCAACCCTGTTGTAAAGAGAATCATTTGTCCCTAAGTTCCCTTGATTGTTAAGTGTGGATTTTCTTATTTGGAGTTTTACTTAAAGCCGTACTTAGCTTTTGTTTATTTTTAATGTATCGGGATTATTTTCTCCGCGACCCTCACTGGGATTTTAGACTCTGCACACCCTGTCCCTCCCAGTGCCTTTACACACAGCCAGGTCAGCGTCCCCTGTGGCTCCTCCTGATAAGCTTCTGACCCTTTATGCACAGACTGGTGTCCCTTGTTCTGTTGGCCGGCACGTGCCGGTGCAAGCCCGGTGGGAGGACGCTCCCTGCCGCCGCCGGGCTTAGCTGGGGGCTTTCTCCCCCAGCCCAGGGCGTCAGCGTTCACCTCACCCCCCTGCTCACGGTATTACCTCGCCCAGCAAGCGAAGGCTCCAGCGTTTAATCAGTCGAGAAGAGGGTCCGACTCTGACCAACATCCACCAGCCGAGAGGAGAAAACAACCAGCAACAAATGCCCAACAAAATACAAATAAATTTCTCTAAAAGTGCAGTCGTTGGGAAAAAGAAAAGGCGGTTCGTCAGGTTGACATCAGAAGAACCGCATGTCACCCTGACAAGCCGCAAAGGCTAATGTTTTATTCACCAGGCCTGAAAAATAACTTCCCAACGAGGGCCCCATAAATAAACCAGTTGATGAATATTACAAGAAATAAAAACTGATAAAGCAAGAGCCCTAAACACGAGCTGCACATCGGGTTAGGGAAGTGCGTGGTTCTCTGCCTCTAACCTCTGGTGACGGGTTTGCAAAGCCGTCCGCTGCACGGGCTGCAGGGAGGGGGCCGAGCACTGAGGATCCCCCTTCCCCAGCTCTAGGGGCCAAGGGCGAAATTTTCCGAATGAATTCCATTTCCTTCATCTCTTTTCATATTAGGATGTCACCTGCATGCACTGATATAGATATTTCCATACATTAGGAGCCACTGGCTGCAAATCGTTTTTCCCGTGGCCCTGGCTGGGGATTTTCAGGGGAGCATCGCTTATGAGAGCAGACAGGCTCTCCACTCCCCTCTTCCTATTAAGACCATTATGCAAAGAGCCCGGAACCCAAAGAGGGATCAAGGAAGAGGCTGCATCCCAGGCTCTGGCCCCCACACCCCGAGGGCAGCGGCCGCTTTTTCTACAGAGACAGGGATCCTTCATGCTCCGTCTGCACAGTCCAGGCGCCCCGCGGGACCGCCAGGGAGGACCAGGGCAGAGGTGCCGCGTCCATCCCCAGCCCCCGATCCCCACCCTGCCACTTTGCCCTAGTCACTGGACCACAGGAACAAATGCTCCTAAGTCACATTAGCTACGCAGGAGGAGGGCAGAACTTGCGGACAGATTTATTTATAATGAGAAGGTGTGGAGGGGGCTTGATCTTTAACAGTACGAAGAGGGCAAAAAAAAAAAAAACTGCAAAAGAAGATTGCAAGTAGGGGAACTTTGATTTGGACATTTCTGTGTGTGCGCGCACGCACACTCACACTTACACGAGCACACACCTGAACCCCCGTGCGTGTAACTGCCCATGCCCGCACGTGGGTGTGCATCTGCATGTGCACATAGGTCTGTGTTTCCGCGTGCGTGGCTGAGCAGTGCATGTGTTTGTAACTGTGCCGGCCCCACAAAAATAGAGATCCCAATAATCCGTTCTTTAAATGACTCTTTCGGGGCCCAAATCAAGAGGCTTTCATTATGCTTGTTTGAGTCCAGAGCCTGACTGCAGGTGTAGCTGTTTCTCTGCAGTGTAGACACAGAACTGAGTCCATTTGGAAAGGCTTTCGAACAGGAAGTTGTGGTGTTCAGGGCACTTTTTTTTCCACTTGAATATTGCAGCTGTTTATAAATACACCTTCCCCGGCCTCCCCTGGGGCGCCGACTCAGAGGAATCTGCTCGAGTGGGTATCAACGGAATCCACATGTTCGTTCCAGATGCTTTTGCCTTTTTCTTTCCCTGGGTTTTCTTTTTTTTTTTTTTCATTCATCAAATAATGTCAGGGCGTCATGGAAAACTGCAGGCATTCACGTCTCTGGGTTTCTGAGGCCTGGGCCTGTGCCCCGAGCACCAGGAATCCCATCCCTGTCAAACACACGTGTCCCTTTTCAGGTGCAGTGGGACGTGCCGTGGAGTCTCGTGCCCCATCCAGCTGGGGGGGGGGTGGGAAGGGGGGCACAGGCCATTGTCACACCAGCTCTAAACCTCAGGGTGGGGAGGACAGATCAGGCTTCAACTCAGTGGGACCTGCCCCGTGCAGAAAGACAAAGATAAGATTTAATTTCTGGGAGATGGAGCTGTGCAGTTCAGCTGCCTGGCTCCCGGTGTAGATTCTAGTGTGTTCAGAACCTTAGCACGGGCAGGGGAAAGCCTGTGGAGGGCAGGGGGATGGTAGAACAGGTTCTACTTCACCTCTTGCTGTCGGGCCCGGTACTCACCACCACTCCATTACTGCAGTGCCCAGAACGGCGGACCGTCGGGGACAGAGAGGACACTAACGCTCACCCAATCCAATCTGCTTATTTCACACATGAAAAATTTGACTCAAAAAGGGAAGATACGTGACTGACTTGTCTGAGGTCACGCAGGGTTTGGGCCAAAAACCAGGATCCAGGCGCCAGCTTTCAGGCCAATGCTTGTGCTAGCCTAGGCTGGGTTCCCCTGGGACCTGCTTCTTAGAGCGTGGTGCCCAGACTGGCAGCATCAGAACCATCTGGAAACTTGTTTAAGATGCAAATTCTCAGACCCCACTGCAGACCTACTGAATCAGAAATTCTGTGGGCTGGGCCCGGCAGTCTGGGGTTTAACCGGCCCTCCGGGTGATACTTCGGGGGATCTGTGATTCTGGAAGGTTCCCAGGTGATGCTGGTGCATTGGTCGCTTTGAGAGGTGGTGCCCTAGAGCAGTGGTTTTCCAAATGTTCTAGAAGTGATATAATCAAAACCTTGTAATTACCTATGGGCTAAGCCAAGGGAGAGTAGGAAAAGTGGAAAGCAGGTATTAGCTGGCTCTTCATTTGTATCCAGGGCTCACGGGGAAAATTACAGTCACGCAGGAAGGTGTCCTCCAAAACGTAAAGCTAAGCACGCCTCTGTCTTCTTTTCTCTTGATGGTATTGAAATGCTTAGGGACATGTGTGGCCATTTTAATTCTAGAAAGGATGGTGAGTAGTATACTCATGAATTCCACTTGTATGGGGTGTATTCAGAACTCTCCGGTAAAGATAGTTGGCTGAAAACCAGTGCAGATGGGGAGCACCTTTTAAATATATGAAGTTTCGGGGCGCCTGGGTGGCTCAGTCGGTTGAGCGTCCGACTTCAGCTCAGGTCATGCTCTCACGGTTCTTGGGTTCAAGCCCCACATCGGGCTCTGTGCTGACAGCTCGGAGCCTGGAGCCGGCTTCAGATTCTGTGTCTCCTTCTCTCTCTGCGCCTCCCTTGCTCACACTCTGCCTCTCAAAAATGAATAAAAATGTTAAATAAGTAAATAAGTAAATAAGTGAAGTTTGTGGGGACGTAACCGTGGGGGCAGGGCTCGAGGGGGTGAGTTATGGTGGACACACACGCAGCTCTGGAAAAGCCGTTTCATGGGTGCTTTTCTCCGTCTCCCCACAAGCTCCCTGAAATCCCATGGGAGGAGAGAAGCTTCACAAACTACAGTAATGGAAGTGTCACAGTAGTCTTCCTGTCTAAGAAATAGCCTCTGCTCACTGCAGCACCACGGACAGCTACAAACCCGCCATCTCACCCCCTGCTGTGTCATTGCAAGGCCCTCACTTCCTTCCGGCTCCAACTCTCTGGAGGGGCGTGCCAGCAAACACATGAAAGCCATGTGGAGATTTAGCAAGAAGCCATACCTAATGGCCAGTTCCTTTTCTTTTAGAGGTGGGCTGTGGGTAAGAAGTGTGTGCGTGTGTGTGTGTGCCTGGCTCTGGCTGAGATGCCCAGGATCCTGCACCATGTGAGCCTTGGGAGCAATGGAGGGGGAAGGGGGCATTCTGGAGATAACCAGGGACGCCGCAGGGATGCTCCCTAGGACCTGTGGCTCTGTCCCAGCTGTTGCTCATTTTTTGCCAGGTAAGCAGTCTCTCCTGTAAAAGTTCCAGCCCTGAGCCTGAGCTTGGGAGGTGCTGGGATGATGGACTACTTCCCTGTGGTGTGAGAGCCACTGACTGTTGAAATACGAGCTCTCACTTCTTTATTGCACCTTTTTAATTGCCTCCTGAAGGCCATCAGCCACCGATAAAAGCCCCAAAGCCCCAGAGAATTCTCTGTTGTTATTCATTATGTGTGTCTCCTCCTTCAGAGCCACATCCCCTTCGAGGTCCTGGTGAATGAGCTGCCTCTCAGGGTAGCCAGTTTCCGGCCCAGCTGGGCTGGGAGGAAGAGGCGTGGGATCCACCTGAGGACCAAACTCTTCTATGTGCAAAGTCAAGGGCCAACGTGGAGGAGAGAGGACAGGACTAGGGGTCTTATCTTTGGATGAGGAATTCTACCCTTGGGAGCGTGGAGACCCTGGTGTGAGGCACTTTGTGCTATTGTCTCCATGTGCTGCTGGACAGGGAGGGGGCTTCAGTTTTTGGAACCTCTGTTGTCCCATCTGGGAAGCTGGGATTCAAAAATGGCGCCCGGGTGGCTCAGTCGGTTAAGCCTCCGACTTCGGCTCAGGTCATGATCTGGTTCGTGAGTTCGAGCCCCGCGTCAGGCTCTGTGCTGACAGCTCGGAGCCTGGAGCTGCTTCGGATTCTATGTCTCCCTTTCTCTCTGCCCCTGCCCTGCTCGTGCTCTGACTCTCTCTCTCTCTCAAAAAATGAATAAACATTTTTAAAAATTAAAAAAAAAAAATAACCGAAGGAGATGTTATAGGACAGGATGAAGGAATGATGTGGTGCTGTCTGAACTCACAGACAGGGGTGATGGGGAGGAAGCTGTCACTCTGATACGGCACAGGTACCTCAGCAGGTGTCAGCAATCACGAGTCTTGTCTTTTCCATAAAAACCAGTTGACTAGTGTAACAGTGAGAACCTGGGCAGGATTTCTGGAAAATCCCCTGCTGGACAGAAAAAGCAAAGTTCCAGGTGCTGCAGGCAACAGCAAGTCAGGGGTGGCAAGATCGCCGAGTCCGAGGCAGTCAGGGAAGTCTGGGGGGATCTGAGACTTGGACGAAGAAGGGGGTCAGAAGCACGTGCTCCCATGGAAAGAGAGAGTTCCAGGTGAGGACGAGGTCCTATGAGCACAGGAGAGCAGAGTCGGGAGAAAGCAGATGCCGTGGCTGCCCGGTGTCACTGGAGGTAACGTTACACGGGAGCAGGAAGCAGGAGCTGGAGCTGGGAGGCTCGGGGCTCTGTGCTGGGGACAGTGGACGGGAGGCTGTGCATGTGCCGGGGGAGGCTGATCCTGGAGACGAGGGTGGCGATAATACCGTCTGCCTGTGGGTCGGTGTGAGGGCCAGCTGGGGTTATACAGTACAGTGCTTGGCCCAGGGCCTGGCATATATTAAAGTGAGTAACAACAGTAAGCCATGCATCTGAAAACACACACACACACACACATACACACACACACGCACACGATAGCTTATATCTAGGCCCCCATCAGGGTAAGAGGGAAATCACATGCGGTGGTCCCCCCCTTGGTCACAAACAGGGGCCTCCATCTGTTTTGTTCATAAATGAAGCATACACATAGTGAACACCTACTGTGTGCTGGGCCCTGTGCACCAGGAAGATGAGAATCTGGACGCAGCCTCCCCCCTCCTCCGGGACCCCATCTACTCAAGGACAGCTCCCCGGCCCATCCCTCTGCTATGGGACCTGGACACAGAGCACACACAGCAGGGCACCAATAACTCTGGGACCCCTGAGGAGGGACCCGCCAACAGCCTCGGAGGCCAGGTAAGATCGGAGCCAGTTTTCAGAGGACAAGCGAGAGCCCACCAGCGGAGAATATTCTAGATGGATGGAAACATCCGAGGCTCAGTGGGCCAAAGGATCCAAGCTTGTTGGAAGAACACTAGTGGGTCCACGTAGGGTGAGCTGGGAGGGCTGGTAAGAAACGAGGCACTTGCCGTGTGTGGGGCACAGCTCCACGTGGTTTATACCCGTGCGGCTTTTATAAGTTCACAACCACCGCTGGAGGTGAGTCCGTTGTTGCCCCCATTTTACAGACGAGGAAATCAAGGCTGGAAAGAGGTGTTGGGACCAGATTGTGATGGTCTTGAAGCTTGTCTGGAGGGCTCTTAAACCGTGGGGTGAACAGACGCGTTCCCGTTCGTTCGTGAGCCTCCAGAAACGATTGTGCAATTTGGTGCCTGCGTACGTATGTGCCTTTTTCTAGGTAGAGGTCTCTTAAGGGTGCCCCAAAAGCTAAGAAGCCCTTCTGTATGTAATGGGGAGGCCCTGGAGGTTTTCAAGCAGTGGGTACAGGATCTGAACACCGAAGATGTTCTTCGACGATGCCGGGCACCGGGCCAGAAGGAGCAAGCCTGCTGGGATAGACAGAGAACAGAGAGGTGGTGGCACCAGCCGTCCCAGTGACCCCTGGGCATGAGGAGGGGTGAGAAGGTGGAGGCTAAAGTGACACAAGCTTGGGGTCTGGATGCCGTGGAGGCTGGCGATGCCATTGCCCGGGACAGGGGTGCAGGGGAGAATTAAGTGGGGATGAGGTCACCTTGGGCATGTCTCCGCAGTGGAAATGTCTCCTGGGAAACTGACGACATGAATCTCAGGAGAGAGGAAAGAGATCTGGGGGCGGAGGTGAGGAAGGTTGCGATTTTGGAAGCAGTTGGGGGTGTGGGAAAGAAGGGAGCCCCTAGGGAAGGGTGACGGGCAGAAGCAGGAGGATGTGGGAAGACAAATCAAGCGCTGCGTGATCGACACAAAAGAGAGACGGGGCAGGGTGGAGGGTGGGCTTGCCCGTGAGGAGACCGCTGGCCACCAGGGTGTGGGAAGTTTCAAAGGAGAGTGGGGAAGGGGAGCAGGGGTGCAGTTCCCAGCAGAGAGCGGGGTGGAGGTTAGAGGTGGAGGACGGAGAGAAGACGCCCGAGCGGCAGGGAGGGAGGGAGGGTCCCAGGAAGGAGGTGTCTGAAGGATGTGGAGGCCGAGTGCAGTTGCAGGTTGAGGGGGCAGTGCCAGGGGCGCGGGGGGTGGGGAGGTAGGGAGGGAAGGGCGGGAGTCCCAGGAGGGGTAGAGGGATGGATGGTGCGGTCTTTGGGGAGACCCATAGCGTGTCTACTATCAGAGCCAACCTTTGGGGCCCGTGGCACGTTCTTGTCGCAAGGATCTTTCTTCTTCTTGTTCTGTTCCCCACCCCGCACCCGCCCGCCGCTTCTGTGCCAGAACCAGGAGAGGGCAGAGCCAGCTGGGTGAAGCTTAGGCTGGGGGTCCCGAGCGGGACTTCTGCCCGCGGTCTCCTTAGTGACGATTTGACCCCCCCCCTTCCTTCCTGGATGCTGTGCTCAGTCTCCGGTTTTTGTTTTTGTTTTTTGTTTTTTCTGGTGTAAAAATAATGGCTTTGGATGACATGACACCAGGTATTGATTTAGGGATGAGCGTTGGAACAGTCCTGTGTCTCTGGAACAAAAGACAGCGAAGCCATCGCAGCTCACGATAGCCGGGGAGGCCAGCGTGGGCTGCGGGATGAGAGGGGCCAGGGCGACAACTTTAGGAAGACGGAAAGCACCCTTTCCAACTCCTTGATGATGGCCGCCTCCCTGTCGAGGCCATTAGATGATCGGCCACATCCCGATGGGGTTTCTGGGAGTCATTTTCCCCCGAGAGGGTTTGCAGTCTCTTCTGTCTCTCTGTCTCTGGCTGTTTGTGGCTGTCTTTCTCTGCCTTGTCTCTCTTTGTCTCTATCTCTCTGTCTCTGTCCCTGTCTCTGTCTCTCTCTGTTTCTGTTTCTGTCTCTGTCTCTCTGTCTCTCTCTTGCTTTCTCTGTCTCTGTCTCTGTCTCTCTCTTTCTCTCTCTCTCTCTGATTTGGTCTGTCTCTCTCCCCTTCCTCATTCCTTCCCCCGACCCCCCTTTCCCCATTTTAGCTCATCGACTCTGGTGCTCAGGTTGGACCCTGTAACTGGCCTCTGTCGCCAGCACCCTGGGGCTCCGTCCTTACTCCCTTTCTCTCCCCACCCGGCCTGCGCATTGATTTATCACAAGGCGCCTCCCTGACAGCTGTGCTCAGCCCAGTCTCTGCCTCGCTCAGCAGCATAAAAATGTAAAAGAGCTGCAAATGGCTCCTTCCCCTCCTAGGGCTCAAGTTCCAGTGCTGAAGGGCTGGACTGATTTCCAGTTTGGAGACAGAACTCACGCCCAGAGAGTAGCCGATGAGAATGAGGAGGTGGCGTGGTGGGGGGGGATGGGCCTCAGGTGACTGTTGTCCCCTTGCCCGCTGCACACTGGGGGCCAGAAGCTTCCGGAACTGCCTGTGAGTGGGGGGGTTGGGTGGGAGGGGACATCTCCTCACACCCACAGCCCTGTCTGGGCGTGTGACTGCTCAGCCCAGAGATGGAACTGAAAACAGAGTGGTCCGAGATGGCGCGGAGTGACCGGCAGTCGTGGGCTGGGTGTCACTGCGGAGGGGACCAGGCCAGGCTGGGAAGGGCTGGCCCGGGAGCCTTGCCGAGCAGTTCACAGCCATGTGCCCGGACCCGCCTGGCCTCGACGGCCGTTGGGAAGAGTGACGTGGAACGGGATTCTGTGAGCTTAGAGGTGGTGGGTCTCACTCCAGCGCGTCGACAAGGGAGGGGCCTCCCATGACCAGTGAGGCAGCACGGCGTCCATTCAAAAAGAGCATGACACCCCGCTGTCTTCCGGGAGCTTCCGCTCGCTTTGGGGATCAGACCCTGCAGTTTGTGAGAAGGTCCCGTAATAACGCTGAGTGGGTGCATGGTGGTGCTTCAGGGAGCTTCTCCAGGGTCGCAGGAAAGGGACAGACCCCGGGACTGGGGAGACACCTGCACTGGGCCCGCGGGGCCAGCTCGGGGTGCACCTTGAAGGCCCAAGAACGATGCCTCTGTCTGGAAGCGGCGGAGCTCCCAGAGGC
This sequence comes from Cryptoprocta ferox, assembly GCA_028646485.1. Taxonomy (NCBI): domain Eukaryota; kingdom Metazoa; phylum Chordata; class Mammalia; order Carnivora; family Eupleridae; genus Cryptoprocta; species Cryptoprocta ferox. The sequence continues at coordinate 54,281,308 of CM053565.1, read as the reverse complement.
TCTGGGGCAGCGGGGGCGTGAGGGTGCTGGGTGACGTGGACACAGTGCACAGGGAGGGGCGGGAGCGACACAGGACCGAGAAGCCAGCCAGGCCACTGCGGGGACCGCCGGGGTCCAGCTGTGGGGAAGACGGTGGGATTGAGAGCCCGTGAAGATGCCGGGAGAGGCTGAGGCTGAGCGCTGCGGGGCCCGTGACAGCAAGGGCTCTGGCCGTGAGGCCTGGGCAGCACGACGTCCCTAACAGAGGAGGACTCACCATGCTTTTTGTGCGGGCTGAGCCACCAGGGACGGGGCGGAGGCCGTCGATGCGTGTGCTCATGAGACAGTTGCCAAGTAGACACTTGGCGGGTCTGGGGGCTACGGATGTAACCTTCAAACTCTTTTAATATTTACGTAATAGATATAAGCACGCAGGTCTTTTAATGAGACAAGACACACTCGTGAAAAAAAAAAAAAAAACCCGAAACACTAGATTGAAGTGACACAGGAACCCAAGAGGCAGCTTGAATCGGAACAGAACAAAGTGACCAGTGACTGTCGCTGTGGTCAGGGGCCCCGGGGGGGGGGGATCTTCAGGCCCAGGGAAGACCCCACGGGCGTATACCTACCGTGTGACTTCGTTACCGAAAACCCGCACGCTGGCCATGTCCCCTGTGGGCTGGGCTCTGGGTCTGAGAACGGGAGCTGGCCGGAGTCAGGTGCCGGGAGAGGGACGTGGGACATCTCCCGGGCGCCCGCTTCCACCCTGAAATCCTGCGGACGAGGAACACAGAAGCGCTTCCAGACAAGGACGTCCCCGTCTGTTTACAGAATCCATGAAACAGTTCAAGGTTCTGCAGAGTTTAGAGGAAAGCGTGGCGCACTGCGTCACTGCCCCAGGGCAGTCGGGGTCTGTGTGGGGGAAAGTGGGCACAGCCAAGGGGACTCCGGTGGTCCCGCACTTGCAGAGCCAGAGGGGCACCCTGAGCTCCGCCTCCACCTAGTGAGGGTCCAGTGCTGGCCCCCGTGTTGGGGACCAGGGGGACGGGACAGAGAGAAGGAGTCCTTCCCAGGATGGGGCTGAGCTCAGGCGGGGAACAGTGAACACACGCATGCGTGCACATCCACACATGCGCATGTATGATCATAGGCGCACATGGTCATGCACACTGGTGCACGCACACAGTTCCGGCACCTGACGGCCCATTTTTTCAGGGAAAACTTGGCGCGTTTGCGGCAGACGGAGAGACAGTCAGAGCCCCCTCCCCGGGGGGGGCACAGGTGGGTGGGGTGGTCTTCAGGCTCTGACTTGGGTGTGTGAACAGAGACACTGCTGGGTGAGCCATCTTTTCCCTGGAAGTCAGGACGAGAAGTCCGGGCTGAAGGGTCTGAAGGCCTGAGAAGGAGCCAGAATGCCCCGGAACCACGCTTGCCGCTGTGAAGAGGCCCAGGAGGTGGGAGGCCAGAGGCGGAGCCTTCCAGCAAGGAGGTGAATCTAGACCACAAGTGGACGGGGGCAGCTGAGCGTTTGTTCTGATTCCCTGTTTCGTGGAGATGCACCCCAGGGAGGCATTGGGCCACAGGCTCGCTGGGCTTTGCGAGAGAGTGCGGGGCACGGACCACAGGATGTTCTTTAGAGCCCCCACGGGGCCCGCAAACCTTCTCGCAAGGGGAAGGAGGAGAGGACGCCGGGTTTGGACTGACTGCTGGATTATATAGCGAGGTGGTAATGAAGGAAGTTCTCAGAGGTGATTGGAGTTTATGGCGTGACCGTATAATATCGTCGGCAGTAATTTTTACAGTGTGGGAAGAGGCACGGAGGATGAGGCCCTCCCCTCCCCACTCCCTGCGGGAGAGCAGGATGGCCTGCGGGAGTTTGGCCGGGGCGGAGGGCAGGTTTGGGGAAATGGCCCTTTACAGGAGCCCCGGGGATGGCCGTAATGGGCACGACATTATATCAAGCATTAATGAAGATAATGGTAATAATGAAGCAGGAGGAGAGTTGGTTTCCATGGAGAGCAGAGCTGGGCTGCAAATAATGGGGGTCCATAAATTCTCCTGCGTCTGCAGTGTGGAGAGCTCTGTGGGAAGGTCAGAGCTGGTGTGGACGTGCCCTGGAGAGACCCTCTCCCTGTAGTGACGGTGCCTTGGGGGGCCAGGGTCTGGGTTACGATAGGTGGGCGTGCCAAGGTCTCTCCCCTGCCCAGCTCCCCTGCTCCTTCTCTGCTGTGACTCCGTTGCTGTGTTCTTGACTTCCTCCCTGCTCCCCTCCAGCCGGTGCCAGGGGCACCTGCTGACTCAGCTCTCTGCCCACCCTGCTCTCTCCCCTCTCCCCACTCCCCATCCCACATGTGGCAGCCGCCCTCCTCTGCCTAGGCTCCCTTCCGGTGCCCTGTCCCCATCCCTGGCCAGCCACGGTTATCCCCGCGCTGCTCGGTCCAAGCCGAGAATTTAATTTCTCCAAGTGCAGGCACTGGCCATGCGTCAAGCCAGTGCTGTTTCCACAGGGAAGCCAAATGTCTCAGGCTGCAGAGAGATACACCCCCTTCCATGGCTCAGGTACCAGCAGTTTGCTCAGGTTTCAGATCTCTAGAACTTGAGGGTCTTGTCGACCCCTGCCCCCAGCCAGCGCCTAATGGGGCCGGGGGGTGTGAGCCATTCTGGGCAGCTCACCATCCAGAACCGGGCTTTTGAAAACAGTGGCCCTTTAAATTTCAATGAATATAATGAAATACAATTAAAAATCTGGTTTCTCAGGCACGCTGGCCACCTCTCAAGGGCTCACAGACCACATGGGCCAGCAGGAACTGCAGGGCTCAGCCAGGGACCTGGTCACACCATCTATTGGTCACACTGGCCCAGAGGCAGAGCCTCTGTCAGATCTGCTGTGATGGACGCTGAGGCCTGCATGGGGCCGACCCTGCGCCCGGAGAGCTCAGTGCAGCAGCTGACTCTTCGGGGTGACAGGTCTAAGGTTAGGGGTGACGTCTAGGGGAAGGCTGTGTATGAAAGGGGCACTCGCTCACCGGCAGGCTCTCCTGCTCACCAGACCGACCTCATTCCCTACCCAGCACCCATCCCCTTCCCTGCTCCAAACACACGGACAGCATGCCACGGTCCCTCCCTGTGTTTGCGTCCCCAAGGTAGAGCCCTCCCACCCTCCTTCCTCACCTGACTGCATTCCATGCCCTTAAGACCCAGCTCAGCTCCGGTGTGACCTGCAAAATGCCTTTTCTGGCTGCCGCCCAGTGCGAGGTAGGGTCCTGCCCTCCAGGTCTACATGGATGAGTGGGTGAGGGGACAAATGAGCGACTAGGGTAGCGTGGACGTGGCAAGAACAGAACGCTCTTCCAGGTGAGAATTCCACAGGTGAGCTCCCAGGGTGAGGCGAGTAGGAGTGTAGTTGGAAAAAAAAGAAAAACCGAAGGTGCAAAGCAACAAGAGAATAATCCGCTGAACTTGTGCTGTTCTCAGCTGCAACCTGATCTTATCCCAGTTAAGACCTGACTCAGGACACTCGTCGGTTGGGTCACTGACGCTGAGCTGGCCATCCGCTCCTGCTCCACCATCTTGGAGGAGGGCCGGGTCCTGGCAGGAGGGAGTGTCTCCCTGACTTTCAGGGTCTTTGATCAGAGTCCTGGGGCTCGTACTCAGGGGCGAGTCCTCAAGGGCTCTGACAGTGAGCTGGGGTGACAACATTCCTGGAAGGGTGTGGACCCAGGAAGGGGTGGAATCAGGGAGAAATCAGGAATTACAGAGGGAGAGCCTGGAAGAGGGCAGGTCCCCATGGAAGGAAATCCTCTAGAGTGGCCGTGCTCAGAGCCACCCCTCTGGGAAGGCAAGCAGATCCTGAACACAGAGCCAGGAGACGTGGACTTGATCCTAGCTGGACTGCTGGTTAACCGTGTGGCCTCAAGGAAACCACTTAACCTCTCTGGCCCTTACTTTCCTCATCTTTAAAATGGGACTTAAAATTCCTGCTTTTACCTATTACAGAGCGCCGTGGTCAGGTTAGGTGAGGGCCAGGAGGAGGGAGCCTGCAGGAGAGGCACCAGAAAAGCAGAGGACTCTCGGCTTCCGGCAAGAGCAGGCTCTGCATCATCGTCTGGGCCTGCGGCGATAGGCTGCTGAGGGCCGGATGGACCTGGGCTGAAAACCTGGCTCGGTTGTGCACCTCCACGAGCCTTAGTTCTCTCACCCATAAAATAGGAATAAGATTACTGTGAATCGGTGTACGGGAGGCATCCAGCTCGGCGCCTGCCCTGGGGCTGCTGTTCCATCGAGGCTCGCTCCTCTCCTCTCCTCTCCTCTGTGCACATAAATATGAAACTGCATAGCCTACTGGGAAAACCCAGATAGTGTTGCTGCATCCCTCTGCATGCTTCCTGGCTGTCAGTAAATCTCAACTAGATCCTTGCAGGGGCTGAGAAGGGAGGGACAAGCTGGCACCTCCTATCTTCTTTCTCAACGCGAGTTGCAAGAAATCAGGAGCCGTGGTGTGACGGGGGCACCAGGAAACGCTGACGGGGACGTGCTTTGCCAGGCGCAGCGTCCCTCCACCAGCTGCCCCAACCCTGGCCTCCTGATACCCTACCCCACCCAACACCTTTGATGGCCATGCTCTGGGCCACAAAAAAACAAACAACCTCCCCCCCAGAAATATGTAATTGATTTCCCCCCTTGCCAGTTCTTAACCTGGGCTTTTTGGGAGGAGGGAAGGATGCTGATTAGAATATCTCTGAAGAGGGCAGTGAGTTATAGTAATGGACACTCTTCTAGCTGTCTCTCCCACTCATAAATCCATCCCCCTCTGAAAGTGCAGATGGTCCATAATCGTCCATCATGCTGGAGTTCAGCACCGGACAGCTCCCGGGTGGGTTTTTCCTACGAGGCTCCTTTTTCTGCAAGCTAAACGGAACTGTGACTCCGCACAGCCTCTCCCTGTGATGGAGTGTGAGCAGTCCAGCCGTCAGGAATGATTTAGGAGGGAACGAACAATAAATATCCGAGAGGTTGGAGCTCAGAGCAGGGAGGCAAAGAAGTCGGGGGTGGGGGCTGAGGCTCTGCTGCAGCTGTACTTACATTTTTGTTGTTCTACTTATTGATTTTTTTTTTTTTCATTTTGATTGTGAGGGACAGCAGGTGCTGGCATCTCAGGAAGGGTGGGTCCGGAGTGGCCTTTCTAAGGAGCCCCGTCCTTGCCCCCATCCCAAGGGCGAGGGGAGGAGGGTGAAGCCAAGGGGACATTTGGTTGGAGGGAGTGTAAATGCTGGGTAGTTAACATTCAGGGAGAAGTCAGCTCTCTTCAGTCTTACTGGGATCACTGGACGAGTCTCTCTGAGGTTAATTAAAGCTGTGTCTTTTGATGAGATGGCCCAGGTCACCCCCGAATTGCTACCGCACTTGGGTCGGGGAAGGCCCAACCCAACTGGCTGCTCAGACTCACCTGTGGAATCCCTGGGGATGAGCCCATCCCTCTGTCTTCCCAGGGGAGGCTCAAGTGAGAACAGCTCACCTGTGGCCATTGCTTGCTCATCTCAGCTTCTTCCTCCGGCTGCTCCTCCCCTGTGCCGGGGTTCGCACAGGGCAGGAATGGGGCGTGGGATGCTGAGGTGGAGGGGGTGAGCCGGGGTTCACACAGGGCGGGAATGGGGCATGGGATGCTGAGGTGGAGGGGGTGAGTCAGGCCTCAGCGTCACTGAAAGGCTTCCACGTTGTGTCTAAAGAGCCGAGGTGCCTGCTTCTCTCTATCAGTTGGACGTATCCAGTCTCTGCGTTTGCTGCAGACCTTCCTTCTTTAATACTCGGGGAGCCTTCACTCTCTGGCCTGTCCTCTCTCTGCGCACAGCCAGAGGGCGGTCCTTGGGACCGTGACCCCACCGTGGCCTGTGGGCAGCATTTCATGGCCTCCTGGCCCTCCCCGCTCTTCCCTCTCTGTGTCCAGAGGCAGGGGAGGTGAGGCTGGGCTTGGAGGGCGGTGGATGAGAGGCTGCCTCTTACAGGTGCAGCGGGAAGGCTGCCTGCTCCCCCCTCTCCCCACCCCCCGCTCCCAGGGCCTCCCTCCACCAGGAACAGGCTCCTCTCAACTCCAGAGGAGGGGGAGGCTTTCAGAGAGAAGAGCCAGGGGTCACAGGCAGACGCCTGCAGGTTCACCTGCAGAAACGCTTGCGGAGTCAGCTGCCTACCACTACCGGAGGGGCTGCCTTCAAGGAGACCAGAGGCGAACCGCATGCTCTTCCCCCAAGAAAGGGGAGCTGCCAGGGGGAAAGCCTGGTGCCTCACTAACCCTTGGAAATGGAGTTCACCTCAGAGGCTTCCTTGGGCCCTTGGGGCCTCCCTGGAGCAAAGCGTGCGTGCCCGGGAAGCTAAAGCAATACCCTCCGCTCATTTGCCAGATGTCAGCCAGCTCCAGGGCCGCCAGCGGCCCATGGCGGATCGCTCTGGAAGCAGAGGAGGGCTCCTCTGCTGCTCCCGCCTGGGTGTGACGGGCACACGAGCCTCTTCTTCCAAGCCCCCTGCAGGGGCCCCGAGAGGGTGGCTGGGAAACTCTCCACCACCCGAGGGTCCTGGACCTGACCCACCTACCGACACCTGGGGGGCAGAAGGCGCAGAGGAGGGGCGAGCCGTGTGACGAGCAAACAGTGTCCCCACTGTGAGGGCCCAGCAAGACCTGGGCTCCCCCCTCCTCCACCCCTTACAAACGCACTTGGGTGATTCAACCCCTCCTAGGAAGGGGCACCTGAAGATTTGCACACGGCCCAGAAATGCACCATCCTGAGCTCTCATCCCGCCTCTCAGCTTGACCGCAAACCGTCTGCCTGAACAATTGGTCTTCCTTCTCGGCGAACAGAGCCCTGCTTTGGGCTCACGTCGGCACATCGCTCCACGCACCACCGGCCACGGGCGGAACGCGCCTCTCTCGCCAGCTCTCGGCCAGCGGGCATCTTGCGGAAGAGCGCTGCGCAGGGCCACTGCCACCCCTGTGGTCCTGGCAGCCTCGGGCACAGGAGGACAGTGAGGAGGGAGCTGCCCGTGACAGGGAGACTCCCGGGGAAGGTCCAGGTGGGCAGGCAGGTGCGGCCACAGGGTGCCTGCCATCTGTTGGCGGCCTGGCAGCTGCCATTACAGGCCCTTCTCTTGGCTGCAGAGTGCGCCGCCCTCGCCGTCCCCAGCACACTAGATGAGGGAGGGAAGCGGCGCTTGAGAGCCCAATTCTCCGCCCCGTTGACATCTGGTGACTGGCTCTCATGTCTCCGTCCCGGGGAAAACTGCCCTGGGGCCCACGGCGAACGTGGGAGGGCATCCATCTGCGGCAGCAGTGACAACGCAAACACCAACGCAAACACCGGTTCCTGGAAATCGACTCTCTGCACCCACGGAGCTGCTTCAGGCGGACCCAGCCCAGTAGTTCTCTCCCCGAGGCCTGGATGTCCCAGCACGTCCTCTGCCGTTACACAGCTGGGCTGTGTGCCTTCCACACACGTTATTTCTAATTGCAGTGACAAGGGGATTGGGGCGGAACTGAGGGTTGGGGACCTGAGCCCCACGTCCGGGGAAGCTAGCCCCTCACTTCCCTTCCTCCAGCATGCCATCCTCAGTGCTTGTCACCTGTAGATGGACCCCAGTGACAGTGAGTGTGGGGCCGGCCGGCCACAGCCCAGGGCCCGCCAATCCCACTGTCTCTGTGGGAGCTTTGCAGTTGAGCTGTGTATACAGTTGGCACTAGAGCTGGGAAGGAGGCTTCCGGGTGAGGGACTTTGGAAGCCCCCTTCGGGGACCCACAGCAGCTCTGGATATTCTGTCTCCGGAAGGTGCACGTGTGTGCACGCAGGTGCAGCGGGGGGCTTTGCGCACCTTGGACCCTGCTCAGGACCTGTCCGGGTGGCTGGGGACCTGCGTGCGCCACCTCTCCACCCCGACCCTGGGGCGTCACGCTCAGCGGCTGCTGACGCTACATGAGGCGCACTTCATCTTTGTGGGGGGAACCCGTTCCTCCTAGAAGCCAGGCCCTTAGCTCTTCCATCCACTGCCCCCAGTCGGATACGCTCCACGTGGGCAAGAGAAAGGAGGCAAACTCACTTTTATTAAGGGCTCCGTGCTGGGAACCTTGCCTGGGCACGCTGCCTGGGCCATCTCATTTAATGGCTTGGCACGTTCTTCCCAGCCCTTCAGCAATACAGTCTCGGTGCGACTATAACCTCCCTGCCTTCGCTCCACCGCCGGTCGCTCCGCAGACCCGCCCCCCTCCCTCCCGTGGTTGGCGTGCCCTGCTTCTCCTGCCCCTGGGTCCAACCCTGCTTCCAAAAAGCACAGCTCGGATCCCCCCCAAGATCTCTCTGTGTGAACCCACTTCTTTCTTTACCCCAGCATCTGTCCGGGTTACTTTTTGCCTTTCTTTTAAATAATCAGAGACATGCATGTAAAGTTGAGATCGAGTCATAGAAGGTCCGTTTTCACTCCTGAGTTAGAATAGAGAATATAGGCTCACAGTGCTCATCCCCACCCCTGTGCTCGGTAAGCACTCAGGGCCTCCGTTCTTCCCTTCTCGGCTCCCTGTCTCCCTCCCTCCACCTCTGACTTCCCTTCTCTGAGGACAAGGTCTACGGTAGAGGCCCACATGCAGCACTCGGTGCCTCGAAGCACACTTGTGTCCCGCTTAGCTGCGTGGGTGTGTCAAGCCGGGTTTGGAGGAGGCAGGGGCCCAGGGTATGTGGCTCAGGGGCCCTGCTGTGTGGCCCCCTTGAGACCTGCTGCGTAGCGAGAGAGTGTCCCGGCTTGTTGTTTGTGCTCTTTGCCTGACTTTGAGGAGTTGGCATTGTGCACAGGGAAGACACAAGGTGGGGCCCCCAAGGTCACTGCACCTTTGGAGATGGGCATTCGCTGCTACAGGACCACGGGGACGGTCTGTGCCCTGGGTTCCAGGGCCTCCTGAGCGCGATAAGATTTTAAGCTCCCCTGGGCTTTCAGCCTGTTTGAATCCAAAAACCAAAGGCCATCAGTCAAGTCCGTGAATCCGTCTCGGGGATGGCTGGAGCCCCACCGTGGTGCGGAGAAGCCGGCGGCTCCTTAGACCTTCCTGCTCCAAGGTTTGAGAGGGAAAGACACATCCCCACCGAACAGGCGGGCAGAGCTCACAGCCTCGAGGCCCAATATTTTTGTGTCGAAGGCTCTATTGGGCAACTCAACGAAGGGCGGCAGGCAGCTGTTCTCCAAACCCACCGAGGGCAGGATGTGGGCGATGAACTCATGGCTCATCGTGAAGGATCTGGGATAGATCAGAAGAAGGACTTTTCCTGGCAGCGAGGTCAGTTAAATGTGGGGAAGGTTTGCCAAGAGAGGCAGGGAAGGAAGGCATGGAGACCTCTTTGCTGGGAAGCATTTAAAAATAGCACCGAGTCTCATAGCTGAGGACAAAGAGGGGTCCCGCCCGAAGGCGGGAGAATGGACTGAACAAGGATTGCAAGTCTGTTCTCCAAGCAGGAAGATCTGGGAGCTGCTGGACCACCGAGGCACACAGGGCCCTGCTTCTGGCTGGGGCTGCTGCGACCCGGTGATGGGCTGGGCCGCCAGCAGCACCCTGCTCGTCCCGTGAGGCCCTGGACGTGGGGCCAGAGTCAGCACCAGGAGGGACTCTGTGGACCTTCAGCGAGCTCCAAAACTGGACACAGGGCTCTGGGGCCATCACCGCTCAGCTGTGCTGGCCGGAGTTTTGCAGGGAGAGGTGGACTGGAGATGGGAGAGCCTCTCCTGCCGTCCTTCCCCTTCTGCGGAGGACGCGCGGGGCCCCTGGGTTCCCTCCTTTCTTTTGGTGACACAGGGTGACTTCTCTTCCTTCCTGGCTCTACTATGTCAAAACTTTGTGGCAGAAAAGAAATGCAGGGAAAACCATCTGGGAAGTAGGTCACCTAAAAACAACAACCTGATTGTAATTGAATCAGCTCCTTACAGGGCTGTCTCCGGAAGAGCCCAGATCCAGCGGCGGCCTCCTCCCCCTGCAACCTCCTCTCCACACACACACACACACACACACCCAACGCCTTCCCTCCTTACACGGGGAATTTCAAAATGCAGCTCTTGGCACAAATTCTTCCAATAAAACCCCATCAGGCAGATAATGAAAACATCACGATGTCTTGACTGCATTACCGAGGAGGCTGAGAGGTAAAGGTGGGGGCTGTGGAAATAAGGGGGTGTTTTTGCTGTTGTTTGGCTCTAGTGGACCCCCCCCCCATCCGCCGCCATCTGATTTGCGCCCTGCGGTTTTGTTTTCCGGATTCTGACAGCGGACGGGTGCTGTCCTCTGTTGGAGTTTTGGGTGATCCACTCGAGCCTCTTCCGTTCCTCTGGTGGCTTCCTGGGTCCCAGGAGGCCTCCACGTGGCCACTGGGTCAGGAGATAATGCCCGGGTCACCCAGACCCTCACTGGCAAGAGGAATTAGCCACAGCCTTTGCAAGGGCTCCGGCCGATGGCGCTCGGAAGGTCCTGTCTGCTCACAACCTTTGCCAACAGCGGGCAAGTGGCTCATGGCATGAAGGCTAAATGGTGCGCTACGAGTTTTTCCATTGCGTGAGGCCAGCGTTTGTAGACGAGGAGGGAAACAAGGCATTTCTAGAGAGGACACAGTGCTAAGCGTAACTTCTGTTCCTAGAAACATCGTGAAACCAACCAATACAGACACGGAAGTCAGTGTCTGTCATGAGGACTGTCTGCTGACGTAAATAAAGGGCAAGATTTGTCAGTCAGATCCATTCTCTTTCCCCACCAACAGGGCGGCCCACGTAGATAAGGAGACGTGTCACCCCGTGATTCACCTTGGCCTCCTCAAAGACTGGGATCTTTTCTTTCTCTTTCTTTCTTTCTTTCTTTCTTTCTTTCTTTCTTTCTTTCTTTCTTTCTTTCTTTCTTCCTTTCTTCCTTCCTTTCTTCCTTCCTTCCTTCCTTCCTTCCTTCCTTTGTTTTTTCCTTTCTTTTTCTTTCTTTCTTTCTTGCTTTTTTTTTTTTTTTTTTAAGATGGCACTTCTAACCACATAGCAAGTGTCTACACTGCCTACCGGTGGTCTGATAGTCAGCGATCAGGGACACTTTGCCAATTTTCAGACAATCTGGGTCTACCTTTTCAACCCCCAAAAGGCACAGATACTGTCCCCTTCCAGGTGTCCAGGGGAGGAAAGTCCTCTTTTCGAGAACGCCCTGCCACACGCCCTGATCCATTTTTCATACTTGCTCAGGACCTGATTGCCAGCAGATCGCTCCAGGGCAGATCCAACCCACCAACCGTCCGCACCACAGCCAGATGTGCTCACTCACACCCCGGCCTGGCCGAGCCCCCACCACCTGAGCTCCGTTCGACTGCATCAGCGTTCTTGTTCTCAAGTTGGCGCGGGCCCGGGGCCAACGCTTCAAACGGCGTCCACTGGTGTGACTGCAGCATCAATAACAGCTTCCTTCTGGCCATTGACCTAGGTCTGCATTTCGGCCAGGCTGCGTGCTGCCCACACGGCCTTTGACGAGTGACACCCCAGAGCCCCCGTCTCTCTGTCTGCAGGCTGGGGGCCGTGGGGAGAGTGATGGGGGGAGGAGAGGTTCAAGGAGAGAGAGAGAGAAGGGGGAAGCGCAAGGCCCCCGGTCGGTCCTCATAAAGCGTTAGCTCCCTTCTTTTCTTTGAAGGATGTGCGTGTGTCTGTATGTGTATGTATGTGAGTGTGTGTGTTTGTGTGTTTAGGCTGAGCAATCAGACGCAAGGGTTGCCAACTAAAACGACAGGGCCCCTGCTTAAATTCTAATTTCAGACGAACCGTGCATAAGTACATAAAAGTAGTATAAGTACATCCCAAATGCTGCATGGTACATACTTATACTAAAAAATGTAAAACAGAGGCGCCTTGGGGGCTCAGCTATTTAAGCGTCCGACTTCGGCTCAAGTCATGATCTCGCAGTTCGTGGGTTCGAGCCCCGCGTCGGGCTCTGTGCTGACAGCTGGGAGCCTGGAGTCTGTTTCAGATTCTGTGTCTCCCTCTGCCTCTGCCCCTTCCCTGCTCACACACACTCTCTCTCTGTCTCAACGATAAATAAACATAAAAAAATTTTTTTAATGTAAAACATTATTTGCTGTTTATCTGAAATTGCAAATTCCACCGGGCCTCCGGTAACTCTGTTTGCTAAATCTGGCAAGCCTAGCTGGAACAAGGTTTGTGGTTTCGGTTGTAGAGTTCGGTCGACAGAAGCAGGTGTACGTTCGGGGACCGCGGCCATGGTGGCCTTGGGGGCAGGGGCTGCATGAGGAAGAGCCCCAGGCTGTGAGGCCCAGCCCTCCAGGCCCCGACTCGCTGACTTCCGTGTGGCCTGGTGCCTTCTTTCCCCTTTTCCTTGTGGTCCTTCCGTCGAGTTGGGCAGAACTCTGAGCCGCAGGCAGTCCTGGCTGGGAGTGAAGGCGGCAGCCACAGCCTTGGCCCAGTGGAGCTGCCACAAGTGGGGGTTGACCCCGAGTCCGCACTCAGCCACGCAGCCCTGGCGAGAGCCTGCTCGCAGAGCGGCGGCCGCTCGCTGACCTGGGCACTGCGCGGTGTTCTCTCGAAACCTTATCCATTTATCTCATGGGTGACACTGGATCTTCCTGAAACAGGACCCAGCAGAGCTCAGAGCAGCTGCTAGACACCTGCAAATCCGCACACAGCCATGAGCCCCGTGCACCTTCTCTGCTCCAGCCCCCCGACCCTCAGGCACCACTAAGCTGCCCCTCCCCTTGCCCGCTCAGCGCCACCCCCAGCCCCCCCCCCCCCGGTGTCCCCGGTCCTCCCGTCCCACTCGGCAGGTGCTGTGGGTCCTGGCCGATGCCGGTGCCGGCGGCAGGGAGCAGGCACACTCTCAGAGGCAGACCAATAGGAAATGGAACCGCTTGCCCCCCACCCCCCCAGCTCTGCCGGCAGACCCATCCCTTGCAGAGAGCGCTGTTTTTGGTCCAATCTCATTTGTATTGAAGTTCCCTCCAGGGTTAGCTCTGGAGACGTCTCCCCCCCTGGCCTCTTCCGAGGGGCCTTATTTACCAGAATCCCCTCGGTGTGGCATTTAACGTCTCCATTAACATTTTGTGCATCTTGCTCAGTGCGCGCATGGGCCCTCGGAGACCGCCGGGGCGGCGGGCACGCGGCAGCCTGCAGAAACGCCAGGCTTGTTTTAATTGGTTTGAAACTGTCGCTGTCGACCACAGAGGGGTCCCTTTCCTTGAGTAATGACCTGGAATTTGATCATGCAGCTTTTATTAGCTTGTAACACTGAACGTGTAACCGTGTGAGATCAAAGCAAGAGCCAGGCGCACATCTGCCCTCCGCAGCGCACTTGCGCTGGGCGCACATCTGCCCTCCACAGCGCGCTCGAGAAGGTGTACCAGCCACGCAGGACCTGCGTACGTGAGAAAGTGCCGCCCCAGTCGATGGCAGACGGCGGTTCTGGGGGGAGATCACCTTGAATGGGTTTCTGACCTTCCAGGAATGCGTGTGCCTTGCGCTCCCGTGGACCTGCCGGGAGGCACCTAGGAGTCAGCCAGACGCCTGTGGCAGAACCACGGTCCCATCAGTTGGGGGACGGGAGAGGCGGGCTGTTTACACGTCTACAGGTCTACACGTTCTCACTTAATGCTCTGGATTCCTTGTCTGCTTGAAGGTGTCCACCTGCCAGAGACAGGAAGCTTTGCTCAGAAAGCCATCACCCGGGGCTCCAGGGCACTGTGCCTTTTCCTTGTATTTGTTGAACAGAGGAAGCACCCGTGGTCCAGAGTCTAGAACGTTCCAGTGCATGGCTCCCTCCCCACACCCCGGCCCTCCCTTTGCACAAGACTTCTGTCTGCTCACGCTGGTTGTAAGGAAAACGTTCGTGGACGGTTGAGGAAACAATTCTAGACTTGCTCACAGTCTGTTCAATGGAGGGAGAGTGGCAAGGGAAATCTGGGTCCTTCCATCCATCAGCCTGGCGCTCCCGGCCGCCAGCAGGTCTGCGGAGTGAGAGTGTGCGGGCACTGTGCTCTGGCCGTGTGCCACTTGTGTGGCGTCAGTGTCTCTCACTCCCTCCAGGGACTCACGATCCAGGCACGCTCCTCCAAAGAAAATTTGGAGAATTTTGATAATTAAGGCAAAATAATAAAGCTATATTCCTCCACCTGCAATTAACAATGGTTAACATGTAGCTGTATTGCATTTTTTAAAAGTTCATTTATTTGAGAGAGAGAGAGAGAGAGAGAATTCCAGGCACGTTCTGAGCTATCAGTGTGGCGCCAGACCTGGGGCTCAGTCCCATGAACCATGAAATCGTGACCTGAGCCGAAATCAAGAATCCGACGCTTAACAGACCGAACCACTCACGTGCCCCCTGCATGGTCTTTTAAAATAAGATAAAAACAGGGAGGGGGACACACCCTGAGAGACTCTTAAGTACAGAGAACAAACCGAGGGTTGCTGGAGGGGAGGTGGGGGAGGATGGGCTGGAGGGGGGATGGGCACTGAGGAGGGCGCTTGCTGGGACGAGCACTGGGTGTCGTTATGTCAGCGATGAATCCCTGGGTTCTACTGAAACTGATACTACACTCTATGTTAACTAACTTGAATTAAAAAAAAAAATAAAAAAGAAAGAAAGCGGTACAGACAGGTCAGATCCCCTCTGACCACTCCCAGCCTCACCCCTACCCCCCAGGCGCTCACACCCAGGAACAGATTCAGTGTCCACTGTTTGTGTCTCTTGGAAAAACATTTACACACACATGACCATGAGCAATAAATAGCTTTTTATATCTTTTTAAAGTGTGCATATGGGACATCATTCTGGAAACCGCCTCATTCATTCTGCGTGGTGGTTTCGTGGCTCCTTCCCACGGACGTGTGTGTTTCCAGTCCATTCCCTTTATCTGCTATGTGGAGACCTGCCTTAGGGATCGGATACTTTGTCTTTGTCCGCCCTTTCCTTGTCGGATACTTGGTCGTTGGCAAAGCGTCACCAGGCGGGTCCCCGAGCGGGTCCCGGAGCCTGTCTCCATGTGCCCAGATGTGTGTTCCCCTTGGCAGTGAGTGGCTGGGTCTCGGAAAGTTCCGGGCCCTGGTCCCAGCTCTCTGACGTGCCTGGACCCGCCTGAGCTGCCGTGCTGTCCTCACTGGCCCTGAGCTTGCCAGTTTGTCCACACGCGTCCACGCGGGCACTGGAAGACGGCAGCTCGCCGCGTCTGAGTCCGTCTTCCCTCTGTGTGTCGGCGACCTGGGCTCGGGCGGTCAGTATCTCGGAAAGGTTTAGGGCAAGAAGTGAAACCAGTATACTTGTGAAAAGGAGGCAAAGAGAGAGGAGGGAAGGGCGGAGGGAGGAAGAAAACCATTCAACCAGCGTTGAGTCCTCCTTGCTGGGCCCCCACGGCAGGACCCCGCCTCAGGAGCGCCCCTGACCCAAAGCCTCCACGGTGACAGGCTGAGCAGCTGTGCTCGGGGCATGACCCCCCGCTGCCCTCGGACGCTCTCTGGCCATCCGAGCCCTCAGCCTGGCAGGACGGGGGGCACAGTCCTGGGAGAGGGGGTGCAGGTTCCAGGAGCGGACAGCTTCACATTTGGCCAGGGGCGGCAGCTGCCGGTGGGAGAACGGGCTGGGGCGCCCCCCTGGAGGCCTGGGGGAGGTGCTGCGGCCACAGGCCCCCAGGGATTTCCCACAGAAGGCGTGGGGCCCAGGCAGCTGCACTCAGGCCAAATCCACACTCCGTGTGGCATCTCCGGGAGCAAAGACAGGCCGGCCTCGCCCTCCCTGCCCCGAGGGTGTTGCTGGACCCTCCGGGCCCCTGAAGCACAGGACAGGGCTCGCTGCTCCTCCCGCACCCAGGGCGTCTAGGCTGAGGACCCCAGCTGGGAAGAGAGAGGTAGACGGGCCAGGACGTGAGGACGAAGTGGACGAGGGATGCGTAGAAGCCCGTGCACCGCCTCACTGTCGCTCTGTCCCCGGACTCGTGGTTCGGAAGTGCAGGGACCCCCGTCCCCTCTCTGGCCCTTTGCTGAGCTAGCCCCTGGAGCTGCCCACCCCCCACCCCCTTCGATGAGCTGCCCCAGCGGCCTTCGGGGGGCTTTCTGGGGCCGTGCATGAGGGCCGCAGCTGTGAGGGAGCTCACTTGGCAGATGGGGAAACCGAGTCCCCCAGAGGCTCACCGGAGCAAGAGCCAGGACAGGGTGGCTGTCACAAGGCGTCCCATGACGGATTCCCTGGGCTCAGGTCCAGGGTGGGCCAATGTGTGTTTGCTTCCCTCTAGGGTCACCGGGTATAGCTGCAGGAAGGTTCCAGGAGCCCTCATTGCGCTAAGCCCCTGGTCCTGTCCCTCCTGCTGCCTCCTCTCCAGGGAGGAGTGTGTGGTCCTCCCCGGGGAGGAGGAGGACCTGACGGCGGCAACTACGCGGTTTATTAAGCCAATAAAATCTTAAGTTCGTGAACCAGACGGTTTCCTGGCCTGAGCCCGACATGCTACTTGGGATGGGCGACATGTCCCCATCCTGGGAAGGGTCCTGTCACCCAAGAGCCAGCTGCCATCTGTCCCTGCCCTCCAGGTAGGGCGGTCCGCCCCCTGCCCGCTGCGCCCCGTCCCCATCAGAGGTCCTCGGGCCGTGCCCTGTGGCATCTTTGCGGCCCAGCCTGGACTTGGGATGCTTGTTCTCTGTGTCACGAGAATATCTCCAGTCCCCCTTCTTAAAGAGCGGCTCTTTTCCTGTCTCCCCTGCATCCTCCCTCCTTCTTTGTCTCCCGGGACTTTTCCTGGTGTGCCTAATTCCCGGGAGCTGCTTCGGCTTCTGGGATGCGGCCCCACCTCACTGCACACACACAACCCTGCGAATCGATTCCGAAAGCGATTTGTCACAGCACAGTAGCGCTGCTAACTGTGGCATTTTGCTTTGTGGTTATTGATACATCATCAGGACTGAGAAGCCAGTGCTAGGGGGAGGGGGGCAGTGCTGGGGGAGGCACAGAAGACGGGGCGTGGAGACAACTGTCCTGCAAATGCCAGGGAACCCCCCTCTGGCAGGGTCTCAGGGTGCGGGGATTGTAAGGCTCAAGAGGAAGCTGGTGCCAGGGCTGGGACATCAGCTCACAGAGACTCAGGGTCCGTGCATTCCTGGGCTCATGACCCTGCAGCCCTTGCTCCCAAGGGATGGCTGGCCCCTTGCTGCCTCTTCTGCCCTTTCCACGCCATCGAGGGGCCCAACTCCTCTGGAAGTACAAGCTGGAAAGACCCCAGATCACTGAATCAGCCATGGTTCTCCAGAGAAACAGGACCAAGAAGAGCTATCTATCCATCCATCCATCCATCCATCCACCCACCCGTCAATCCATCCATCCATCCATCCACCCATCCACCCATCCATCCACCGATTGATCCATCCATCCATCCGCCCATCGATCCACCTGTCCATTCATCCATGCATCCATGCATCCATCCATCCATCCACCCATCGATGGATCCATCCATCATCCATTTATCCATCCATGCATCCATCCATCCATCCATCCATCCATCCATTTATCCATCTCTCCCTTCCTCCATCCATCCATCTATCTACCAAGCCACCTATCTTATCTATGTCTATATCTACCTGTACGTATACATGCTATAGATAGATAGATAGAAAAACAAAAGAGATTTGTTTTGAGGAATTGGCCGGTTGTGATGAGCCAACAGGTTTTGATGAGTGAGGTTGTGAAGGTCTAGATAAACGTAAGGTCTGTACCAACTGCAGCCAGACCCCATGGGCTCTGGCGCCCCTCCCCCCGCCCAGGTCCCAGGGCCCATCCGATATTGTGCATCTCACTGCAGGAGAGCAGCGGGGCCGTGAGTGGCTGGGAGCCTCGAGGCGGAGAGCGGGGATGCTTTGTTATAACTTCTCCCAGCCCGACGCTCCCTTGGTTGCAGCATTCAAAGATGCCGTTCCCATGACACTCTGTCCTGTGATATTTTTAATCAAGAGCGCGGGAGAGCGTGCGTCTGATGCACTTCAGATATTCAGAGATTGAAAATGGTTTTGTTCTCGTGTTTTCTTTTCTAAATGCAGCGTTAAGTCAGAACGGCCAGAGGAAGATTCTGCCAGCCTTTCCCTTGAGCTGGTCCGCAGACTCCTTCGTCTGGGAACCTGTCCCAGGAGCTCTCCATCGGCAGACAGGTGCGTGTCCCTTCATGTCGAACTTTCTGCTCCACCCGGAGCAGGTTCCTGGATCGGGGTTCCTGGATCGGGGCATCTCGGGGGCTCAGGGGCTGGGCGGCAGCGTGGCAATTTGGCAACGTGGCAACGTGGCGTCAGCTGGGGGGGGCTGTGGATGGTAGAGAGGGGGGTCCACACCTCCCCCCACCACTTGGTTCCTGAACCCTTCTGTGTTTCCCACCTGTCCTTATTCCATCCCATTACTAAAATGCAAATCAGCGAGTGCATAATAGATAATTAATAGACTGATCAACCAGCAAGGGAGGTAAGTAGATAAATAATTTTAATCATCCTTGGGTTGCCCATAAATTCCCTCACTGCCTTTTTATTAAACT
Source organism: Cryptoprocta ferox (assembly GCA_028646485.1). NCBI lineage: Eukaryota > Metazoa > Chordata > Mammalia > Carnivora > Eupleridae > Cryptoprocta > Cryptoprocta ferox. The sequence goes on along the minus strand of CM053565.1, from coordinate 54,262,793 downwards.
CTCTGTTTACAGGAGTCATTTATATTGCATGTCATTTTGCAAATCCCTTCCTTGGCGTCTCCCACCAGGTCTGACCTGGAGTGGAGGCACCGCGTGACTGCCAGGTCTTTTCCCGGCAGGGCCGGGCTCTGGCACAGGTTTCGGAAAGCTCTGCCGAGGGAGCGGGGATGGGGGGGCAACAGGGCAGACTGTGCTCAGCTCCCTGGGGCCCGCCCTCTGCGCCCCGACGTGGCCGCAGCCTATATTTAGCCAGACTCAGAAACCTTTATTATGCTTGGCACCTGTGCTGTAGGTATGAGCTCACTCTCTCCCCAAGGGATGGCCTCTGTCTATTAATAGCCTTGGCTGAGGCTTCCTCACTGCTCCGAGTGCCAGGAGAGAAAGTGGGTTAATAAATATAAAAGAAAACTCCCTTAAGAGGGCCTGGGGCCAAACTCTTGCCCAGATTCTCCAAGACTGGTGGCTGATGGGGCCCAGAGGGGCACAGGGTTCCCTTCACCCAGCTTCTTCTCCTCCGACCAATGGTCCGATGCCTGGCTGGCAGGTCTGAGGCCCAGTGTTGGAGCAGCGCTCTGGGTTTCCAGGGAGCTGGGATGGTTGAAGCACAGGTGGCAAAGGCTGCCATCCAGGTGGGGCAGAAGAAGGGGTTTGGGTGTGACCTTAGTGGCTAAAGGAGATGGGGGGGCATCTTGGCTCTCCCGCCTGCCCCTTCCCACCTGTGCCATTTCTCTGTTGGTTTTTGCTGCTGACCATACGTATGCACCTGCAGCATGGAAGAGCAGGGCTGGTCACTGGACAAAACCTGTCTCTCCTCACCTTACCCCCCACTCCTGGGGTCTGCAGCAAGGATAGGTTAGCCTGAGTTAGAAACACCTGTGGAATCCCAGGGACCAGAGCAGGGAGGGGACAGGGCAGCTCCATAAAGACAGGGGTGCCCAGGGCCAGCTCACAGCCGAATTGCAGTGTCAGTGGCCAGCATTCTGCACAGGCGCGCAGGCTGCCCCTGGGCTCGCCAGTTATCGGCTAACACTGATAACGGAACGGTTCTGTCCCCGTCTTGTTTGTTCTCAGCCCTGTCCTGTGCAGGCATGCTCCTAGGCTTCTTCCTCCTTGGGGTGGCAGGTCTCTGCCACCCCGCTCCTCGGTGGCAGAGCTGAGGCTCCCGCCTGGGGACATGGCCGCCACGGCTGGCCACCTGCAGGCCCAGTGTCAGAAAGTTCTGTGCAGAGCTTTGGGCCCTGTCGGGCAGACATGAAGTTCAGACCGTGGGTATTACAGGTGTTCTGTAGGGAGACTGCCTGTAGCCGCTCCTGCAGAGCAGCCGTTGAGAGCAGAGTCTGGGCAGCCTCCTGCCGCCGTCTGGACTGCACGCCGGGGACCATAGGCACCTGTATGGCCAGCTGGGCTCACAGCTGCCCGGTCATGTCTCCTCCTTGGAGGGCCGCTGTGTGCCCAGGGCCGTGTGTGTGTCCACCTGTTCAGGCTGAACAGGTGGAAAGGCCTTTCTAAGTTCCTCTCGGCGGAATTCAAGTCTGAAAAACGGCCCAGTGGAGGCTCCCTGCCCTTTCAGGAGTTTATTTAGCTCAGAGCCACCCGGCTGTCTCCCCGGCCCACACACTGGCTGAGTGGGAGGAAGAGACCGGCCAGGGAAAAGGCAGAAAGAGCTGACGGGGCAGCTTTTCCAAATGTTTCTTCCCTCTGCTCAGTTCAGGGCAGGCTGGAGGGGCGGCCACAGAACCCGCTTTAATTATGTTCTGTCCGGAGCAGGTGGACCAGGGAACAGGACTGCGCCTTTCATTAGGACTTGGGGGCACAGGGAACGTACGTCTTTGCAGAACCCAAGAGCAAGCCCTGTCGCGACTCCTCAGTGCCTCTGGTGTCCCTGGTCTTTCAGTGATCATTTTTAGGGCTTCTTATCGGTTTCTGTTTTGGGGAACTTGGAGCAGGTGTAAAGGAAAAACAATGAAGATAGGAGCAAACCGATGGCCCGTGCAGTGGTGGACACCACAGCAAGGCTCCTTGCTCCCTGGGACCCGCTGGCCCACGGGAAGGAGTCTGGGGGGAGGGGGATGCCCCCTTCGCTCCATCAAGAGGCCCCCAAGTCCGAGGGGTGTTTACATCCACTGCTGCGATTGAGCCCCTCACGCATCCCCGCTGCAGATGGGGCCCCGGGGAGGAGAAAAGGAGGGGCCACAACTGGAAGTCACACCTTCCGGGTCTTCTGACCCTTCCCGTGTGTGAAGCACAAAAGCGGCTTGTCCCTGAACTACCTGGGAGGCCATCTGGCCTCCTCATGCAAGGGGTGTGTGCAGAAGAGAGAGTGGGGCCTCCCAGCTAGGCGCCCCGGGGCCCCAGGAGGCTGAGTGAGGGTGTCATCACTGGAGCTTCCTGTGTCTTTGGTTTGGAGTCTACACTGGATGCCTTCATGGAGTTGAACCGCGGTGTTTGTGTGTGTGAGATGGGGGTGGGGGGCTCCAAGCTGGCGAGGACTTTCCGTCTTAAAAATCCCTTCCTAACCTGAAATGTGAGGAAAGGAGCAAGAAGTTGCCGCTCTGGTCCAGTTGGTGTCAAAGTAGTAAATCATATGGTGTCACAGTATGTCACACCCTTAGAATGCCATGGGACGTCCAAGCTGGGAGGAACCTGGGGACCATCTTGTCCAGCTCCTTCCTTTTTTGGCGGAGAAGGAGCCTGGGCTCTGAGGGCCCAGGGCTCCCAGCCGGTAGCGGAGGCTGTTCTCCGGCATCCTGCTCCGGACCCTTTCGGGGAGTGGGGGGGAGCGTCACTATCTCAGCTGTCAATGCACTGCAGGGGCCTCTTCCAGGGATCCGTGGTCTCGTGCACCTGGTCCACCCAGTCCACCTGTCGGGGCCGGACAGGGAGAGGTGTGCACCTGCGGTGCTGTCACCAGGCTGGCCCTGGGCTCCCTAAGCGCCGATGTCCAAGCAATGAGGGCGTGACCTGTCCCCGGAAAGGGCATGAGGGAGGAGCCGAAGGAAAGAGCTGAGGGTTTGGTCCTCCCACAGACAAGGGCGAGTAGACCACACTCCTGCCCCAGAAGATGATTCCAGACCTCAGGGCGAGCCCAGTGCTGCAGCCCCAGGGCCACCCGCGCCCTCGGAACCGCAGAGATGAGTCCAGAAGGACCGCTCTTTGGTTTGTCTTCCTCCTCTGGGGCGAGGAGGGTCTCGCCCTTAGGATCCATGCTTTTCCTTTTTAAATTAAAATGAGCTCATAGTACCTTTTCATTAGTACGTAAACGAGGCGTGTTCGCTGCAGAGAAGTGCAGACAAGAAAGCAAGCGTACAGTCCGCCTGTCAGAAATAACTGCTGTTTGCATGTTACAAAAATGGGATCACAGTCTATTCGTTGTTTCGCAGCCCGGGTTTTTTCTGGTTGTTTTTGCCTAACAGCATCTGCAGGAGCATGCTTGTAGGTGGATGTTCGCCTCGCTTTTAATGCTCGACACTATTTCACTGCACAGAGGTGTCGTAATTCCCTTAGCCAGCCCCCTCAGGTATGCCTCCGGTGCTCCGACAGGCATTAGCCTCTGACCCTGTTTCCCAAATTCTCTGCCACACTTCCAGAAACCAGACGATTCATTTCCCAAATAGGCATTAGGAGATGATTATTCACATTCCAAAGGAGTCTGCAAACATACCCTCCAAAGAGCTTCTTTGATAAATGGGCCCCTCCAAGGCATTCAGACACGCTCCCGTGTATAAGGTCCCAGTTCAGTCCAGCTGCGTGGAGGGTGGCACACGTGGCTTCACACTACCGCCCCTCCCTCGTGGAGGCCTCTCCCAGGTCAGCAGAGCGCGCGTGTGGGCACGCGCACACCCACACCCACGCGTGCACACATGCGTGCCTACGTGCATACGCACACAACGTCTGGAAGCTTTTTCCCCGTGGTTAGCTGAAAGGTGATGATAATTTAATTCATCATTAATCACATCGTTATCAGGTGGTCTGCCGCTAGCAACCATTACTGGGGAATAAACTGTCATTTCTCTCTAAAAGATAAAGGGGAGTCAGCATTCATGAGGTGAGGCAGGTCAGGGCCCCCAGGCCATGTAGCTTATTATTTAATGAGACAGATACATCTCAGAGGAGTAGAGACTTTAGGGGACTTTTAGAAAAACCAGATCTGAAAACCCCTGAATCCCAGCCTGCAAGTTAGCGTCCACGGGCGCGGCGCGAGGTGGGGGTCGGAGTGTGCGTGGCGGTGTCACCATCTTGGAAGGGGGCTATAAGTTCTCCTAAATGCGTCCTCGCCCTGATAGGTCGTCTCCACCCCCAGAAGAGCGAAGGCCCCGCCACGGGGGAATGGTGCCCACGGGCAAGGCATTCGCGTGTGTTCTTACGACCATATACCCAACGGTCCGTAAACGCATTCCCGGTATATTTGTGTTCGATTTCAGAAAACCTAAATTATATTGGGTTTATATTTAATCGTGTATATAAATATATATATGTATGTAATGTCTGTATTTTTTAAATAATGTATTGAGTTCAAATTCATAGAACGTAAAATTCACCAGCTAAAGTGAACAATCCAGGGGCCTTTGGCACAGCCGCCCCCTCTGTCTGGTTCCCAAACATTTCCATCACCCTGAAAAGACCCCTCCTCGGGCGTACTTTTTAAAAAAATTTTTTTTTAATGTTCATTTTTGAGAGAGAGATAGAGTGTGATCAGGGGAGGGGCAGAGAGAGAGGGAGACACAGAATCCGACGCAGGGCTCGAACTCATGAGCCTTGAGATCGTGACCTGAGCCAGAGTCGGATGCTTAACCGACTGAGCCCCCCGGGAGCCCCCCACTCAGGTGCATTTTTATTAATATTTAGTTACTTTGTTTTGGAAGGTGCCCTGCCTACCACCAGCCCTCCCCCGCCCTCCCCTAAAACCAACAACTTGGGAAAAGCTGGGCACCTTCAACAACGTGTGGAGTCTGGGACTGGACATTGTTCATTCATTCATTCACTCACTCGCTCATTCTGTCAGCACGTATTTATGGGGTACCTGATGGAACTCGGAACACCCAGTTTGCACCCTGGCCCTGTCTCTTGTTAGCGATCTCAGGCAATGACTTAACCTGTACGTCTCAGCTCCTTCTCTGTAAATCGGGACAAGAACATTCTTCTCGAAAGGCTCTCAACAGGATGGAGGAAATATTAATTGTGTGTGAAGGAGCTGGGACAGTGCCCAGCCGGTGATGAAAGCTCTGTGGATGTGCGCATCTTTTGAAATTTTATTTTTAATCATGGTAAAACATCCGGAACACAATTTAGCGTCCTAACCGTGTTTAAGTGCCCAGTTCAGGGCCACCAAGCGCATTCACGTCGTGCGGCCACTACCGTGTCCACCTCCAGAACTCTTTGTGTCTTGAAAAACTGAAACTGTGTCCCCACTAGACACCAACTCTCCCTCCCGCTCTCCGGGCCCCCGGCGCCCACCGTCCCGCTGTCTGTCTCTGGATTTGAGACCCCAGGGACCTCACATGTGCGGAACCCTGTGGTGCTTGTCCTTCTGTGTCTGGCTGATGTCACTCAGCATGGTGCTCTCCGGCTGCGTCCGTGCTGTGTTGGGTGTCAGGACTGCCTTGCTGTTGAAAGCCGAGTGATACTCCACATGCGGACGGACCCGCCTGTGTCGCCCACCCTCCATCATGGACATCAGGCGGCTCCCGCCTCTTGGTGCCGTGAGGCACGCTGCTCAGTGTGGGTGTGCGTTTTTATTCGTCTCTCTCGACACGGTGGGAACTGAACGGATTTGGAAACTCGCTTACCAGGGAGCTCTCCTGTTCCCCAAGTCACCCCACCCACCCACGCACACACCCACGTGCCGAGGACGGGCCCTGAGACCGCAGGACTGAAGCCCCACCAGGGGGCCCCTCTGTGTCCGTCTGTTTGGGGCGCGTCTTTGCAGCTCTCTGTCGGGAAAATAAATACGCCCAATGGGAGGCAATGTTCCCCCTGACTTTGGATCAGGCTCGTGGGGTTGTGGCACCTGGGAGACTTCGTCTTGTCTTGACATAGTGGGGAATGGGCGAGCAGGGACCCCGGCTCCCCTCTGAAGGAGGCGCCTTCTGGTGGAACCGCTGGCTCCCTGGGGCCTGACTGCTCAGCCTGCTTGTGGACGGGACAAGGAAGGGGTGGTCCAGAGACCCACAGGGTGACTGGAGCCCACGGCAGCGGGGAAGAGAGGCTTGTCTTCCCCAAGTAAAGGCAGGAGCCAGGGGCCTGTGTTTCATCCTGACAACGCTGAGTCCTCTGTGTGGGAGTCTGCCTGTAAATGCTGTGCGGCCACCAAGGTGGGCCTTTCTGGGAAGGAGACGCTGAAATGTCAGGCTGTTCTCTCCTGAGACCCATTACTCTCTTCTGGAAACAAAAAGCAAGATCAGTCCCGGCTTCAATCCCCAAGCTCCCCGGTGCTGAGTCACCGGGGGTTTCTGGTGTTTCCTTCCCAGCCTGAAACGTGGGCCTGGAGACTCAGACACCTTGAGGAGCCGGTGACAACAGGCAGAGCCGTGACAGTGGCACCGCGCCAACGGCGTCACTGTCACCCAGAGAGCTTCCTTCGCCGGTTCTGGCAGAGACGCGGGGCACCGAGCCCACGGGCGCCTCCGTCCGGTAGATGCTTCAGTGACTCGTGTTTTCAGCCCGTGTTACCCACAGGTGGATTCTCCCCTCTTCCAGGATCCTCCCCCAAGGTGTAAACATGTTTTATTTCGCTTATAAGAGAGGAAGGATATTTTTGTTAGAAATCAGAGCTGCAATCCAGCAGGATCGGGCGTCCTGTTTTGGAGTGATGTCACCTGTTTTTCTTTCCGATTTGCCCCATCGCTGCTGGATGCTTGGTGCCTCCAGGGCAGCGCTGAGCCGGCAGGGCCCGTGTCCGTGAACTCAGGCCGCCGTCACCGAGCATCAGCCCGGGAGGCTTCGGCGACACCGAATTTCCTCACAGCCCCCGAGGCTGGATGTCCAAGGTCAGGGGGGCAGCAGGGGGGGTTTCTCCAGAGGCCTCTCTCCTGGGCTCGCAGACAGCCATCTGCTCTCTGTGTCTTCACGTGGTCGTCCCTCCGAGCACGTCTGTGTCCTGATCCCTTCTTAGAAAGACACTAGCTACGCCGGAAGCAGGTCCACTCCCGTGACCTCATTTTAACTTAACCACTTCTTGAAAGACCCACCTCAGATACAGGCACATCCCGCGGTGCTGGGGGTTAGGGCTTCGACGTGTGAATTTGGGGACCCGATTCAGCCTGTGACAGGGCTGTCCAGCGTCATGCCTGGGTGAGCGGGGGCCGGTCCCCCTGGGTTTGCTCTAGGAATGGTGCCCCCTGCCGTGTCCTCATGTGTCCTCGGTCTGCACGCGGCCATGTCCCACGCCCGCCCCATCTCCCTGCGACCAGCTGGAGCATTTCCGTGGTGCTGAGTCTGAACGAGCGTCTCCAGCTCCAGACGTTTGCCCTCCCGCCTGCGAGCCCCGCAGTCGGCAGGACGCTGGATTCCAAATGCGGCCACCCTGCCTCTAATTGACCCAGAGCACCAGGACGCTCCATTTACTTCTGTCTCTCCTGCCATCGAGGTCAATACTGTGCGGCCTCCGATGGGGAGGCCCGCATGGAGGACCTCCACCCTCGTCCACACCAGCCCCTGGCTCGTCCCCCACAGCCCACACTCAGGGCGCGTGGCTATGGGGCAGAGCCGGGAAGAGGCGGGTCTCTATTCCCTCTGAGCCACCCGGCGGCCTGTCCCAGGTTCCGCAGGGGGCTGACCTGGTGAGAAGGAACCTTCTCAGGGCTGTCTGTCCACTGACACTTTGCCTCGTGCTCTGTGCCTTTGCCCACACTGCTCCCTCGTCCAGAGAGCCCCTGTCTCCCTCCTCCGCCCTCTGATACTCAACCAGGACGTCACCTCCGGGAAGCCAGCCTGGCTCGCCCCCTCTCACGTCCCTGCTGTTCGGCCTCATTTTGGCCCTGGGCTCACCCAGCCACAGAGCAGTGCCGGCCTGTCTTGTCCAGCAGGACAGGGGCGCCTGGGAGCAGAGGCTCGTCCAAACTCACCCTGCCCCCCCCCACACACCTTCAGAGTTCTTGGCACAGTTTCGGCGCCCAGGAAGCCGCCAGTGGAATGCAGACGTGGCTCCTTTGCTATGTGGTGCCGCTCAGCGGCGCGCCGCCCGAGAGGCTAAACCCCCAGGACCGCTTCCGGCTCCCAGAAGACATGTTCAGTGCTCCTGGGCTGCCCTCACGCCTGCCTGCATCTTCCCTCCACTGTCAGTTTGCTGTCACGTTGCCGAGGCAGGTGCCTTAAGCCAGATGTGTTTTGTGTCTGCCTGGTGGTGAGCCGTCCACTAGAAGCTTCGGGGAACGGACACTAATGCCCAATACGTCGTCGCAGTCTCATGCTTTGTTTTGTCATTCGTGTGCTTATCGGGGTTGTTTGTTTTCAGTTTGACCCTTCAGATACAGGAGAACAAATGGGCTTCTCTACTCAATAGTTTAGAACAGTTTCTAAAGAGCAGTTGGGGGTGGGGGGGGGGAGGCAGGGCCACTGAGGTACCCTGTCAACCTTTGTGAGCCCTGGAGTCTGTGCCCTCCCTAGTCAGTGCGGCTGGTCACGGGTGTTGTGAATAAACGACTCAGGCCTGGCCCCCACATCCGGAGGAGGGTGTCCCACCGTGCCCCATGGCCACCCTGCTCCATGGCAGGCACAGTGCCGGATGACAGCTCTTCCGGATCTCCATGTGTTTGTCTGCCGTCACAGCATTCCTCATGGAGGCCATAGCCCCACCTGCTCCCAGAGGCCCCCAGAGTTGCTGGAGATGGTTGGGAAGGGCCCCGCTGAGACCGTGGGGATGGGCCCGGGAAGTCACATGGCCCTGGAGAGGCGGGTTCCACCTGCTGGTGCAGTGAGAGTCTCCTTCATCTCCAACCGGTCAGCTCCCAGGCGGGTGACGGTCACCCGGACCACGGACAGGCTGGCCGCGAGAGGCTGGATCCCACAGGGGCCGTGGAAAGTGCAACTGCTAAATCTCTGAGAGACAGAGTGTCAGCGGTGTGCTGGGGGCCATCGTCACCCGTCTCTGGTGTGACCCCAGTCCTCCACCTTGGATCCAAGCGTGGCTGCCCAGGGGACGAGGAGGACTCTGCGGAGCGCCAGACGAGGAAGGCAGCGGCCTCGGAGGGCACTTGAAGAAAATGAACAAATAGAGCCAGTAGCCAAGATCAGGAAAGAGCCACAGCCAGTGGGGGAGGACCGGAGGGGGAGGAGCAGAGGAAAGGGTGAGAAGCAGGGAGAGAAGGAGGAGGGGAGGAGGAGGCAGAGGAGGAGCAGCGGGGGAGAGGGCCATAGCAAGGTAGCTCTGTGAGAACAGCCCCCAGTCCGGGCATGGAGTCTTCTGTCGGGTGCTTTCCTGGGAGCCCAGCTCGCTGCGTAGGGGACCGAGGGAGGCCCGCCATCCTCCAGGTCAGGGGCCTCACCCGTTCCTCAGTGTATTCCTTTTCCTGACATTCTCATTATCACTTTTGCATGTGTATCTAATATAAAGTCTGCCTATAAAGTAATGAAACAGGGCCTGACTCTGGCAAATGATGTGATTATTACATAATGAGATTAAGTGCCCTGAACCAATAAGAGAATCAAAATCAGATTGTGTGTGTGCATGTGTGTGTGAGACATTGGTAGCTCTTTTTTTGGGGGGAGGGGGTAAAGGGGGTAAAGTTAAAAAAAATTGTTTTTGCTAATAGCAGGTCATTTTTTAAAAGTTCTTTTGTATCTTCTTTCTGAGTCCGCACGTCTGCGCACTGAGCCCCCATAAATTCTGAGCTGTGGAATCTGGCTGTGTCAGCAGTCTGCGAAATGAATTGATATTAAGCGCAACAAAAGTCTCTCTAATTCGCCTCGTGTCTGCCTCTGCCCTCCTGCAGCCCCTGCTCGACTGCCCCCCCCCGACCCCAACCCCCCACAAGCTGTAATTGAAAATTGGAAGAATGGAGATGGCCATCAGCCTAGGGACGACACCGGTTCGTCTAGCAAAACGTCATGAAGTATTAATTTAGGAAGAGCTGCGCTTTTCCACCGCCCTGCCGCAGACAGAGGGCACTCCCTAGGACGACCCTGCACTCCGTACTCCCTGGCACCCCCAGAAAGTGCTGTCACACGCAGCCATGCCGGCCATCGTCACGCACTCTCCATCCCTCTTGGCCAGGATGCAGGGTCTCATCGGCCCCTGAACTGTGCCCTGGCAGCTGCTTGGCCTATGGGTCCCTGTGGGAGGCACGCAGCATGTCATTCAGTGAGGAGTCTGGGAGGAGGCGACAGGGCAAGAAACTGACTGTGAAGTGGCAGGAGTGAGTGGCTGAAACTCAGGGAAAAAGAAATAACACAAAACGTAAACGAGCAATTTCTGCTCCTTCAATCAGCACCTTGCCTGGCTCACACTCAGACCCCATGGTTTGGAGTTCGGAGTCAGGCAGCGCTGATCCCAGGCTGCCGCGGCGGGGGGGGGGGGGGGGGAGGCCCCTCCCACTTTCCTGAGCTGGAAGTCACTTGCTGGAAAGGAATTGGCTCCCACCCAAAACGCACAGAGAGGCCAAGGCGCCAGGCACCCCTCCCTCCCTCCCTCCCTCCCTCCCCTTGCCAGGTTGTGCATTAATTTTTCCCCCTGCCCTCCCCACCAAACGAATCTTGATTTAAGAAATCAGACCTGGCAGCTGTATCTCGTCCTTAACATGCTCCAATTGCCAGGATCTGGAAAATCTGCTGTGGGCAGGCAGGATTGCCTCCAAATGCATTTCTAGCATGGTGGATTTAGTGAGCACACACGCGGCAGAATTTATCTGCATACTGCACGTCTCATTGGCCCTAGCCACTGGTGCCAGATAAAACCGGAGCCTCTGAGAGGGTCCCCAAATCTGAGCACATCCCACGGTGGCCATCTTCTCTCTTGGGGCCTCTGACATGGGCCAAGCACCATCGGGAAGGTGAACTGGGCTCTGGGCAAGGCTTCTGCACATCATTGTCTGGGTAGAAGGTCAGGCTGTTTGAACTGGGCATTCATCTCTTCCTACCCACGTGCAGGGGAGAGTCTCTTCCTCCTGATGAAGAAAATCTGGGAAGTTATTCACATTGAGGTTTGGTGGGGAAATGAATGAAAACAAGTGACAAGCAATCATGTTTCGAATTTGATGAAGGCAGATCAGCCGTGGCATGAGCCTGCACAAGCACTAGCTGCTGTCTCCAGGTGACAGATGAGTGCCGTGTGTTTTTCTAGGCAAGGGGCACAGAGAGGCCCTGTCACCATTTCTAATAAATTTTGACTCCCGGGAGTTGGGGGAGGTGGTTGGTTGCTCAAGGCACCTGCTGGCCACTGTCCGTGGTGCTGAACCCCACGCCCTCCCACAGCACCTCTGTCTTTCCCTGTTTCTCCAAGACGCAAAGACATCGTCTAGAGTAGGGCACAGATGCTTGGGGCTAGGATTTGATGATTGGTGTGCCCAGTCTAATCTGATAGACTGCCCTCCGGTCCAGGACTCTGCCAAGGGGCTTCAAAGCGGAGAAGCTGTTAAGAAAAAGCAGTCATTTATTGAAGGCAAGTGAAAGCTGGCTCAGTTTGGCCTGTGTTCGCAACCACGTGAGGGCAGCCACGTGGCCACGGCTGGAGAGCCTAGTAGCCTGCAGTATCGATACTGACCTGGCACGGTAGCTGGATGGGTGACCATGTGTGAGACTGTGTCATTACTTCCCAAGGTCTACCCAACCCCACGCTTGCTGAAGGTTCTCCCTCGGCCCTGTTTCATTTCCCCACCCCGTAACATCCACTGGCACTGAACCCCTCCCCAGGAGGAATCCCTGAAGGCCCTCCCTGTGTGTCTCATCTCCTTCCTCTGGCTCATTTGGGAACCACACCGTTGCCACAAGGCAGCTCTTCACTTGTTTGGCACCCCCCCAAGGCAGCAGATTAACGACAGACAGACTGACACAGTTAGAGCAGCAGACAAGGAGCTGGGGAAATTCCTGCTGGCTCCCATGTGACCTTGAACAGGTCGCTACCTCCCCCACAGTCTCAGTTTCCTCACCTGTAAAATGGGGAAATGAGATCATCCCCGCCAACCTTAGGACTGTTGGAAAGATCAAATGAGACAATATCTTTAAGTGGCTTTGAGAAACTGTGGAATATGGTGTAAATGTAAGGCATTAATAACAGCTGCATAAAAGAGAAGAGGCTTCTGAGACCTCCGTCTCTGATGTTCTGGCCAAGCAGGCACTCCTGGGGCCTCCTTTCAGCAGGAGGGTGGGGGAGGGAGTAGGTATAAAACCCCACAAAGCCAAAGCAAGGCCTCGGGGAGGAATGGTCTTTTACCAACTCCCAAAAGGAAGGCTGGATTCCAAAATGAAGTCTGTTTGCTTCTTACTTTCCTAAATATAAAGGGAACGGGTGACTCCCCCCCAGTGCAGCTTCACGTTGGCGGAATCAGAATACAATATAGTCAGAGGTCTCTGGTGGCAGGACTGAGCAGAGGAAAGAAAGCAAAAGGATCTGTTGGAAGCATTTGGCATACTGCTGTTCTCTCATTATCCAGCAGGAGCAGCCCGGCGTTCCCGTCCGTGGCATCGAACACTTACAGGGGCAGTACGTGATATGAGAGAGAGAGAGAGAGGGAGAGAGAGGGAGACTGCAATGCTGAATGTAAGTGTCGGCATAAATATGTTATCATTACAGACTAACATTTTAATTCCTTCCTTCAATTTGCTGTTTTTTAGCACCTTCTGTGTGCTGGGGCCATGCCAGGGGCTGCGTGCAGTGGGGCACGGACAATCAAGATAGAGCGTGACGAGCGCTTTCTGGCTCTCCGGAGGGTACACGCCGATCTCCCTCCCTCCCCTCTGCATCTCTCTCAGCCACACCTGTAGAAGCTCATTAGGTCCTGTCCTCCGGCGTGCCCTGGTGTCCTTGGAACTCAAGGCTTCCTCCGGCTTTTAGCCAACACCTCCCCTTATTACCTTGGCACCACTATTGGCGGAGTTATAACAGTACAGAGCCATTCCAAGAAATTGGTCACCGACGCAAGCGTCAGAATGAGGGACCCGCACTTGGTGGTGGTGCTCCAGTGTCTGGCTGCAGGGGTTCTAAGTTACAGCGTATCCCGTTAGGTTGTGGGAGGTAGCTGTGGTCCAAGCCGCATCTCCAGCCCAGGAGTGGGGCTGGGCGTTGCTCTACGGTAAAGTTTTCACATCAGACTTCCTAAGTCGCACGCTGTCCCAGTTTCCCTCAGCCAGCCTGCAAAGGCTGTCCACTTTCTTCCTACTGAACACAGAGGAGCCACATGCGGCCATCCAGAAAGGCTCTGGGAGTGGCCGGGGGGAAAGGGCTGGGTTCCTGCTGTGATCCATGAGTACGGGGACTCTCCCACACTGCGGCAGGTCCCTGAGAACAGAGATCAAAGGAGGCAGACTTCAGAGAAAGCCCAGTGTTTGGTCCCGCCTGCCCAGGCTGTGCGCCATAGAGGCTCTGCAGGTGCTGCCGCTGATGCAGTAGGGGGCTGTCGGGTTCGTGGGGCTGTACTAACGATGCAGGGCTCTGGGCTGTGCCCTCAGCCCCGTTCCCCCTGCCCGGAGGAGGAGCGTCCCTGACCAAGAGCTTTTGCAAGGCACTTCAGTAAATTCCCACACCCCAGGCAGAGCGCTGCAGATCCCTCCAGTGTTTAATGACAAATCCATGCGGGGCCAGCTCACCGAATGCAACCCCACAGCAAGTTTCTTATCTCCCACTCTCCAACTCCTCCGATGGAGTTATCCCCGAATCCAAACTGTGTCCCTGCAGAGAGCGCCTCGACTCTGCCTACGCCCAGGGCACACACAAAACAGAAACTAACCGCACAAAAGGAACTCCAGTGACTGTGTGCCTTACTACCCAGGCCGCCAGAGCTGACATTCATGCTATTAATTTAGAACACGTTATTTCTTCTCTATTAACTTAGACATGTTTGGGGCCAGCTTAAGGGCCCCTTTCCTTAACTGCAGACTGGTGTCACACCACGGTCCTTCACTCTCCTGGGCCTCAGCACCTCCCAGAAACTTGGCTTCTCTCTCCTGCAGTCCCGGGAGGAGGGGGAAGAGCTTGAGAGTTTAGGCACGAGACTCCCTCCGGAAACACAGGAAGCCGCACAGGCTGAGCTGACCGACCAGCCTCGCCACCAGCACCCCCACCTTGCCCCAGCATAGATCCCCGCCCAGACACACTGGCCGTTTCTGGAAGAAGACGGCCAGCATTGTCAAGGGCAGAGTGACCAGAGCTGAGGGCGGGGAGGAATTGATTTTGCATATGCGGTGGAGCCTTTCCATCCACTCGTCACCAAACCCAGAGGAGAAGGCTCCAGAAGTGAGATGAGATGCACATCATATGCTTGTCCATCGCCTTGTTGAAAACTGTAGCTTCTCCGTGTTGGGCAGACCTTACTCCTAAACATCATCTATTTCCCTCTGGCCTGACCTCAGAAGGCCCTCAGTGAGGGTCATTTGCGTCAACCTTAGATTCCGTCTGCTGGCCACTTGTGTTCGGGACCTGTCCCTTGACGGTGTCCAGGATGAGCATGACAATGACCAACACGTGTGGGACTCAACTGTCCTTACAAGCACTAGCCTGCTTTCCTCACATGCTGTGCAGAGGCAGGGTTAGAGCGGTCCCCGGCCACCCCCAGCCCAGGGTTATTAGTTATTTTTAGCAATCAATGTTATTGATGCCGTGTTCACTAGAGAAAGCCACCAGAGAGCTGTTCTTCCAACTCATTACATTTAGAGTTGAACTATCCCCTTTTTATATAAATCCTGACACATAAAGATAAAATACACCACTTTCTGGGGGAAGCTCTGAACCAGAGGCTAAGAGCTGGGAGGCAGATTTAAAGAGGAGTCCAAAAGAGGAGGCCCCGGAGGCCAGGAAGCAGGGCTGGGGGTTACAGTCGCTTCCCTGGGAAGGAAGAAGGCAGGGAACAGAAAAGACAGGGGTGCTCTGGGTGCAGGGAGGGGGAGGCGCTCAACTCTGAGTGGCCAAGAACAAAGGCAGGGGCTGCCACGGTCGCTTGCCCACCGGCTGCTGAGGCCCGGCAGGGCCGCTGCGTCTCAGTGCCCAGTGTGGTCAGCAGACCTGGTCCCGGCCTCACCGGCCACCTCCAGGGGAGACACAAGGCCCGGTTCTCAAGAACACTCTACACGCCTCCCCATGCCTTGCCGTCAGCTTCTCAGCCTTGACAGGACAAAGCCTCGGGCCATCTAGGGCTCAAGAATGTCCGCACACACTGAAAGCCATCAGCTTGGGCTTGAGACCACAGGTGCCAGGAGAAGCCCCTTTCTGTGCCGCAGATGGGGTTTCTCTGGGGACACGATGGGCAGCACGAGGCTGGGGACTTTACACGTCCTGGCACGTAATCTCCCAGATGGGAAAGTGATAGGAGATGCCCACGATCGATTCCACCTGTTCCTGTGTGGGCCGCGCCCCTCCCCACCCGGTGCCCCCCCCCCCCGCCCGCTTGTCCGGCCTCACTGTGCTGCTTCCACTCCACCCACGACAGCCGGCTCCGTTTCTAGCACAAGCACTTCCTTCTCTCAGGGCTCGTGCCTTCCGCCGGGTGTTCCTTGTGTCTGGAACATGCTGCTTCCGTTCTCTCTCTGATGAACTCAGACCGGGGAAGGTGTAGGTCACACATTTGGCGGTCATTACAAATGAGGGGAGCTGAAGCATGGGGTGACTCAAATGCCCCAGGGGGAGTGTAGCCGTAGACACAGAAGGTCGGCCACGTGAAGGCCGGGCCCGGGAAAGCCAAAGGGGCGAGCAGACGCGGGCTGCCGGGTGGGGCCCCCAGATGCGGACGCAGAGCCTCAGGAGTGAGGGAGCGAGCTGTAACGGGGGAGGGGCTGTAAATGAGGATGGAGACACGTGTCTCGTTTTGCAGCTGGGGTGTCTCCGGACAGCAGCATGACCAGGATGGAGTGGCCGGGAGCCAGGCTGCAGGGGGGCTGGGGGAGAGGGGTGGAGGGCAGTGGTTACGGAGCCACACTTTTGGGAAGTTGGGTCTGGAGAGGGGAAGACAGGCTGGGAGGACTCCCTTTGGCTGGCAGACGGGGGTGTGTCTCTTGCCCCTGTGGCTTCTCTGTGCTTTGTGGGGACTTGTTTCTCCATCAGTCCTCTTCGGGGTCCTGGGGCTTTGTGGGGACTTGTTTCTCCATCAGTCCTCTTCGGGGTCCTGGGGCTTTGCGGGGACTTGTTCTCCGTCGGTCCTCTTCGGGGTCCTGGGGCTTTGCGGGGACTTGTTCTCCGTCGGTCCTCTTCGGGGTCCTGGGGCCACCTTTTCTTTTCCATCATGCGTGCTCTGTGGCCTCTAACATCTGTCAGGTGCCATTCTAGGTGCTGAGGGTTCAGGAGCCCCCGTGGCACAGACAGGGGACAGGCTGTGGGGAAGAAGTGTGTAGTCGTTTGCCAGGCCGGAGGAAGGAGGGCAGAGGAAGTAAGGAGGTGAGCAGGCCTCACCAAGACAGAGACATTTGAACAACGACCCAAACATGGAGCACTGGAGACTCCGGCAGGAAAGAGCAGAGTGAGGGAGGGGCCAGGACACATCAGGCAGGGCCTTCTGAGGGCTTTGCCTTTGCACGGAGTGAGGTGGGGGCCGGGGCAGGGCTTTCCGGCAAGGCCACGGTGCCATGCCTTCCATTACACCCGCTGGGAGGAGGCGGGGAGCCCTGGGCCAGATCAGGAGCCTGACGGGGAAGGAAGGTTTTGCCTGGCCTGTGGTGGCCCCAGGAGAGGGGACAAGAGTGCAATTCCAGATCTGTTTTGAAGGCGGACCCCTGAGCACTTGCTGATGGATCGGGCGTGGGGCGTGAGAGAAAGACCCAAGTCTGAGACGACCCCAGTGGAAGTCACACAGGCAAACAGGAAGTGGCAGATGGCACGGGGTGGCCCTCGGGGCTGTGGTTTTAGAGCTGTTGAGAGTCCCGCTTGCAGGCGGGAGCTTGAGTAGACAGGTGGACACCTCCGTCTGGGGTCCCGGCAGAGACGCTCGCCCCGGTGCCTCGGGGGGCCCAGCAGGGAGGACGTGGGTGTGCCTTCGAATGAGTGCATGTTCCGTGCTGGTGTCCGAACATTCCCACTATGGGCCTATCCCGGCCCTCCGTCCCCCACTGGCTGAGGGTCTCTCGCTGTGGGTTTTGCCAAGCATGTCACAGGGCCCCCCAGGGAGCAGAGAGGGAGAACGCTGAGCTGAAGACACGGAGGGTGTCCCGGGCGCCCCTGCCCGTCCGGCCCCTCCATCTCTCCCTCCCCTCCCCCACTCAATGCAAACCTAATCGAGAGGAAAAATAAATCCATTGAAACCCAATTTCCCTCTCTCTTTGCACTGACACTCCACACTCAGGGTCTCCTGTGGGTTGGGAAATTCGGTTCGGGTAGAGGTGGGGGAGCTCGGCGTTCCCCAGGTGGAAGTGTCTCCTGTCGGTTCTCCATCCTGGGGGCTGAAAGGCAGGGATCCCTCAGCTTTAGCACGGGGGGTCCCAGACACACCAGTGCCCCACGGTCCGGAGGCCCATTGTCCCCTCGATGGAACGCAGCCCTCGCTCCTCGGAACGGACCGTCAGAGGTCTCCCAGCAGCAGGCGTCCTCATTCCTGTACGTCTGTTCTCCCCACAGCGGGGCCTGCGTGACGGGGCAGGAAGCCGGTCCCCAGGCCCGCATCACACACGCTTTCTCGGGCTCTGTGTCCAAGGCAGAGGACAGATGGGTGCCTGCAGGACCGGCCGGGAATGCCGTCTCCATGATGCGTCTGACTTAACGAGGCTCCCGCCAGTGTCTGCAGGGGGATGAGCCCGACAGCGTGTGCTCAGGGGGCCCCCTGTGCCGGGCACGCCGACCCCCAGGGGGAGCCGGCCAGCCGGGTGGGCATCCTGCTCCACAGTCCATGTCCACACCCAGCCCGGACGCATCCTCTCCACGTCCGCACCCTTTCCCTTCCTCAACGCCAAGGGAGAGGACCGGAAAGCCTCGGATTCCCCTGGCAGGGGGGTAACGAGGCCGTGAGGACGTGGCTCTCTCGGGGCGGCCGGTGAGGCAGGACGCGGTGGCGTATTAAGCCCTGTCACAGATCAGGGATGTGCAAACTCACTGCGCAGCTAGTGAGTATCAGGAGCAGGGCGTTAAGCGCCTCCCCTGCAGCTCGCTCTGCTCTGCGGGCTTTGCCCGCCTTCGGGAACACGCTGCAGACGGAGAGAGAGGCGAGCTGGGCCTTGACAGGGGGCGGCAGGAGGCCAGCTGTCTCCTTTCTAGGCGGGGGCGCCAGCTGGGGGCACGGGGCACGTGGCTGCGAGACGGGGGGGCAGGGCCCCACTCAGCTGTGTCTCAGCCCTGCAGCTGTGGAGCCAGGGACTGCCAGGCTCCCAAGAGGTGGGACGTTCTAGAAAGTTCCAAGTGACCACTAAGGCACAGGAGCGGAACGGGTGTGCAGGCGCCTCGCCTGTGAGCCTTCAGGAAACCACGAGGAGTCCCGGCGCGGGTCCTTCAGAATCAGCTTCTACATTTAAATATTTGTTTACACATCATTACCTACTCGGTGGAGTGGCTCTGGGGCAGAAACAGTTTTATGCTAGAGTATGTGGAGCCCCCGCTAATTGAAGACGATCAGAAATGAAGATAAAGCGTCTCTGGGATCTTCCGTGAGCCGGTGGGAGCGCGGGATTGCGAACTAGCACGGAAGGTGCCCACGCGGCCCAGGAGAGGGCGCGGGGAGCCCCGTGGGCCTGTTTGCCTGGGTATCCACTTGGCTGGGTCAGACGTGGAGGTGGGAGGGAGTTGAGGCCCCGGACCAGGGGTGGACCTCTCTGCCCAGTGCCCTGTTAGCAGCACCTCCTGGACCCTCTGACACCCCTGAGGGGCAGCTGGTGCCTCTCCTGTCTCGTGATGGGAACCCTGAGGCTCCGTGAGCGAGGCCGTGTCACTGGCGTCACACACGAAATACCTGGGCAGGGTTTCAAATCCAAGACCGTCTGCAAAGCTTGGGCTCTCTCTGCAGCTGCTCCTCCCCGTCGGAGCACCAGGGTTGAGAGAGGATTGAGGGCCCCCAGCCTGCCACCTCTCGGGTCCCCTCATGACCCCTTGTCCTGTGGGAGGGTGCTGAGTGAGGAGGCCTGCGTCTCCCTGCACGCCCGTTTCCTGGTGAACGCTGTAAGCCGTCCCCTCCCACGGGGATCCCCGACTTGATTGCCACACGACCTCACCCTTTACTGCGACTCTCATGCTTATTGCTGTGTTTTCAGAACAAGACATTCAGATTATGGATTGGGGGACAATAAACAAAACATTCAAGAAAGATATTAGATGTCATAACGCAGACTTCCTCTACCCAGATGTTTTCTAAGCCCCAAACCGCTCACTGACTTGATGTGCGGTTCTCCAGAGAAACACTGTTGGACAGGACAGTCCACGTCAGACACCTGCGCACGGAAACGTGTAGACCAAAGTCAACTGCCTTTCGGAACGCACGGCCACCTCTAAGCACAGAAGTGAAGGGAACAATACGATTTCTTAAAAGGGAAATACTTTTGTTTCGAAACATTCAGTTCTAGGAGCTGGATCGATACTCAAGGCCACGACCGGCCTGACGCCGGATGCCATTGCCGTGGGGACCCTGGCCCCGATGCACGCAGGGGCTCCCGGCGACCGTGGGGGCAGAAGCGTGGCCCTGCGCCCAGTCTCCACGGACTCCTGGCCAATCCCGGCACCTACGACCAGTCACCGGGATCCGGCGCGTTTCCAAACCCAGACCGCATTCACACGTGAAACGGTGAAACGTTTCTCCATTCCGTGTATTCTAGAAGCTCTGGAAATAAAACTTGGAGAGAAAGCAAACACCGCTAACGGTGGCTGTTCCCCGCCCATGTGGCCAGGCATCGATGACTTTGGCAGGGTTTTCCTCTCCACCCCCACCCCTCCTGGGTTTCTTTCCCGAGAACGGAAACTTTCCATGTCTGCCCCGAGCACAGAGGCGCTTAGATTGCGTGGGGTGGGGGCTGTTTGCTCCTCGTTCTGTCCGGTGCTGTTGTCCCCGCTGCCGAAATAAAGGAAGAGCCATCGGAGGGGTGGCTCTGACTTCAGAGATGCTGGTGCGGGGGAACCTCAGGCGGCCTCCGAGGGACCAGGTACAAGGGCAGGCCGGCCCGTCACGCTTGGACGCGCTCTTGCAACCTGCACGGTGGTGGACGGCTGGGCTTGGGGCAGGCGGGCGACAGTGCTGATCAAGGTCCCCGGGGAAGCCTGCTGCAAGGTCCAGGCAGCCCCCCGCCCCGAGAGCGTGCGGCATGCACCCCAGCAGAGAGGGCCTCTCCCTGCAGCGCCCCTGCCCGCCCCGCAGCCCCCTTTCCTCTGCTCTGGTGCAGACAACAGCTTCGCAGCCGGGCTTTCAGCTAAATAAACATGAAGTGCATCGAGCCAGCAGTTCAGGCTGGTCCAAGCCGCTGGTCCAATTCACTCTTGTCATTTTTCATTCCGAATGAAATTAAGCTCCCGAGAGCAGAAAAGAACCCTTTTCTAAAAAGGAAATGCATCAGCGGATCCCTTAGGGGGAAAACATTTTCACGTGGAAGTTTTCCTGTACTCCGTTCAGCCAACAGAGCCAGGCTCGCTCGCTCGCTCGCTCTCTTTCGGCACCGTCCCCTGTACCCTCTCTTGTCTCACGGCTATGTTCTCAGTCAACCTTCCCTTTGGTTTGTAGTTGCAGGGAAGCCCCACCAGCGCCACCACCCCCGCCCGCTGTGCCCCAGACCCGTGCCGTGTCACCTCTCCAGAGCTGCCCGGGTCAGTAATAAGCCGTGGGCCATTTGGTCAGCACTATCTCCAGAAGCAAATAAAACTTCAGCCCGATACAGCAGCCTCTGAATTAACGTCATTCTCCTGTCGTCGTCCCCCCGCCCCCGCCACCCTCCCGTCAGTGTTTTCTTTCCAGATACATTTGTCTCAGCAAAGTCCGACGACCAGCTCGACAATGATCACGTTAATGGGTTGTGCTCATGTTGACGCGTCTGTTTTCAGCCTAATGGCTGTTTGTGTCCCTGAGGGCTGTCCCTCCGCCGGGGTCTCTGAGCACCCAGTACCAGGGGGAGCTTGGCCAAGGGAAAGACCAAGCACACACTCACTTCAACAAAAACAGTACCCTCAAGGCCACTTACTGATCTTAGCACCTCTTGATGTGTTACAAGCCCTTGAGGACAGTGGGGTTAAATCCACGCACCTTCGGCCGTGAACCCCAGCAAATCCCCCAACGCTGTTCACTGGGTAGGACGTGCTGGCTGTTTAGGGCCGTGAATGCCAACACAGCACCCAAAGGGCAGTAAGGCCATCCCAACGTGTCCACACGCCAGTGCCCAGCCCTCCCGTGCCCAGGACGTCAGGAAGATCCTCATTACAGTGCCGCGTGGCCCCCCAGCTCGGTGAGGCCCTGCTCATTCCACGGGCAGAGAGACTTTGACTTTGAAGGTGATGGGAAGTCCCCAGGCCACACAGCTGCTCTGTGTCAGGGCCTGGAGTCCAAGTCTGTCTGGCTCCAAAGGTCTTACCTGGCCACGGCAGAGGACAGCGGTCATCTTTCCAACAGGCCCTCTGCCTCGCTCACACGCTTGGTTCACTGCCTCTGCTCTTCCACTCCCGATTTCTGGAAGGTTCTGCCTGGAATGTTCTAAGTACTGCATGATGGATGGCAAAGCCACGCCCCATGTGCCCACAGCTTTTCTGGAAGGGAAATGTGAGGACCCCACCCACAGATGGCCTGACCTGGCTTCGTGCCCTGTCCCTGGCCTCAGGAGAACACAGGGATGGACATGCGTTCCTCCACACGTGGACAAGTATGGACATACAGCATGGCATCCAGAGAAACCCCCAGCCCACGTGTCCCTCCCACCCATTTACGCGACCGTGACCTTAATTTCAATTCACGCTAGAGCACCGAGCCGTCCGAATGACTGTCCCTCCAGAGGGGTCACCCCGAGGGCTGAGCAAGTGCAAAGGTCTCAAGTCGGTGCAAGGCTCCCCTGGGAGGGGCCTGCAGACCTGGTTCGGAAGGTCCCCGGGGACACCCCAGCAGGCCTGTCGTCCCCGCCTCTGCTCGCACGCGCGCGTGCGTGTCCTGTGTCCAACTGGGCTGCAGGGACCTGAGTACCTGCGTTTCCTCTTCTGTGTGTCATTGCCAGTCCTGCTCACGCAGGACACTCAACAGGACTTGCGTGTTTCCTTTTTGGTGCATTGGTGGTTTTCTTACAGGGTTGCGTGTACACGCGTGCACATGTGTATGAGCGTATGACTTTTGTCTACACCCACAGCTGTCACTGTGGTCTTCCTGTGTGGGCAGCGTGGTCTTTCCTCGGGCCCCCAACTGCTGCTTTATTGAAGGACATGCCGCAGACACACACACACACTTGTGCACACGCATACACACGCATATGCACACGCATACGCGCGCGCACACTGCTGCTTTAACGCCCAGGACGTAGCCAGGAGCCCCAGGGAGCTGGGGCGGGGAGGGGAGCAGACGCGCCCAGGGCCCCTTCGCTCGCCCCCCAGCTCCGCGCAGAGGCAGGCGCGTACCCGAGGGATCACGTGTGCAGCCGCCCGGCAGCCCGAGTCCCAGCAGCCGGCGCCAGGGCTCCAGTCCCGCCTTGAGTGTGGGGTCCAGGACCCGCAGCGTCGTGACGCAGGCCGAGCACGCGACCTGACATCATCTGCTCTACCTCCTGCTGCACCTGTAAGCGAAAGCACTTGCATCCCTAGCACCACCTGGGCGCCAAGCCCAGCCTTCCCCCCCTCCCCCGCCATTACTTGAGGACACAGACCTGACCTTAAACTGCTCACCCTTCCAGCGCGAGGCGCTTGCGGGGTTGATTTCCGGTGACACCTTTCTTCCCGGCTTGCAGACATCTGCCTCCTCGCCGTGTCCTCTCCTCCATGTGCACTTGGGGACAGAGAGAGGGGTCTTGTGTGTCTCTTCCTCGTCTTACAAGGACACTAACCAGACCAGGGTCCCACTCTGCTGACCTCGCCGACCCTGAATCACCACCTAACGGCTCCATCCCCAGATACAGTTGGGGGTTAAGGCTTCAACATATGAATTGGGGGTGGGGGCGGAGGGGTACACAGTTCATTCCCTAACGGCCCCTTTCCTGGGTCCCTCCACCACCACCCTCCTTTGCTAACTGCCCACCTCCCCAGCCAGTTTCTCCTGGACCCGCGCCTCCTCTCCGGCACCGGGGCCGGTGAGATCTCTGGTTGTTCCTCTCTGTACAGCCCTGAACACAGCGATTCTAGAGCTGCCGGGTGGGCGGAGCCCAGAGCTCCCCCGTGGTGGGCTTAGACCCCCGCAGAGGCCCCGCCCCCACCGACGCCCCCCCTCGCTGGTTGTGGGGGTGGGTTTGCATTCCCTGAGCCAAGTATCAGCAGGACAGGAAAGGGTGGCGGGCCACGGCTGGCCAGAAGCAACCCTCATGAGTCATTTGGAGTGTGTCACGCGGTCACTCGTTCTGTCACCCCGCGTTCACCGAACCCCCACCGTGCGCGCTCCCCGCTCTGGGCCTGGGGGACCCTCGCTCCACCCACCAGAGCTGTGGTCCCAGAACACAGAGAAGGACCCTCAAAAAGGCACAAACTCAGTGCTGTTCCGCGTGTCAGTGAATCCTGAGTACCTACGCTCTCCAGGTCCCGCATCACCCCACCACCAGCCCCTCCCTCCCCTCCCCCTGTCCCTGTCCCCATCACAGGCAGGACCGAGTCCCACAGACCGGGATTTCAGCCCAGTTCTGCCGCTTAATGGCCGGTTTGCTGAAGCCCCCCTCCCCCAAGCCCGAGTCCCCTCACTTGTCAGACGGGCCACAACAGGTGTGCGGTGGAGCGTGTGAGGACGTGGAAAACGTGGTGTAAAGGCAGCCGGCGCTTGATCACGGTCAGAGGCCGGTGTCACTTCCTCCAGCAGGTGACAGTGTCCGGAGTGAGTCCAGCTGCTGGCCCTGCACTTACCGGCCCTGTCCTCTCCATCTCCCCATTTCGTCCTCCGTCACTACGTTCCTGCACCGTGGGCCCTGGTACTTCAGCCAGGCAGGCACAGGCCTCTTGCCCCGGGGATGTGGCCGCATCCTTCGTCCAGAGCAGGGACAGGAGGGTTAATTCGGCAGTGCCTTCGGCGGGAGGGCTGTGGGTGGCAGACCTCCAGGCTGAGGTGTGGCTCCGGCCAGGGCTGGGGCGAGTGCCAGCAGCACACAGGCGGGGGCCCGGCTCACTCCCTGGTCCCCACCCCACGGGGTAGGCAGCTTCCTGGCGGGATCCTGCCGGGCAGGGGGCTCCCGCCAGCCTAAGGCAGCAAGAGGTGGGGTCAGGAAGCACTTGACTTGAGAGCCACCTCTTGGGAACAGGTGTTACGTGACAGGCACCTGAGCCACCCCCCAGACTGTGGTGATGCGGACAGCACAGCCCTGGGGCCCTTCCCCTTTACCGGGTGCCAGGAGCTGGGCCCTCAGCTTTTCCGAGGAAGCAGATGAAGACCCTCTTTCCGCTGGTGCTGTTTCTGCAGGCAGCCTGGCACTGTGGGGCCAGGGACAGCTGTCAGGGCCTTGGGGCACGGGGGCATGGAGGCCCGCCTTCCAACAGAGGGAAGGGAGGCCTGAGGATCGGCAGAGGAGACGAAGCCCCTGGCCCGTAGCCAGCCCACGTCTTGGGCTGTCTGGGACACTCCCAGTTTCAGACGTGGCCACACACACCTGAAATGGGGGGATTTTGTGCATATATGTAGTCTGAGCTATTCTGGAGTTTATTTTTTTATGTTTATTTATTTTTGAAGAAGAGAGAGACAGAGGATGCGTGGGGAAGGGACAGAGAGAGAGAGAGGGAGACACAGAAATGGAAGCAGGCTCCAGGCTCTGAGCTGTCAGCACAGAGCCCGATGCGGGGCTCGAACTCATGAACCGTGAGATCATGACCTGAACCGAAGTCGGACGCCCAGCCGACTGAGCCCCCAGGCGCCCCCATCCTGGGGTTTAGAAGCCTGCCCCTGCCAGTGCGGCTGTTGGGGAGAAACCCCGGAGCCCTCATGAGCTGCCGTACCCAGAGCCCTGCTGAGATAGCCACTGGCCTCCGGGAGCCCAGGGCGGGCACAGGGTCCACAGGCCACAGGTGGACAGCGCCAGCGTGTCCCCTGAGCCTGCAGGTTTCCCAGCACACCTGCCTACCCTCCTCTGGTCTCCTCTACAAGGAAGCTCGTGGCGCCGGCCACCAACCCCCACCCCAGCCACCCCCCTCCCCACACGCGACCCTCAACAGCCGTGGACCAGGTGGGGTTTCTGGGCTCCCACGGTGGGCGGCCGGCCACTCCCCACCGGCCAGGCAGTGAGCTTGGATGGCTTGGGCAAAGGCCCCCAGTGGTGTGCCCTCTCCTTGGCACACCCCATTGGTTCCAGCTGCAGCGGTCGGGCTAATTTATGGTGTTTCGGGGAGCTGAATATGGGAATGTCTTCTGGTCTTTAAATTAGTCATGAGGTCGGATCCCGCCAGCACAATTAGAACCCTCCGCTAATGATTATTTATGGAGTTTGGAATGCGTATTAACCTGATTGTATTAAATATTAAACGAAGTTGTAATACTCGTATCTGTATTTACAGTACAAGGTACAAGATGAGCTGCAGGCCCCCAGCCCCCGCCGTGGAGTCCTTGGTGGCCTCAGTGTGTCCAAGGGTTCATGCAGAGCCAGGCAGTGGGGCAGGGTGGCAGCAGGGCCGGGGGGGGGGGTACCTAATGCTAACCTCCAGCGCCGTCCAGGGGGCGGGCACCCAGGGAGCAAGGCGGTCTGCACCTGGAAGGGCCAGGCAGCCCGACCCCGCACTTCTGGCCCCGCGGTCCCTGGAGGCACGTGAGGCTCAGTCTGCCCAGTGCCCGCCCGATGCCCACACCATTCCACAGAAATGCCCAGAGCTGCCAGTGCCACCCGCTTTCAGCCACACCTGACGGACGGGTCCGAAGCCCAGAGGTCCTCACGGACAGCGCTGGCGCCCCATGTGGTGGGTAGAGCTCGGGTTCTAGAGCTGCAGAGACCTGCATGCGGATCCTGCACCGTCCCCTGGCCAGCCCGCGATTGTGGTCCCCTGGCCAGCCCCGCGACCTTGGTCCCCTGACCAGCCCTGTGACCCTGGTCCCCTGGCCAGCCCCGCGATCGTGGGCAAGTCAGTCCTCCCTGGCTCCGCTTACTCGCCCGTAAGAGGATGACGGCCATTCCTACCCCAGTGCGCCGTGGCCAGGAGGGTGAGTCCTCACACATAGATGCTCTGGTAAGATGGTCAAGAAACTCCTTCTTTTTTTTTTTTTTTTTTTTTGGAGCTGGAGCGTCCAGTTCACCCGCTCAAGGTGCACAGCACGAGGCTTGTCGGTGTCGCCGCAGACTTGCCCGACCCTCACCGCCCGCAACTTAGAACATTTTCATCACCCCAGGAAGAGACCCTGTGCCTGTCAGCATCCCCCCACCCCCTGCCCCCCGCCGGCCTCAGGCCACCACTAATCTCCCCGTCTCTATGGATTTGGCTTTTCTGGACATTTCACATCAGCGGAGTCGTATTCTCTGTGGTCTTTGTGCCTGGCTTCTTTCACGTAGGCTGGTGCTTCACGCCTGCCGGTGACAGGGCAGGTGTCCACCGTGTGGACCTTTGGGCTTCCTTCCGCTCTCCGGCCACCGTCAGCGGTGCTGCTGTGCCCACCCGTGACTTGTTCGGACACATGTCTTCCTTTCTCTTGGGTCACCTCTCCTTGTTCTAGAGACAAGCAAACTGAGGGCCACCCCTCACCCCTCTTGTCGTTTTCTGAATGTGCTTTTCACTTCTAACCCAGACTCTGAACGTGTCCTAGCTTACGTGGTACTGATAGGTGTGGGGCTGGGGCGCAGCCCCCCAACAAGGGCTTAGGCTGTTCAGCGATGCCTGATGGGGCACCCGCTCGTCCAGCCACACCTGCAGACGGCTGGGCAAATCCCTGGGGAGAGCCACCTGCCCGCCCGCCCTTCATCCCCTCTCCCATTTTGGGGAGCACAGGCTCTGTGGTGAGCACTGCACACGGGCCGGGAGGCAGCAGAGCAATGGGGAGACAGACGGGGTCCCCAGGTTCACGGAGAAAATAGTCTGGGGGGTGGGAGCAATTAGTCCACAAATTAACTAGCGGGACACTCTGCCATGCGGAGAACAGAGCAGCTATGGGAGGCCCGGGCTGCGCTTCAGATCTGAGACCTCACTGCCCCGTGACATCAGGGGACAGAGCCTGCTGGCTCCCAGGCAGGTAGTGTGAGCATCAAGGGGAGGAGCTGGGCTGGTGACAGGACCTGGTGAGGGAGGAGGGAGCTCTAGGAGGAAACTGTAGAGGCGGGGAGAGGGCACAAGGCCAGGTGGGGGTGAGACAGAGACACAGGGACGGAGGAGACATAGAGATGCAGAGACAGAGGGAGACAGAGAGAGGGAGATAGAGAAAGAGAGATGCAGAGACAGGGAGACAGAGATGCAGAGACAGAGACAGAGATGCAGAGACAGAGAGACAGAGACAGCGATGCAGAGACAGAGACAGAGACAGCGATGCAGAGACAGACAGAGACAGCGATGCAGAGACAGAGAGATAGAGACAGAGATGCAGAGACAGAGACAGAGATGCAGAGACAGAGAGACAGAGACAGAGATGCAGAGACAGGAGGTGTGGGACAGGGTGTAGAGTGGGGTGTAGGGTGGGGGCAGGGCGGGCAGCAGGGCAGGCAGGGCCCTCACCCTCACAGTTGGCGGATCAAGGAGCATCAGGGAGGGCCCAGAGGAGAGATGACACACGGTGTTCCAGACGCAGCGAGGAGGCCGGGGCCGTGTTTGGGAGGAAGCCCTGAGACTTGTGCGGTGAAGGTGGGGGTCTGGAGGGAGGGGAGACGGAGGGGAACCAGGAGTGGCTTCTGGGGTCCGAGCTGAGCAGCAGGGTGGATGGCGAGCCATGTCTCGGGAGGGGGACAGGTGGGGGACAGGCAGACTGGGCACCGGACGCGTAGAGATGCCCGTTAGCTGGGCCCCAGCCCGTGTGCGAGTGAAGAGACCCAAAGCCACGCTGACCACGTGGGCACTTCCCAGGGTCCCGAGGCAGCTCCCCGACCCCATGATGGTGGGAGTCCCCCTCAGGAGGGGAGAGGCCAGCCCTTGCCCCCACACATGGGAGCCCAGTCCCCTGCCTCCACCTCCGGCGCTCAACTTCATCCCCTTAAGGGGAGACAAGAGGGGGCGTTTACTGCATGCAGCCCGCGCTGCCCTCACTCGCTTAACCTCCACCACAGGAGCCAGGAACCATTCCCCGTCTTGCAGACGAGGAAACTGAGGCAGTGAGGTCCAGGCGCCTGCACCTGGCCACAGCGAGGAACCCCTGCGGCTTTCTGGTGTCTGCAGCCCAGAGGCAGGGGCGCATCATGAGAAGGGTTTGTGGGCCGGTAACCGCACCAGACAGACAGACGCTGATGGCGGGGACAGGCCGACGGGGCCCTCACCAGCCAGCTGCGTGCACAGGGTCAGCACCTGCCCCTGCCCCAGCCCAGCGGTCCTGCGCACACCTGAGTGTGTGGGACGCTAGTCTGGGGCACTCGTGTGCTCCATCACTGACCCTGGAGGGACGTGCCCACAGGAAAGTGCCGTGGCCAACGGCAGAGGCCAGAAGGGTGGTGGCCCCCAGCCCCTGGTCCCTGTGGGTGGCTTTCCAAGCTGGCTGTAGAGGGGTCAATCCAAACCACAGAAGGGAGGCTCAGAGAACATTCTGGACTCCCTGCAGCCAGGGAGCCTCTGCCCCCCCCTCCAGCTGGTGGCCAGTTCCTAGGGGGTGAGTCAGGGGCCCTTGGTGCAGGCAGGGGCCATCGGTCACCAACCTATTCTTCAGCCCCAACTCCCTGCCGGCAGGTGTCAGTCCTGCCTGCTTCCCACTCCCTGGAAGAAGAGCCTCTCCGAATGGGGGAGCACTTTTCATTTCTGTCCAGGTTAGGGCTTCCTTCCGCTGTCCCTGCTCTCGGGGCTTCAGGGAGGGGTCTAGAGAAAGGGGGACATGGGGGCAGGGCAGAGCTGGGGGTGGGGTGTGAACCCCGACTTCCTGCAGCCATAGCCCAGGCACCGACTCCGCCCAGAAACCAGTCAGGTGACAGAGTCAGCTGCCGGACCCCAGCTGAGCAAAACACCCCCCCCCCCGCCCCGAGGACACATTTCCCAACAAGAGGAAAGGCTGTGGGTGAGGCTCTCAGGGAGAGGAGGGAGGAGCCTCAGGAAGGGGCCCCAGAGGGTTGGGGGGTGGGGGAGCCCAGACCTGCAGGCACGGCTCACATGGGGAGCTCGGGCCGCCCGCCTGGGAGAACACGCTGCCGGTCCTTCCCAGCATCAGGCTGTCAAGTAAGTGGTGATCCCGCCAGCACGTCACCTGTGAAGTTGAGGGTGCAGCTCAGCTCAGCTCTGCAGCTGCCCCGGGGACAGGACAGGGTGGCCCCAGTAAAGCCTTCCTGCAGACGTGACATGAGGGTCTCAGCAGAGGCCGCCCACAGGCCAACAGGCGTTTGACAAGTGGCTGTGGTC
The DNA here is from genome assembly GCA_028646485.1 of Cryptoprocta ferox. Classification (NCBI taxonomy): domain Eukaryota; kingdom Metazoa; phylum Chordata; class Mammalia; order Carnivora; family Eupleridae; genus Cryptoprocta; species Cryptoprocta ferox. The sequence goes on along the minus strand of CM053565.1, from coordinate 54,233,164 downwards.
GGGGTGGGTCCTCTGCCCAAGTAGATGCTGCTGCTGGGCTGTCCCTGTGGTGGGGGGCCCGGCTCGCCCATCCCACAGGCCGGGGGCTCCCTTGTTGGGGGGCCCGGGTTGGCCCACCCCACAGGCCGGGGGCTCCCTTGGCTTCCTTCTCTGGCCTGGGGGCTGTTAGGAGGACAAGAAGAGGCACTTGTGGGAAGCAGCCTGCCTGGTTGGTGGCTGGGGTGGGCTCTGTGCTCTGCTGGGGGTCCTGAGTCCCCGGGCCCCGTTCCTCCCATGGGGTCGTCATGGGATCGGCCCCTTCCCCTGGATCTGACAGCTATACTTCTAGGTGGCTCTGCACCCTGTTGTGATGTGTGTCCGTACTGTTTCTAGTGAGGAAACAAGAGTCCGGAGAGGCCTGGTGATTCGCCCAGGGGCCCAGCAAAGCAGCCTCAGGGTCAGAGTTTTTGGGTGGAGTGGGGTGGAGGGGGTGGAGGGGAAATCGGGAGAAGGCCTTGGCTGGGGGAGACATGGACCAGGGGTCTGCGGTCTGGAGGGGGCTTGGGAGGGGTCTGATGACAGGAGGGAAGCCCATCCGTGGAGAGGGGGGTGGGAGGGATGGGGGGAGGGGTCCCGGCAGAGCCCCTCAGGGCCCCAACCCTGGCTTAAAGCTTTTCTGTCACCGTCTCTGAGCACACGGGGCCACTTTGTCATTCCGCACGGGTCCCTGCAAATTAAGTCAGTGCTGGGTTTTGATGTCCCGAAAAAAACGAGCCCGAATTCCGGCCCCGGCATGTTGTTGCGTGACCTTGACAAATGACTTAACCTTTCTGCCTTGTTTCCTGACCTGCCAAATAGGATAAGGTGGTGCACAGGGGACCCTCCGTGCGACGAGCTGTCACGCTCATTACGTGGGCGAGGGCCATTGTCTCCGCGCCTTTGACTTGGGGGTTTGCCTCACACTGTAGGGGCCAAAGTAGCCGAGTTGCCCCCCCCACCGCCCATGGGCCCCATCCCCTCCTTCAGCCCCTGCCTCCCTGGGTGCCCGGAGGGGGGTGGGTGCCATGTCCCAACACAGAGCGTGGCCGCAAGATCCTCGTTCGGGACGGGGTGGCAGTGCTCATCCCAGCCCGGGGCACAGGGCATTGAGGAGCAGGGGCACTCTGACGATTGGGGAGGCGGCAGGGGGCTGGGCGTGGAGGGGGGAGCCTGGTGTTCGCTGGGGTGATGCGGCGGCAGGCGGCGTGAGCCCCAGAGAAGGGGACACAGGAGGAGCCGGGAGGCTGGATTTGGGGGGAGGGCGGTGATATCAGCTCTGGAGTTTTGAGGGGTGTGTGGGGCCCCGAGTAGACAGGTCCAACACGTGGAGATGTGGCTCTGAGCCTGGGAGGGGCGAGTTCTGCAGACTTCATCTGGAAGCGCTCAGAAGCCTGACGGGCGGTCCTGTGAGTGCAGCCAGGTAGGCACAGAGTTTCCCCTGAGGAACCTCCCGCGTCTGAGGCCTCAGAGGCAGGCGGCAGAGAGATGGAGAAACAGCAAGAGAGGGGCCTGCAGAAGCCACAGTGGGGGAGAGGGGTGCAGGGGAGAGGGGGGAGAGGGGGAGGTGGGGGAGAGGGGCTCGGGGAGGAGGGGGGACACTTCGCGGGCCAGGTGGCTGTGACAGTGACAGGGACTCGAGGGCCCAGCACTGAGGGAACAGCAGTGGCCCGTGAGAGCAGGGGCAGAGGAGGGGCAGAGAGCTCTCCATTGCCGCACGGACACACGGACCCAGCGGTGAGCAGGCTGTGAGGAGGGACCGTAGGGCCACAGCTAGGGGTCACCTTGCCTGGCACTTGGTGCTGTTATTTTTACGCGCTGAGGACAAGGAAAGCGTGTGACAGCCCGGGGCAGGGGCGGGGAAGGCCTCTGAGCACCCCCAAAGGAGGGAGCAGGAGGTGAGGGCACCTGGGACAAGACAGGGGTCAAAGGTTGGGGCAGAACAGAGAAGGCGTCACTCGGTCCCCATGGAGACTGGGAGGAGGAGCCCAGCTAGACCGTTGGCCATGGCAACAGGCGGGGATAGGGCCTCTGTGCTGGGGTGCGGGGTCTCCCGTTGCTCTCAGTCTGGAGGCATTGGGGGGCGGGCACGAACTGCCTGCCCTGGGGTCAAGGACAAGGTGTGCGTTTGGAGGACTGAATCGGAGGTCTGTACAAGGTCCTGGGGCCGCCAAAGCAAATTACCACCAACCAGGGGCTTAAAACAACAGAAACCTCTTCCCCGCCGTTCTGGGGGCCAGAGTTCTGAAAGCAGGGTGTCGGCAGGGCTGCGCTTTCTCCAAAGGTCTGGGAAGGATCCTTCCTTGCCCCTTCCAGCCTCGTGGCTTCTGGACTCGGCCTCCGCCTCTGTCTTCACACGGCCGTCTCCCCCAGGAGAGCCCGTGTGCCCGCGTCTCTGCACAAATCCGCGCTTGTAAGGACCCCAGTCGTTGGATCCAGGGCCACCCTCATCCAGTAGAACCTCATCACATCTGCAGAGACCCCCGTTTCCAAATAAGGTTACGTGCTGACGTTCTAGGTGGACGTTATTCACCCCAGAACGGTGTCTAGGCTGGACGAGGAAGGGGTGTGAAGACAGGCAGGGAGGGGGAGGCCATCGGATGGGTCGTCACTCCTGGCTGGAGTTGGCCAGGCCGTGCATGCGGCCCGGTGCCCAGGAGGGGAGCAGACCCAGGAGCAGGAGACACGGAATGGGGCGCAGCCAGATCGTTGGTCACAAAGGAGCAGTTGGCTGCTCTTCCCCGTGAGGATGGAGGAGGCCCGGCCCGGGAGCTATCGTTTGGGGGTCAAGGCCAACCGGACACACCTGCTGACCCCACAGGCCAGGACGTGGGATGTGGGACGTGGGTAGCCAGCCCCAAGCTGGATGAAAGACCAGAAGTTTGTCTCAGAGGACGGGATCGAACTTGACCTTTTTTTTTTTTTTTTAATGTTTTATATCACATTCTTTTCATGTGTATTTATTTTTGAGAGAGAGAGAGAGAGAGAGACAGAGCATGAGCAGGGGAGGGGCAGAGAGAGAGACACAGAATCCGAAGCAGCTCCAGGCTCTGAGCTGTCAGCACAGGGCTCGAACTCACAGACTGAGAGATCATGACCTGAGCCGAAGTTGGAGGTTTAACCAGCTGAGCCACTGAGGGGCCTCTGACCTTTGTGGCCCAGAGGGCAGGGCTGGGACCCTGGGGAAACCCGGGGGGCAGAGGTCAGTCATGGCCAAGGAAGAACTATGTAATGGGGCGGGGGGGAGGGGTCTCCAGGCCTGGGGTGGGAGGGAGACGCAGCAGGTGGGGAAGCGATGGCGTCGCCACAGAGCCAGGTGGGGTCGGCAGGGGCCGGGCTGGGGGACCGGTGAGACCCCACTGACCCCGAGCATCCACACACCACCCTGGATGCTGGTGCAGGGAATCTGGGCTTTTCAGGAGCGGAGGAAGAAAATGGCTGTCAGGCTAGAGGAGAGAAGAGGGAAAAACTCCTGCAGAAAACGAAACGTTCACGAGACCGAGAGCGTCTGTGCACGTGCAGGCGAGGCCTGGGGTGGGGGGTGGCGGCGCACGGGGGGCTGGAGGTCCCTCCAGGAGGACCCAGGCCCATCGAGCACTGACGCCAGGGCCGCGTGTGCTCGCTCCTACGCTCGGGGCTCCCCAGACCTCTGCTGGGCTTCTCCGCGGCCCAGGGGGTCCGCTGTCCGGGAGGGATGGTGGGGTGGCAGCTGGGCTCTGAGCAGCAAGGCGGAGGGGCGCCCGCAGCTTCCTCCCCCGGCGACGGGAGAGCAGGTGCTCACGGCGACTGGCGCCCAGACGCAGAGATACACGGCTCTGACGTGGTGCCCGGGTTCACCCAGTGGGCGGGTGGCACCCCAGCTCCGGCACCGGCCGATCCCCGGAGTCAGCAGCAGACCCCGCAGGCCTGGGCCCGTCCCCCGCAGACGCCAGCCGAACTCTCAGAGACCGCTAGTTTTTCCGACTGAGCAGCTATAGATTCACGGGTCCCCGGGACCCCTCAGTCCTGTCATTCGCTAGAATGTCTCGAAGACTCAAGAAAGCCCTATACAGGGGCGCCTGGGGGCTCAGTCGGTTAAGTGTCCTACTTGGGCTCAGGTCATGATCCCACGGTCCATGAGTTCAGGCCCTGCCATCGGGCTCTGTGCTGACAGCTCACAGCCCGGAGCTGCTTCGGATTCTGTGTCTCCCTCTCTCTCTGCCCCTCCCCTGCTCGTGCTCGCTCTCTTTCAATTAAACATTAAAGAAAAAATGAAGAAAGAATGAAAGCCCTATACTTACAATTCGTTTCATTATAAAGGGCGTACATAGGACAAGATCCCAGAGGAGCTGGGAGCTTCCGGCCCCACCCCCACCCCTCCATGGACTCAGGTGTGTCACGGTCCCGACACGTCCATGTGCTCACCGGCCAGGAACCTGCCCCAGCCTCGGTGCCCAGAGTTTCCATGAGGGATTCGTTACATACGTGATCGATTAAATCCTTGGCCACTTGATTGAACTCAATCTCCAGCCCCCATTGGGGGCCAGGACCTTGTCCAGGCTTCCCACCACTGATCATGAGGTTGGTGACCTGTCCCCATCCTGAAGCTGCCTTAGCATGGCAGAGACCCTCCTGCCACCCGGGAAATTCCAGGGCCGTGAAGCCCTTTGCCGGGACCCCCTTCGGGGCAGATTAGCAGCCCCAGTTACATGAACGTATAGCCACACAATTCCATTCCTGACGATGGCAGATAATTCCCTCGAGAAAAGTACCGGGAAGGTTCCAGTCACAGAACGATGCCACCAGAACACACGTCACCCGGACAAGACCACTTAGCAGCCCGGCAGAAACCGAGGACAGCAAGACAAGGCGCTGGCCAGGCCGGGCCAGTGACGACACTTCCTTCAGGGGCTGGAATGTCTTCAAGAGAAGGGGGCCGCCAGCTGTCCGGGGTCCCACACCGGCTGGGGACACGGGCTGGGACAGCGGCGCACGGGGGCTGCCTTAGCTGTTTCCAAGTGGGTTTCTGCCGCCGGACGGTGGGCCAGTCTTCACGCTGAAAGGAAAGTCATCACTTGCAAGAAGGAGGTCAGGGGTGCGCCCACAGAGGCTTGGACAGGCAGCCCCGCCGCCAAAGCCGCTCCGGTGTGAGTGCGTTACTGTCCCAGCCATTTGTGTGGCGACAGCCTGATGAGCGGATCGGAGCTCCTGAGCGAGCCGGACGCTGAGCCACAGGCCGTGTTGACTGGAACCGTGCCTCGGGCCCCGCTCCGAGCCGCTTCCGGGCCCCCCGTGCCAAGTCACCTGCAGCCTCCGGTACTCGCGACCTGCCCAGAACTGCCAGGGCTCTCCCGGCCCGGGGCTCTCGGGAAGCAGTTCATAAGCTTACCTGCGAAATCCCAGCCCAGGAAATCTCCGGAATGGGAGCGGATTCACCTAATGGAATTAAAAAGTATAAAATAGTGGTGATCTTGAAAGGGATGCGGAAACTAAGCCCTTTCTGGAAATTGGAAAGTCGCTAACATCAGCCGGGGAGACCCTGGGAAGTACAGACCCGTGTGCCCGGAGGTAATGAGGCCAAACCGCTCCACGTATCTGAAGGGAGATCGGGCTCTGCCACTCACCAGAGCACGCCGGAAAAGTTAGTCACGCGGCAGGCATCCCGGCAGCCAGTGGACATGATCTACCCAGGTTTTCCAAAAGCTTTGATGAGTCCTGCCTGAGAGCCGATCAGGCCAGAGCAACAGGGACAGGACAGTCACACTCCAACTCGTTAGAGAGAGGGCCCGGGTCCTGGGGCCAGCTGCTCCTGAAGACAGTTCACCGGGGACCCCCGGGGCCGGCTCTCAGGAGGAAACTGGCATTAAATTTAAAAACTTAAGGGCCACCTCGTGAAGTCTAGTTTCCTTGGGAGCGTTTCTACGGGCAAAGAGGCAGCGAGGAATTGTGTTTGTCAGAACTGTTTGCCTCCTGCCTGTGATGGCTTGAAATGCTGGTGGGAACGGCATCTGCCCACCGAGCCCCCCAGCTTGCCAGCGCCGGGCGCCGTTCCTGCCGAGAAGGCGGTGGAAAGTCAGCTCTGGACAGATGCCGCGCCGGCGGCTTTCTGGGCAAGTTCAGTGCTGTTTTTATACATTGCCACAAATCTGCCTTCCTCTGGACGGAGGGTCCCCCGGAGCAGCAGTGACGGCCAGATGGCTAGGGCTCGCCCCTCCCCGCCCCTCCATCTGGGCAGATCCCTCCAAAGGGGCCTCGGCCAGAAGGAAACCGCACGGAGGTCGCGGCTCCCGCCTGTCCTCAGAGATGCCTATAATCTGTGCCCGTGTTTTCCGAGGGCCCAGGGAGTAAGACAGGAAGACGCAGTAGGGTGGCCTCGGGGAGGGACAAGGGAAAGGTGTCCTGCCGCGAGTAAGTTACAGACCACTGCACGTGGATCTGCGTGTCCTGTGGCTGCGGTGACAAATTACCGCAAACCGCGGCGCCTAAAACAACGGAAATGTATTCTCGCACAGTCTGGGATCACAGTGTCCGCAGGACTGAGCAGGATGGCCCTCCTCCGAAGACTGCAGCCGCTGCTGGTGGCTCCAGGTGTCACTGTCCGAAATCTCCCTCCCTCATAAGGACACCCGTCGTTGGGTTTAAGGCCCACCCTAAATTCAGGATGATCTCCTCTCCAGATCTGTAACTTAATCCATCTGCAAAGACCCTTTCTCCAAATACAAGGTGACACTCACAGGTTCTGGGGGTTAGGACTTGGGACATACCTTTGTGGGGGACACAGTTTGCCCCTCTAATAGGGTGCGTGCATGCGTCCGTCCAGCAAATCCTGCCCGGCCTCTCCCGGGTGCCAGGCACTGCTCTTGGCACTGGGGATTCAGGCAGCAGTCGGCAGTGCCCCCGGCCTCCCGGAGCTGCGGTTCCAGGCAGGGGGATGGTGGGGGCATTTAGCATCCTCAGTCTGCCTTGCAGACGACTCTCAGCCGGCCAGCCTAGAGGCAGGGAAAGGGTAGCTCAGGTAGAGTCAGCAGCCTTCTGCCTCCGGCCTCTTCTCCTGCAGCTGCTTACAGCGCTGCGTCAGAGCAGGAGGGCAAGGGTCTCAGCCGGGCCAGGCGCCACGGCAGGTGAGCACCTGCCCGGGGAAGGAAGGCCCAGCGTCAGCAGAAAGTCTGTGCGCCTTTCCAGCATTCCAAACAAATAACATAATAAATTCAAAGTGCTACAGAATTTACGAAGTGCCCGTTAGTACCAACCTTTGCTTGGATTGCTCTTTAAAAGCACTGGCCACCTTCCAAGATGCTGTGCCGGAGGAAAGGAAGGCAATCATGGAAACAGTCACCTTTTTGCTGCCCGTCTCGCTCTGGCCTGAACGTGTCCAGGACCGTAAACCTTCTGCAGCCAGATGAGAGAGCTCCGGCGCCCGTTTGGGTCAGAGAGGGAGGGGTCTCACTGAGCTTCTCAGAGCCCTTGGGATTCCGGAATGCCTCGCTGGTCCCGGATGTGTCACCCTCCCTGAGCCGAAGGCCCCAAGCCCGCTCAGCCAAGTGGCAGCCACCAGGAACAGCCAAGGACAAATTCTTGGGGGGGAGGGGGCTGATGCTTACCTCTGCTGGCCTTACCTGTCGAACTCATCACTGCTCTTTTAGCAACCAGACCAAAGGGAGGAGAAGGCCCACCAGGGCAGGTGCTTGGCGGCCAAGGGTCTGGGCTACCCCCGCGCTCATGGCCGAGGGCGTATGCATTGGTTTCCGTCCAGTGGGAAGGAAAAGAGTGATTCTGTTAAAGCGATCGTGGCCTGGCCCGTCTGGTGCCCCAGGCAGGGATACGTTCCAGCGCTGTGCGGGGACAGATCCCGGCTGCCCTCCCTCCCGATGGGCCCACCGAGACTGCCCACAGATCTTCCCACTCTGCCTGCGGTCCACCTCTCACGAATGAAACCATGATTAAGGGGTCCTACCCTCTGAGCAGACAGCAGCACTGACCTAATTTAGGACCCTAATCAATTTGCCCCTGTGTGATTAATTGAGATCTTCCCATCGATTTTCCTTCAGAGAACAGCCGAGGTGGAATTCAGAGAGAAATGTCCGAGGGCTCGTTCGCCCCTGCAGCAGGGAACCAAGGCTGGGGGGGGGGAGCCGTGTCCCCACCTCATCTGCACGCGGGGCCAGCCACAGGTGCCCTTCCCCTCGGGGGGTCTCCCCCACAGCCACTGTGGGAGCTCGGCACACTCAGGTCACGGGCTGGGAGCCTCCAGGGCAGGACTGAGGCTCAGTTACCGCATATCAGGCGTGGCCAGGCTGTGGCTTCACCACGTAATTTGTAATTCTTACAAAGCCATGACCCAGGAAGGGCCCTTCCAGAGGGGTTGTTTCGGTTAAGAATGCGGCCCTGGCAGACCAAGGAGTTTCAGAGTAACTCAGAGTTTGAGGACTGTGGATGCTGGAATGCCCAGCAGTACCGTGGAAACACGGCAGGTGCTCTGATGTCCTCATCCCTGCCCCCCGCCCCCGCCTCCTGCCCCGCTTTCCAGGCCCCATCAGAAACCAAGACCCTGATGCCTCCATCAGGAGGGGAGACCAGGAGGGGAAGCCGCTCTGGGGGCGTCTGTGTGAGCACGGAAGCCTGGAGGGGTGCAGACTCGGAGCCCAGCTTGATCCCTTGGCCGAGGTTGCTGTGGGGATCAGATAAAATAGGACAGTTTAGAACAGAATAGAATTCTGCTCCCCACCCTGCGCGGTGTTTGAGCCGGACTCAGGGCCTGGTCCCATCTCCAGCCGCATCCGTGTCACCTGGGGCGCGGGCCTCACCTGGGACCTTGTGAGAAATGCCGACACTCAGCTCCCCACACAACCCCCACCCCAGACCTGCTGAATCGAATCTCCATTTTTGGATATTCCTGGGAGACTCGTGTGCACACAACAGCTTGAAAAGCACGGTCCTAGAGGTCTCTCTGTGGAACCTGGCTGGCATTTGTACCTGCAACTTCTGTTCCCAGGCCTCTCTGATCTGTGACACCACTTTGCTAGGGACAGGGGCTTGGAAGGGAGGGAGGGAGGGAGGGAGGAATTCTGTGCATATTATTTCATGGGTGCTCATACTTCCTCCTTCATTTACTCAAATACTCATGGAGTGTCAGCTCTGAATCAGGCCCTGTCCTGGGCTCTAGAGACGCACGTCAGTGGACAAAACAGATAAAAATCTCTTGTAAAGTTTACATTGCTCTAGGGGAAATGGACGGTCAACAGAATATACAAGTAAGATGCGTATTGTGCCTGCAGGAGCTAAGAGCCATGGAGAGAGGGTGGGAGATGGGGGGGGGCAGTGAGTTGTGATTTTTAATGGAGGTGAGAAAATATTTTTGAGCAAAGACCCTCCCCCCAAGAAGTGGGGTTTGGCTGGAGCAGGTGCAAAGGCCCTGGGGTCGAGTGTGCCTGGAGAGCTCCACAGCCCGCAAGAAGGCCAAGTACAGTCTGGGGAAAGAGCAGGAGGGTGGTGAGGTCTGGGGGTGAACAGACCGGAGCAGGTGGGGCATCAGAGCTGGGGAAGGACTTCGAGGTTGATTATTATGAGCATGATCTATGATGCGGACTGAAAGTCTCTCTCACGTCCTGGGTTTCCCTACTCAGCGGCCGCCCCGCCGGCCGTTTCCCGTCTTCCAGGTGGTCAAGGGCATTGGACAGCCCTCAGGCCCAGGTGACAGCGAGCTGGCCCAGCTTGGCCATATCCTCCACCACAGGCGTGATGTGACCGGGCCACTCTGGGCCGAGGACTGGCCCCTGGGTGCTAGCTTTGGCCTTGGCAGGCGGTGGTCCCTTCAGAGCCCGGTACCGGCTGACCTCCTCTCGCCCTTGGAGGCAGCCTCTGGGCACCTCTGACTCTGTTTAGCACCCGCCGCGGGGCCACATCCTTCCCTCCCTGAGCGCTGAGGGAAGAACCGGCGGGTTCCACGAGGAACATGTGGCCTGCGGGACCTGAGGCCTCAGACGGCATTAGATCGTTGGGGGGGGGGGGGGGTTGCGGGACACCAGGCACATTGGACCCACTCTGTTGGAGGGGCCCCCCATAGAGGCTGAGCCTCAGCAGAGGAGCAGGACCCCCCAGGACTGACTCTGGCCAGCAGGTGGGGGGAGTGGGGGGCATTCAGGCTGGACACAGCGGGTTCGTTCCCTGACCCTCAGCCCTGCACATCCTCATCTGGTGATTAAGCAAGCAGGCGGTGGATGGGGCCAGGCCCCGGGGTGGCCGAGTGGGTGCGCCCCTGGTGCTCTGCCGCTCGGAGGGCTCCACACCCTGCCCGTCTCCTAGAGAGTGACGGCAGGAGGGGCTCAGGGTCCAGGTGCCCGTCACCCACCATGCACTCAGTTTCCTCATCTGTAAAATGGGGTTGATGCTCAGCCTACCCCCAGAGGGTGAATGGAGAGCCAGCTCGCAGACCATGAAGATGGGCACGGAGCCCACAGGGCCGCCAGGGACCCTGGTGAGCAGGTGGGGACAGCAGGTGTGGGGAGGCCGCCATTGGCCCTGGTGAGCAGGTGGGGAAAGCAGGTGCGGGAGGCCGCCATTGGCCCTGGTGAGCAGGTGGGGAAAGCAGGTGCGGGAGGCTAGGTGGTTTGCTCGGGGGCATTGCAGCTCCATGTGGCAGAGCCTTGATTTGAGCCCCGTCTTCTGGCCCTTGCTCTGGAGCTCCGTCCGGAGAGCAGACCCTAGGGGCGCCTTGCTCTCAGGCCCAGACCTTCAGAATGCACCCCCAGCCCCACCCCCAGGGCGGGCGCCCGCAGGGGCAGGATGGGTGCTGGGTCTGTCGCACCTGCTGGCTCATTTCCCAGCCTCCGACAACCCCGGTGCAGCCGCAGGGCCGAGGTCGGGGAGTCTGGCTCCGCTCGCCACGTCCAGCAACAGCTGTGCAGCTGGCGGCCGTCCTCCCGCTAATGAGCTCCTTGGAGCCGGCAGCCATTGGCCAAAGCCCTTGTGAGTTGGCCCCAAGGCTGCTCCCTTTGGAAGGTTTGCTCTCCCCTCCCAAAGCCTGTGGCCGCTCAGGCCACCTGCCCGGCTGACCCCTGGCCCCGGCTTGGGGCTGCCACACCCGCAGAGTTGCAGGCTGCAACGGCGCCCTGGGGGGCCCAGACCGATGTGTGTGTGGAGCCGCCCGAGTGGGGCTCTGAAGAAATGCCCTGTTGCCGGAGCGCACAGATTGTCGGGGCTCGGGGACGGTGCGGTCAGCTCACCGCTGCGCCTGGGTCCTGGCCTCTCCTCGGTTCCTGGGGAGCACAGGATTGCCAGTTGAGCATGGGGAGACGTCTAGCGTGTCCCTGCCCTGCCCCTTGCAGCACCTCCCCCCCCCCAGGGCAGCTGAGCCCTCCCCTGCAGGCTGCAAATCAGCCTCTCTCCTCGGCCCCTGGAAGTTCCGCTCTTCCCCTTCCTGCAGACGTGGCCTCCCAGACGAGACTTACTTGCAATCTGTCCACTTCTCAGGAAAACAGGAGAGGCTCTTCCCAGGTGAGAGCCCCTCTCCCGTGTGCCGCCATGTTCGGGCAGGTGCCCACCTCCCAGAGGGGCCGGGCACCCAGAGCATCTCTCACCGCACGGTGGCAGGTCCTGCCCTGCAGACTCCGCCCAGGAGGGGTGCTGTGCCCACCCTGTCCCGCACCGCCCTAAACCCGAGGAGAGCGCAGCCCTTGGGGCAGAGTCCCAGCACATATCAGATGGAGTCTCGGGAGAGAACAGCGCGACCACAGAGAAACGGCATTTTGGGGGCACGGCTGCCCCGCACTCCCTGCCCCCGCACACGCGTCCGCCTGCTGTGCAGAATTTACAAGGGAAAGAGAATTGTGACGTTTCTGGTTTGGAGCTGGTCCCGGAGGTGGAATCACAAAGCCAGCTGTGGCTGCAGACAGAGCGGCCCCCCTCGATCTCAAAGTCGGGAACACAGGTCTTTGGGGCTACGTCTGCTGGGGTGGTGTCTTTGAACCTGGCCTGCAGCAGCTCCCCCACCCCCAGGGTAGGTTGAGGTAGTCTGCTCAAATTCAAGGTAGCCCAGGTCACCTTCTCTGCAAGCAGCAGTGCAGGTGGAGCAGGCGGGGTCCTGCTGAAGGCCAGCCTTCACCGGAAAGCCATGGTGTCATCTCCCACAGCTCTGGGTGCCCCACCCTCACCCCCAAAGGGTCTTGCCCATCTCCTGCCCTGTACGGAAGCACCCGGAGCCCCACCCGTCCCCTCTTGGCCCGCAGAACTCGTTGCTCCTTGGCATCCGTCTGGGTCTGCCCCTGAGGGCTCCTGGCGTCATTCTAGCTCAGGAAAATTATGCCCCATTTCCCGAGTGACACCAGTGAGCTGGGGCTGGCCTAGCACATTCTTGGTGCCCAGCGAACGTGGCATCGTAATGGCAGCAGGTGCTGGTGGCCGCCCGTAGCTGCCCACCGGGCGGTTTTGAGTGAGGGAGGTTCTACCCTCTACTCTGGCCTCAGTACAGGAGGGATGAGTGGGGTGTGAGGCTCAGGGACACCGTGTTGGGCTCTCCATCACCGAGAGAATGTCACCGCCGGCTGCTCCGGAGACTTCGCCCTTGCCTGCACCGGGTCTGATCCGAGAGGCGCGCCGGACCAGCCCCAGACCACAGAGCAAACGCATCGTCTGTAAACAATACGGGCTCTCCCTGAAAATGTCAAGAAGTGACCATGGACTTGTGCTGAGGAACCGGAATCTCTTTTCAGCAAGACAAGAAAACAGAGAAAAAAGAGGATTCAGAGGTCTTCAATGTAAGAAGCTGGAAAATGTGCCCTGGTAGCTTTTCTTTCCTGAACTCAGCTGTCTTTCCCTGACGCTGTGGCTTCTCTGGCCCTTCAGCCCCCCGCCCCCCAGATGAGAACCCAGAGGGCTCTGTCGGCGGCGCACGCAGCCTGGCATGGCAGTGCTGCCTGATGTCGCCGCACCTGCTGGCCGGAGCCTCCTTCCCGTCCCGGTTCACGGGCTGCAGAGGCCACGCTGGGGACCTTCAGCACTTGACTTGCCAGCGTGAGCTGAAAGCCGCACTTGCATGGGTTTCTCTAGAACTGGGCACTCCTCCTGAGGCTCGGGGCTCCGGGGAGAAGCGGCTTGGAGCAGCCGACGGCTGAGGGCTCGCCATAGACCATCAGCGTCTCTGGAGGCCCTAGGAGTCACCTCCCGGGGTCTGGTGTTGCCGTGTTTTGGTTTCCCGAGGATTCGCCTCTCACAGTGGGAGGAGGCAAATCGCCCCTCAGGCTGGAGGCGAGGTGCTGGGCAGCCAGGAGAGACAAGGGACAGCGTCTGCTGGTCCCCCTCCCCATTTCTCCCATCCCCGTAGAGAACGTTTTTTTTTTCCTCTTTCTTCGGACGAAGGGGAAAGATGACACGGTGTCTCCCACATGAAGACTTTCTCCTTCCCACAGCGATGGTTCTGCGATTTACATTAAGGGCTATAACAGGTCGGAGTAAATGGAGCAGGTTTGCAATTAGTTTTTAAAGTACTTATCTCATTAAAGTAAATGAATTATTGATTTAGTGACACTCATGCTTTTAGTGAGTGGCGTGGTGCCACCCTCACTCTGCCTTGGCTCTCAGAGCCGGTGGCCGGCACAGGCAAACTTGCTTTGTGTAGGGATTTTTTTTTTTTTTGTAATTTTAATATTTCCTTCTCATTATTTAGCTTTGTGATGAAAGCGGATTCACATGAGAAATGAAAGGTCGGTTTATGGGAATAGACGCTCCAGAGACAAGCGTGCCCCCCTCCCTGCAGGGAAGGGCAGACCCAGTGAGTCCCTGACCTCAGCAGCTAATGAAGGTTGAAGAGGGTGGGGGTGGGGGGTTACAATGGATCCCCATTGCTGGCCCATCAGCAAACCCCTTTGCTCAGGACCGTGGAAGTTCATGCATTGGACGGTAACTTCCCCAAATTCCTAAAAGACTGACGGAGAGTTCGCAGGCTGGCAGGGGCCTCTGCCTCCCCCGCCCCGCACTCCCCGCCCAGGTGGGAAGAGCCCGGGGCAAGAGCGAGAGCACAGCTGAGCTCGACCTTGGCTCCGGCAGACAGAAGGTGCAGGAGCCCCAGCCCAAAGCAGAGAGAGGACGAAGGTCTCGGTGCCGACCCCAGCCCACCACCGTCCCCCAGTTGCGCAGGAGAAATGCGGGGACACTGTCCCTGAGCCGTGCTGCCCCTAGGACGGACACTCGCAGGCCCGAGGCCAAGCCCGGTACCGGCTGCAGAAGCGCCGTGGCCCCGGCCCATCCGGATGCTGAGTCGGCATCTCCCGGAGCCTTCCCCCAGGAGATGGGACCGCCAGGGGAAGACAGAGGACCCCATTCGAGCTGCTGGCTGCCTGTAATTTTCACCCTTGGTTCAAATGAACATGGCCTTGCCCCCGAGTACAGCCTCTGGGGACAGCGCTCCGGAATGAAGAATGGGGGGCAGGACTGTGTCCCTGTGAGCAGCTGCAGCAGGACAGGGGCTGCCATGCAAGTGTCCCTCGCGGTGTCCTCAGTGTCAGGACCCTGACTGGGCGGGGCCTCCTTCGGGTGGGCGCCGGTGACGCTCCTTACCTGCCACCAGCCATGGGCAGGGCTGTGAACCAGGAGGGATCAGTGCTGGGCAGCAGCGGGCCTCCCGCAGACCTCAGGGTCCCTGCCCACCTGACGTCAGGACACCTGAGCTCCTCCTGGAGTGTCACACCCTCACGACCACAGCCTCCCCTAAGGACTCCGAGGAGCCTGCTGGCCTGGGTGTTAGGGACCCGGCAGTGAACAGGCCCTCCTTGCAAGGCTGTATACGCAAGCCCAGGCATCTGGGCACTTCCTTTCGCCACTAAGTGACTCAGAAGTCGTGACACAGGCTGGGCATGAGGCTCCTTCCCGAGCCTGTGCTTGACACAGGCTGGGGGGAGAAAGGAAAGAGCTTGGTTTGGGAATCCACGTGGGTCCACAAATGGGCTTCTCGTCTATCTGCTGCTCCTGTGACCTCATGCAGGGTGCTCAACCTCTCCGAGCTCCATGGACGATGAAGGCCATCCCCCCTCCCCGCCCCTCCTTGTCTGCTGTGGCTGGGAGCATCAGAGATGTACGAGTGGGACAGTGCCTGGCACACAGTAGGTGCTCAGCCAACACCCGGGGGCCTCCCGTGCTCGGCCACACTGTGCGGCTTCGACACCAGTGACCGCCTCACCAGCTCGATGCACACAGCCCAGCCCGTGAGCCGAAACTCCAGAGCAGCAGACCAGGGCTGTGGCTTAGCGGCTCAAATGCGGCTTTTCAAATACGAATCTTTCTTTGTGATAAAAAAAAAAAAAAAAAAGAAAAATTTTTTTTCCATTTAATTAAAAATGTTGACATTGTGCCTGGCCACCCCTGCCAGAGAAAGTGGCTATAAATTAAACATTAAATCTTTAATGGTCCATAAAGAAATATTCGTTGCTGGTTATGTATATACTGGGTATAAATAGATAAAGAAAGGGCCTTTTTCATCTGGGAGGCAGATTTCTTTTTGAACCTCCCCTGGATAATCTTAAGTGAATGTAATTAAATGTTGGATTAATCTGTGTCCTCCCCCTGAGTTTGTTTGGGGTGGGGGAGGGGAGAGGGGGACTGAGGGGAGAGGGGGGCCCCGCTGGCTTTAACCCGTTTGGGAGACGCCGGGGATGGTCAGGAGGAGACGGATGTCCTCCTCCAAGATGTCTGTCGGCCGCCAGGGGCTGCTTGGGCCCCCCCAGGCACCCTTTGTCACATGTCCTTTCTTCCTTCCCAGAATGTACCCCCACAGTGGGGATCAGCAGCCTGGGGCTCCGTCCGGAGGAGCAGGGGCTTTGCGGACCTCCAGGCTCCCCAAGAGCACCACAGACGTGGGAGGAGCCTCGGGGCGGCTGGCGCAGGCCCAGGCTGGTCCCCCGGGGAACTGGATTTAGAAAAGCTTGCTCCCCTCCGTGAGGAAGGAGCCCTGAGGAGGGGGCTCAGGGGGGCCCTTTGAGACCTTCAGTTCCCCTTCGTGAATCCACTCCTCTTGTGTATGATGCCAGGTCGGTCCAGTGGGGAGGCTGGACACGTGCCCCCCATTCCCTGTAGCCATTAGGGCTTGTGAAGGCCGGAAGGGAGAGGGAAGAGAGACTGACGGACAGAGAGATTGGCTGGAAATGGTAAAGAGAGGCAGGATTATATGCTTTCCCCTAAGAAGAGTGTATTAGCTTCCGGTCGCTGCCATAACAAACAAACGTGGTGACTTAAGGCGACACAGACGTGTCCTCACCGTCTCGGAGGTCAGAAGTCCGGCGGGGCCTCTCAGGGCTCCAACCAGGGTATCGGCAGGGCTCCGGGGGGAACCTGCTTCCGGCCCTTTCTGCCTTCTGGAGGCGCCGCATCCCTTGGCTCGCGGCCCCCTCCTCCTTCAAAGCTGGCAGTGGCCGGTGAGTGTTTCTGATACCGAACCTCCTCACTGTGAACCTGCCTCCCTCTTCCACATCTGAGGACCCTGGGATTACACTGGGCCCCCCTGCGTCACCCAGGACAGCCTTCCTAGTTCAAGGTCGGCTGATGAGCAAACTTAGCTCCACCCACGATCATAAGCCTCCTTTGCCGCGTAACCTGACAGGTACAGGCCCCAGGGGCCGGGACGTGGACATCCGGGCTTGGGAGAGGGCATTGTTCTCCGGCCACAGGGCCCTCTCACTACTCCCATTGCAAACACGGCCTCCCCGCAAATGCACGTGACCCTGGGGCCTCTCTTCAGTCCGTGGGCCCGGAGGATCTGAATGATAGCTTCGTGTAGACGTCCGTGTGTTCTTACCTTACATTGCCTGAGATGAGACAACGCCCTGGGATTAAGGGCTGGAGCATTGATGCCCTAACCAGAGGGAAAGGGAGGCGAGAAGCTCGGAGGGCCAAAAGGGCTGGGGTCCGTGATGCTTTGAAAGTACAAGCCGTCCTGCACGGTCCCCCGGGGGGGGGGGTTAGCCTGAGGTCAGAGGATAGACCGCGCCTGGGAGGGGAGGGGCCTGCAGCAGGACTTTGCTGCCGACAGCAGGAAGGGCAGGTGCAACGTCCCTGTGGCTGGAGCCCACGTGGGAAGGGGGCCAGGGGCAGCTTGCAGGGCTGGGCAGGGCTGGACCACATGGACGCTGTACGCCAGGCCGAGCCTCTCCGAGAAGCAATGGGAGTGTGTGAGTGGGAAGGACGGAGCGTGATCAGATTTGCACCAGGGAGATGTCTCCCAGTGGTTAAGTGCAGAGGAGCCTGGTGGGAGCCTGAGTGGAGGCAGGGGACCAGGTGGGACTCGGCCCAGGTGAGCGGCACCTGAGCTGGCACCTGGTGCTGGGCAGGGGGCCCGCAGCCCTCGGGGGGGAGGAGCACGTGAGCGGCAGAGGCACCCTGGAGGTCGGGCGGACGGAATCGGGGTCAGGGTGGCCCCCAGGCAGCTTGCCCACTTGAGTGGGTGAGGGCTCCGTGTGCTGACACAGGCAGGGCCAGCCTCCCGCGAGGACCCCGAGCCCTGGGTGCGTTGGGCTGGGGGAGGCTGGGAGACACTCGAGAAGATGCACTTTGAGCGGGCCTGGCCCTGGGGGGCCTTGGCTGGAGGTGCCACGTCGGGAATCCGTGGCATGCAGGGGGCAGCACGGGCAGAGTGTGGACGGGGTGCCATGGGGTAACAAGAGAGAGGCCAGGACTGAGCCCACAGGAGCCGGGATTCCTGTCACCCACTGGAGGGGCGGGGGTGAGAGAAGGACCCCTCCCCCACGCAGGAGGAGAGGGGCTGCTCACGGAGGACTGAGGGTCCCGTCAACAGGGGCACATCCTGCTGAGAAAGACCGGGCTGACTAAGGCCATCTGATAATTGGGTTGAATGAGAGTTTGTCGATGGAGACAAAGGGGTAGGTCTTTTCCAGCAGGGAAAGGAAGGATCCAGAAGCATGAAAAAGTTTATCGGGGAACCCAGGGTAGACCCGTGATAGGGGAGCTGGGGGGATATGGAGCTACAGGGCAGGTTGGCCCCCAATATGAGCCACCACCGGGTTAAGGGTCCAGACCTTCCCGAAGCTGCGGGCGGCTGCCGGGGTGTCCGACGGGGCCGAGTTTGTGATGCCGCTTATTCAGCCTGGACTCACAGAGGGGCCGGTCCTGGGGTGCGTAGACCTCTGGGGAGGGGTGGGGGCGCCGCCAAGTGACTCGAGAGCTTGAGTGTGCTGAGGAGCAAACAGATGCAAGAGGTGTTGCAGAGGGAGAGTGGGTGGGAGCCAGTTCGGGCGGGACACGGAGGAGCGGGGAGAGTGAGTACCCCGAGTCTCTGAGCCTGGGGTGCTGGCTTGGCACCGAGGACTTTCTCGGTCTTCTGTCCCGCTCACTGAGTTGGCCGTCACCCTGGCATGGGAAACCGGGTGGCCGTGTCCGGAAAGGAGGGACCTGGATCGACTGGGCTAGAAACCTCGATGTAAGAGTCTGAGGCTAGAGCCGGGGCGCAGAGAAGCGCGTCCGGGGGGCAGGCATGGCAGGCGTGGCTCGGAAGAGAAGGGGCAAAGGGAAGGAAGCCCAGAGGCACCGCCGCTCGGGAGGCTGAGCGGCGGCTGGGGAGCACGGAGAGCCAGGGAAGGAGGTGGCTGTCCAAGGTGCCCCGCGGGGCAGCCCTCCTGTGAACCTCGGGTCTGCTCTGTTGTTTCTGTACATCGGACGCCGTCCGGGTCGGGCAGGGCCGTGAACCTGACCCCAGCACATCCGTCTGCTGAAGCAAATGCTGGACCAGCGTTGCCCAAACCCGGAAGCCGGAAGCTGGTCCGCCCACAGCTTGTGCTCTGCTAATCCAGCCGGCCTCGTTGGCCGCCCCTCCACTGACAAAAGTCATTTTTGTAATTATTACGGAGAGTCCTGCCCATTAGCCTCAGGGGCTCAGGAATGTGCGCATAAAACATTCACAATTTATCATGTTTCCCGTCTCAGCAAAGACTTTCTTCGTGAGCAGGGGACAGCCACTATCTATTATTAAATAAACAGAACTGTCGATACCGGCACAATCTGCAAATTAACCGCCTGTCAGTGTGGGTTAGTCGCAGGCAGATGCTCGCGGGACATGGCTGTGATGGGAGGCCACCTTCCCTCTTCACTTCTGAGGCCCTTTCCAAGCAGAAGACTTCAGCCTTCAGAATTGGTAAAGGGAGCGGAGATGTGTCAATCCCAAAAGGGAATCACTGAGAGGCAGTTATCTTCTGAGGTGACCGTGGGAGCAGCCATGGGGCTGAGCTCAGCCAGTAAGCTGCACCCTGACTCACTCCTCCTGCCCTTGGGGAAGCACTCAGCTGCCCCCCTCCCCCAAGAACCAGCTCCCGCCTCCCCTCCCCGCAAGAGCTGAGACCCTGGGGGAGACAACAGCAGGTGCTTTAAAGGGACCCAGGACTTGGGGCGCCTGGGGGGCTCAGTCTGTTAAGTGTCTGACTTCGGCTCCGGTCATGATCTGGTGGTCCCTGAGTTCGAGCCCCGCATCGGGCTCTGCACTGACAGCTCAGAGCCTGGAGCCTGCTTGGGATTCTGTGTCTCCCTCTCTCTCTGACCCTTGCCTGCTCGCTCGCTCGCTCTCAAATATCAACAAACATTAAAAAAATATATAAAGGGGCCCAGGGTTTGTTTAATCAGGCACACAGACACAGAAATGACGAGTATACGGAATTGTTATATACTCACTGCTCCCTGGAAGCAGGAGGTGCCGCACGGGGAAGCACCCGGCTGGGTCAGGAGGCAGAGGCAGCGGGAAAATGTGGGCAAGAGCCTTCACTGTGGTTTCCATGAGAAGGACCAGGGGTGGCAGGGGCACAGGCCTAGGACAGGCTAGCAGTGGCCTCTGGAGCATGAGGACTGTTGTCTGGTGCTGGCCTTGGGGGGATGAGGAAAGGGGGAGGTGGCCCAGAGTGTATGGAAGCTCCTCCCATTGGTTGGTTTGCATGTTAAAGACACAGTCCGTCAGGAATTAGCCAGCCCCGGGGGATAGTCCCTCCAGGGTCAGGGTCAGATAGACCCCAAGGTCAAGGCATCAGGATACAGAAGATCAAAGGCCTGGTTGTGCAGCAGGGTTGGAGCGGAAAGGAGTCAGTTGAAAGTGGGCTCTGCCTTGTTCCCTCACACACCTGCCCCGCACCAGCCCCGCACCAGCCCGCAGCCCCAGCACAAACGGGGGGTGCACCTGCTGGAACAGGTGGCTGTGAGGGTGCCGAGTGCCCCGGCTCCGTGACGGTTCCAGAAGGGGGTTTGCAGGGCTCGGGTGGTTTAGGGGATCTCAGGAGTCCTTTGTCGGCTGCAGGAAGAGGGCGGAGGCCTGTGACATTGCTAACCCAGGGGAGGGGACCTCGCCCTGGCTGGGCCAGCAGGAAGACCCCTCCCCAGCCTTTCAGTGGCAGGTCCCCACTCACAGGAGGGACCCGGCGGGCAGGGGTCCACCCCTGAGGAAGACGAGTAGGCCTGGTCCCCCAGAAGAGTGGGCAGGCCTGCTCTGAGCCTGGAGGAGAAGGCCTGCCGAGCTGGGTCTTGCCGATGATAAGGCCTGGACGCCAAATTGCTCTGCGTGTCGAGCCCCACCAGCCCTTTCCAGCCCCATCCCCCCAAAGAACGTGACGGTGACACCTCCGCCCCCTGAGACCACCAGCCACTGCCGGAGTGGCCACCCAGAGAGGCCTCCGCGTCCCCACCTGCACGCGGGGACGGCGGCACCCATCCGGCAGCCCTGTGGGGAGAGTTAGGACGATTTGTGCAGTGTGCTCCCTGACCCACAGAGATCGCGGCACGGACTCGATAGATGAAATGCTTTCCCTCGAAGCGTGTTGCCTCCCGGGTAAACCCGCTAGTGTGGGGGCCGTGGTTTAACTCACAGGGGGCGTCGCGCTCCCTCTGGACAGAGGGGCACCTGGGTGCAAGGGCAGCCCGCTGGTCTCCAAGACCCCCACCCTCCGGCGCGGAAGGAGCCGCCAGCCTGGTCATCACTTTGGGGCCCCTTTTTGGAGTTTGTTGCCAACTTCCCTCCCCCCCTGTGGCCGGGGCCCAGGGGCCGGGGCGGCCGTGGACTCCGCGGACGGCTTTCCTAGCACCCAGCTCCCAGCACTCGCAGCCTGTTATCTTCTTTTGTTTGGTAAAGGGGTTGAGAGAGACGGGTTTCTGAAGATCTTAGAGGAATGAACAGGTTGGTTTCTTAGGGAGCTGCTAGGAAATGAGATTTTGCCCATCTCCCAAAGGAGAAAGGGCACGTCTAAACTATTGAGGGAAAACACGCCTCCTCCAGGAAGCCAGCACGCGGGTCGTCTGTGCTGAACGGCGCCGTCCGCCCTGTGTCTCGTCACAACTCCCTGGCCTGTCTCTGCCGCCCCTCCCCACCCCCCACGGGCGCTGCTCACAGACACAACCGGGCAGCGCCAACCCCTCGCGTCCCACCCACCGCATCCGCCGAGGGGCCCCGAGTCGAGTCCTCAGCCCCGGCCGGCCTCTCTCTGAGTCTTCAGGCTCCTAAAGGGCACCTGCAGGGGAGGCTGGATGGGCCTCGCGAACTCGCGGACACGGGAGACGCATCCCAGCGATGGCTTTGAACCCAGCCCAGGCCGACTGTCCGTTCTCAAGAGCCAGCTTTTAAAGAAACAGGAGGGACGGGAGCCAAGACACCACAGCCAAGTGGAGACTGGACGGCCGCCCAGACGTGGCCATCACTGAACTCCGTTTCGGCCGAGTGTTGGCGAGAACGTGGCGTGCGGCGCCCAGCCCCCCCGGGGAGCCACACAGCCGGGGCCTCTGCTGCCCTTTGGTTTGCATTAGAAAGAACAGCCTCGTCAGCGCAATCGGACACCAGCCTGCCAACGTGGCACGGAGACCCGGCCGGCAAAGGTGTGCGGCGCCCACCGTCCGAGCGCTCTCCAGGGGCGGGGACGCCATCCGTGTTGCGCGTTCCCGTGCCCCTCCTGCCAGGCTCGATGAATTCTGTGGGAGACCGGGCGGCTGTGAAGTGGGGTGCTCTCTCCAGGCAGCGCGCGGCCCGGTGTGGCACCAGGAACGGTTGGGAGACCATCAGCCAGCGACCGCTTGCTTATCCCCGTCGTGTGTGTAGACTGTTTTGTACCCGTTTTCAGAACAACGCGAAATAACATGGAAAAGTGTCAATAGATAGAAGTCAAGATCAGAGAACAGAAAAGATAGGACGGGAAAATACAGCTGTGGGGCTTTGAAATTCAATTAGCGAGGCCGAGCCACGGTTTTTTTGTCTTCGTTTCCCGGACAGACCGGAAACACGGCCAATTGTGTGATTCTCTTCAAACCCACATGCTCATCGACAGATGAATGGATGAACCAAACGGGGTCCCTGCACACGACACAATAGTATTCGGATATAAAAAGGAACAGAATTGTAACACCTGCTACCACACGGATGGACCACAGAAACCTTACGTTACGTGGAATCAGACAGTCACAAAAAGACAAATGCTATGTGACTGCACTTACGTGAGGTCCCTGCGTGGTCAGATTCACAGAGACCGAAAGCAGAAGAGAGGTTTCCAGGGGCCGGGGCGGGGGGGATGGGGAGCTCGTGTTTCACGGGGCCAGAGTTTCAGTCTGGGACAATGAGAGCGCTCTGGATGGACGGAGGCCGAACAACAGTGCGAGTGTACTTCATGCCACTGAACGGCACTTAAAAATGGTTGAAACTGTAAACTTTGTTATCTATATTTTATCACAGTAAAAAAATTTCAAACAACCCCCCCAAAAAAAACCCAAAACAAAAAATTTTTTTTAAAAAAGTGGATTCAAAATACCCCCTAGGGGAATAACAGTTCTCCCGAGGTCCTTCGCCCTGAAAGGTGATTTCTCAGGGTCCGGTGGTGTGACACCAGCGAGGTGAGGGTCCCAGGGGTTGGCAGGTCAGGAATAATGTTAAGGGGGGGGTTGCGGAGGGGCAGGGAAGGGCTGACCAAGCGCCCTGGCTGCTCTAAGGCATGTGAAGGCTGAAGACTATTGTCCTGGGGCTATTGACACAGACCACCACACCCTGAGGGCTTAAAACCAGGGAGGTTTATTCTCTCACAGCCTGGGGGCCAGCAGCCCCCTCCCCTCCGAAGGCTCTAGGGGATAGTCCTTCCTGCCTCTTCCAGCCCCTGGTGGCTGAGACTTGGCTTTGGCTCGTGGCCTCGTCCCTGCAGCTTAGAGTCTGTCTTCCCACGACCTGTCCCCTGTGCCTGGTGTCCTCTCCTTCCTGGTCCTTAGAGGGACACTCATTGAAGCTAGCCCCCTCCCCCCAATCCAGGGTGGCCTCATCTTGACCCTTTACTACACCTGCAAAGACCCTATTCCCAAATAAGGTCCCGTTCTGGGTGGGGTTCCGGGTGGACATGCGTGCCTGGGGGACGTGATTCCCCCCCGGTACAGCTGGCGTCTTGTCCGCACGTGGGGTCCTGCGGACTCATCCAAACACCCCGATGCTGGACTGGTCGCCGGGGTGCCTCCTGAAAGCTCTTCAGGAAGGAGCCGGACGCCCACCCGCCTGCCTCCTCGCCAGGGCTCGGGGGCCCCCGGGGAAGCTTCCGTGTCCACAGCAGACTCTCTCTGGGCCTCAGTTTGCACACCCGGCTGCCCCGGGGCAAGAGGGTGGGATCCTGAGCAGCGAGCGCCTGCGGACGCCTGGGACGCTGCAAATGCCGCCCAGCTGCGGATCATCACTTGTCCTGTGACCAGCGAGCCCACGTCACTTCCCAGGTCTGTGCTGAGTTCAGCTAACGCACAGAACCTTCTTCCCGGCGAGGGCCCCTCCCAGCGAGGGCAAGGCGCGGAGCCTGTCCTCTAGCACGAGCGATGATGGCATACAGGGCCGTGCGGAGCTCCGGGCCGAGGCAGCACACGGGCCGCTGGGCTGGGCCTGGGGAGCCCAACACAGCTTGGGGGGGCCAGCTGGCCACAGAAGGTCAGAGAAAGGCAGGGCCCGGGGAACAGAGAGGAGGGCGTGCACACACGCAGAGTCGCTCGTGTCCTGGGACCAGGAGGTTCACTACTCAGCCAGTGGGCTTTACCATGTGCACTCGGGGAGCGTCAGCAGCGGGTTGTTACTGCAGGGGCCCGACTGGAGCAGGACTTGGGACCTGAGGGCACACAGCTTGCAGGGGGCACTCTGGTGTGTCGGCCTGGAGCCCCCCAGGCTTCCTGGGAGAGGGACCCGCTGGAGCACAGCGACCGCCTGCCCCGAGGGGGCCATTCAGGGGGCGGGTGGCCCTGGCCTCAGGCCTGTGTGGGCTGTGCGCTGAAAACTCTGATGGCCAGAACCCTCGAGAACTTCCCAGTCCCTCCCACATCGGCGGCGTGAGGCCTCTGAGACGTGAGCCAGCGCCCTCCCCCCTCCCCTCCTCTCTCCTCTCCAGAGGTGAATATCTTTTCGGAAGGAAAAAAAACCCTTTAAATTGAAGTGGCTCTACCATCACGATCTCCATCACCGAAGTCATGTTTAAGCCACCCACAGTTAATTTTTTATTTATTAAATTGCGCCCTTCACCTCCAATTCCCCTTAGAGAGAGAGAGAGAGAGAATACAAAACGGGCCATTTAATAAAATCCCCGCTAAGATGACACGGAGTCACGGAGGGCAGGCCGCCCACCTGGAGCCACCCCAAGTCCCTTCCCCACTCCGGAAGGGCAGGTGCACCACCTGGGGCGGGCAGGGGCCTCCCGAGGCCCTTTCCGGCGCCGGCGGCTGCACCCCTGCGACACCTTGAACACCAGCAGAGTCTGCCGTGACTGTGAACGACGGCCAGTGCCGTCCCTGCGTGTGGGGGAAACACAGAAGGAGAAAAGCAAAGCGAAAGTGGGCCCGGCGTGCGTCCCGGACTGAAGGAGTGCGTCCCCCAAGGCTGACATCCTGACCCCCGCTGTGATGGTGTCGGGGGGCCTCCGGGAGGTGACCAGGGTCAGATGAGACCGTGAGGATGGGGTTATGGTCCTTGTGAGGAGACGTGAGAGCTCGCTGGGTGCCCGCCAGCTGAGCACAGAGGGAAGACAGGAAGCAGCTCTGGCCCGGAGTGAACGGGCCGCACCCTGACCTTGGACCTCCCTGCCTCCGGCGCTGTTCAGGCCACCCAGGCTGGGGCACTTTGCCACGTGTGCCAAGAGGATGAAGACCCCGTGTTCCGGCAGAAACGCTCCCTCTCCCATCTTCAGACATTGGAGCCTCCTCCTGCCAAAACGGGTCTGTTGTCAGGGGCGCCTGGGGGCTCAGTCTGTTAAGCGTCTGACTCTGGATTTCAGCTTAAGTCATGATCTCACGGCTCGTGAGATCGAGCCCCGTGTCAGGCTCTGCGCTGAGCATGGGGCCTGCCTGAGATTCTCTGTCTCCCTCTCTCTGTGCTGTCCCCCGGCTTGTGCTCTCTCTCTCCCTCTCCCCTCCCCCCAAAAAAGACAAAGAAATAAACATTTTTTAAAAGGGGTCTTTTGTCACCGGCCGCATCCTTAGCCCCTTCAGCACGTGCAAGCATTTCCCTCCTGGCCCCACCTCAAGGAGAGGCCGCTTTCCTGTCGTCCTAGGGCAGAGGCACCTGTGCCTGACTCACTTCTCCTGCCCTTGGCGCTAAGGAGCACAGGTGTTCCAGGACGACGACGAGCTGTCCGGACGGCCCTCCCCGGAAGTGCGGGGGGCTGGGACGAAGGTGCACGGGACCTGCATGACAGCTGAGCTCCCTTCTCACCTGGATGTCGGGGTAACGTTGCCCACCCCATGGGGCTGACTTGGGGTCTGCAGCGCGTACTCCGTGTCCGGCACGTCATCAGTGCTCAATCAGTAAGACCCAAGACTGTGACTAGAAAGTCACCTTTAGCAAATAGGAGTCACAGCCAGTCACGAATCCGTGATCTACCTTCTCTGTCCCTTTCCGCCTGCCCACCGTGGAGCGACTCGGCACCCGCGGGGGTGGGGGGTCGCGGCAAACGAAGAGGCGTCGTGAGGGTGCAGGCTCTGTGCTTCCCCCTACGGGGAGTGTTCTGGCAGGTCCCTTGGCAGGATCCACACTGAAATCCGGTTTTATTAACGGTCACGTGTTCTTTTCATGATAAGGGCAGCACACGCAAGCCGCAGTTTAATTTCTGAAGGACAAAACGTGCGATGGACGGAAGGAAGCAGGGACAAAGGGGTCACCTGTGTCATTCGGATGGCGTTGAATAGAGACCAATGAGTGCTCTTGAGGAGGAGAAATGTGGAGGAAAGCCTGAGCGGGGTGGGCGTGGAGGGGACTAGACGGAGGCTGGGGTTAGGCGGTGCTCTGGGAGCTGTGCGTGCAGGGGTAGAGCAGACAGGGAGACGGGAAAGGGTCTCCATGGGTGGGTGAATCACATCCACAACAGGGGTTCCCCGGAGCAAAGATCACACTAGAAGGACCTAGTCCCTTCTTCTCTTTTTAAAAAATGTTTATTTTTGAGAGAGAGAGAGAGAGAGAGAAGGAGAGACAGAGCACGAGCAGGGGAGGGGCAGAGAGAGAGGGAGACACAGAATCCGAAGCAGCTCCAGGCTCCGAGCCGTCAGCACAGAGCCCGACGCGGGGCTCGAACTCACAAGCTGTGAGATCATGACCTGAACCGAAGTCGGACGCTTAACCGACTGAGCCCCCCAGGCGCCCCCCAATTTCTAAACAGTAGTGCAGTTAGGTCCCTGGAGGCAAATGCTTACTGGCTAGTTCATTTGTTCATTCATTCATTCGTTCAATCATTTCATTCATTCAGCAAACATCCACTGCCTCCCTGTGGGGCAGCCCTGAGCCAGGCTCTGCAGGTGGGGTTTGAAGTCAAGTGCAGGAGGCGGCCATGCTGGACGTGGGAGTTCCAGGCCTGCAGGTGGAGAGCGGCGTCTCTCTGTAGAAGTCCATGCCCACCAGGGCCCCCCACGCCCCCGGGCAGAGCCACCGCCGTCTCATGGCCCCACGGACGTTGTGTGGAGGCCGTCGCAGTGGGGGTGGGCTGGGCGAGGACCCCCCGAGTGTGGCGAATGCGTCTTTGCTGCAGGGCCTTCCCACAAGCGCACACGGGGAAGTCAGCACCCCTGGCCTAATGCGCTGTGCTCCTCTAGGAACCTGATCATCCAGGCAAAAATCACCATAATTGATTATCCCGCTGCGCGGCGGAGAGCAGTGTTTGCTAACAGTGAGGCTGAGAATCAGCTCCGTATTTCCCGACCCACGACGAGCTTGCCCTCCGGCACCATCAAACAGGGCACCTGGGGCCTCGCCCCCTCTCCGTCCCTCGCCCCCAGAGCGGGTGCTGGGGCTGGGTGGGTGGCGTGCTCATGGAGGGGGGTGAGGGGCCGCCGTTCCTCCCAGACACGCGAGGCAGGTCCCATCCAGGCCGGCCCCTCCTCGTCCCACGCACACCTGGAGGGTGGCCGGACCACAGCAGGAGCCGGTTTAAATGGGGGCCGCTTCCTTTTCGGAGGCGCTGGGGAGAGCTCCGTTACCCCTGCGATTCCCCACCCCGACGGAGGTCAAGGAAGGGGCTGGCCTGCAGCTCAGGGAAAACAGGCTGGCCCTTCGTGTGGCACGGACGGCAGAGGCGTGAGGCTCAGCGGGCCGTCCAGCCATGCCTCTGGTTCTGAGTATTTCCAACCACGGAGGCTTTAAGGAGATGGACATGGGTCCCAGCCTCTGGGTCTCCTGACAGGGCCCTGGCAGGTGTAACGCCGGTGTTCATGCCACATATTTTTTGCTTTGCCCAAATGAGGATACTCAGGCAGTGAGAGACATTTCGGGGAACTCGGGGACTGTTCGGGGAGCCTGGCGGTCCGGGCTGGCGGGTAGGGGTGGGGATGCGTGGCCAGTCCTGACCTGCACTGATGTTGCCTGGCTGGGAATTGCAGGCCCAGAGCGTCCCCGGCACTTAGAGGAAATCTGCGGGCTGGGCGCAGAGCCTGGACCACAGAGGATCCAGAGGGAGACGTGGGAGTCGTCGGGTGGCAGGGACGCAGGGCAGGGAAGGCGCGGTGCCATACCCCAAACCCTCGGACTACAGGGCAGGGGCGGGAGGGGGGGCAGACTCCTCTCACCCAGCTCCCGTGCCGTGCACTTGGCCCAGACCCCGCACTCCGGGCTCTTTGCTCTCTGGGGCTGGATGGATTGAATTAAATGGAACTAAATTGAATTGAATTGGGAGGAAAACTCACTTTAAGAAACCGGGAAAAAAGTCAACAATAAGAAAACCCCCAAATCAACTGAAGGCGGCGGCTGATGCCAGCTGATTGATTCAATCCATCTCATTTTGTAACGACGCCTTCATCTGGTGGGGCCTTTCGATCGCAGTCACTTTGTGAGCCGCGTGGGGAAATGCGCCAGAGAACCAGACTGCGGCCGGGCCGCCTCGACGCCGGGGTCCCCACCACGGGGTAACGGATGAGCCCGGCCTCGGCCCACAGCCCTCTCCGCTGAGTCTGGGGGACTGGGGGGGGAGGGTGCCCATGAAACGCAGCCACGCCGGTCCTCGCCAGCTCCAGCTGCATGCCAGGCAGGCTCTGCGCAGCTAAACGTTCACTCCCCGCGGAGAGGGGCGCTTTGCACTAGCGGGTGCGAGGGAGTGCGGGCACGGGGAGCCCGCCCTGGGGAAGCCAGCCGTCCCATGACTGGGGGTGCTGCCGCTTAGCCCGTTGGTGCGTTTTCTCACCCGCAAAAGGGGTATCGTTAGTGCCCGCCGCCTGGGGTTATGCGGGCCGAGTGCGGCTACAGTGGTCAAGTGCCGGGCACGTAAAACGTGCAGAACACACTCCCGTGTGCGCCTGCTCTTCAGGACGGTGTCGACGATGGTAAATGACAGTGATTTCTCTCCATCTCCAGAAAGAGGACCCGGCTCAGTGCCTTTGGATTCTAGAAGCTTTTCGCTCGCTTTTGTCCTGTTTATGATAAGTTTAAAACACATACCCACACGCGCACAGAGGAGAAGGGACAGAGGAGGGACTGCTTAATGAGAGTGCAGTTTCCTTTCGGGGTGACAGAAAGTTCTAGAACCAGATACTGGTTGCACAACCATGTGAACGTACCTAATGCCACTGGCTCGTACACTTTACAATGGCTTAAATGGTAAGTTTTACAAGTATTTTGCCACAGTTTAAAAAGATGTGCACAGGGGCCCTTGGGGGGCTCCGTCGGTTGAGCGTCCGACTTCGGCTCAGGTCTTGAGCTCGTGGTTCGTGGGTTCGAGCCCCGCGTCGGGCTCTGTGCTGACAGCTCGGAGCCTGGAGCTGCTTCCGATTCTGTGTCTCCCTCTCTCTCTGCTCCTCCCCTGCTCACGCTCTGTCTCTCTCTCTCTCTCTCTCTCTCTCTATCTCAAAAACAAAATAAACATAAAAAAAGAAAAAGAAAAAATAAAAAGATGTGCACAATACGTACACACAAAATTATGAAACCTGCGGAGCGGCCGGCTTGTCTCTGTCGATCGAGCGTGCAGCTCTTGAACTTGGGGTTGTAGCTCGAGCCCCGTGTTGGGTGGGAGCTTACTTAAGAATAAAACTCTTTAAAAAATTCTGGAACATTATTGACCTAAATAAGGAAAATTTAGGTCCAGAAGAAGCACATAGTGGACACAGGCACACCCCCTCACTTCTTTTTTTTCTTCATTTTTGAGACAGAGCACGAGCAGGGGAGGGGCGGAGAGAGAGGGAGACACGGCGTCTGAAGCGGCTGAAACACCCCTCGTTTCTAATCTCTGAAGGGCCCTCTGAGAAAAGGGCAGGAATAGGGGTCCAGACACACGTGTGCGGTCCGCAGGCCCCCCAGCTCCGCTTTGTGACTTTAGGCGAGTGCCTTGGTCTCTCTGGCCCCAGTCCCCGGACCGTAAAACGAGTCTGGCGTCAGCTTTGAGCCGCCTCTACTGTCGGAAGGATCACGAAATCCCACACAACATGTGGCTGCCGAAATCGCGTGTTTGTGGGGTTTACAATTCTTCTTCTGTGTAAGCAATAGGAGCCCGTCCACTTGGTCTGATGTGAAAACAGATGCACATGCCGCGACCCCACACAGAGTGACACGCGGGAGGCGGGAACAGATCCATGCAGAGTGGCCGGGGGTGCGGGTGGGGGTGGCGTCCCGGTTCGGGGTTAAGTACCACCATCCACGACCGAGCGGCAGAGTCTCCGTGTGCAGGTAACCTCAGAACCAGGGGAAGGAGAGGAAAGGGATGGCTCAGAGTTCGGGGCCAGCGGAAGAGAGAGAAACACGAGAACACCCCCAGGGTTACAGCGAAGACGGGCTGGGAAAATCCGGACCACGGGCCCACGGCGTTCGGTTTTCCTTTGTCTTCGTTAAACGAAACAAAACGTGGGCTCCCGGCCACGAGGCAGGGGCTCCTCCTGGGCAGGTGCCCTTGGCCCCCCCGGGGAGGTGACGCTCCCTCCTCCAGACTTGACTCGTCAGTGAGCAACTAGCAGCCAGCAACCAGATGCGCGGTGGCGACTTTGATTTTAATTCTCTCTCCTCTCTCTCTTTTTCTTTTCTTAGAGAGCCCACAGTGCCTCGGGAAAAATTGGCTGAATAAAAGGTATAAAGACTTTCTTTTTTTTCTCCTGAAGAGTTTTTGACAGACGTGAGGGGTTTTCTGGGGCTTCCTGCTCACTGAGGGAGGGGCCCGGGGGGCAGGGGGTGGAGGGTTTGGCTTGCTTAGTGCTCGATGA
Source organism: Cryptoprocta ferox (assembly GCA_028646485.1). Classification (NCBI taxonomy): domain Eukaryota; kingdom Metazoa; phylum Chordata; class Mammalia; order Carnivora; family Eupleridae; genus Cryptoprocta; species Cryptoprocta ferox. Next base: position 54,202,549 of record CM053565.1, on the reverse strand, counting down.
CATGTCCTCTCTTGTCCCCCAAATCTCCAGCCCAAGCTGTGCTGGGAAGGCAGGTGTGGGGACCAGAGGAGCCAGAAGGGAAATGAGGGGACAGGAGATGTTTATGGGTGGCTTAGCGACTGCCACCAGGCAGAGAAACCGTCCCTCCTCCTCCCTCCTTTGCTCTGCTGCCCCCACCCTGGACCCCAGGTACTCAGTGGCTCCACTGGCCTTCAGAACCCGGGGTGCTGCATGGCCCCGCGTGGCCCAGTCTCCTCGGGGAGGGGGCTGCAGAATCGGCGCAGGTCCCAGTGGTGACCCTCACGGGGATACCAGACCCTCGTGACCCCAGCCCTCAGTCCGTTCATTCCTTGCAGCCAAACCTCCATCGCCCACCTGCAGCCCATCTCCCTTGAAGATTCACTTGCGGAATTTTACTTTGCAGAAAGTTCTATCAGAGAAGTGATGTATTGTCTGTTGTGAACAGATTAGAAAGTGTAGGTTCACCGTGTATTTGTAACCCTGGGCTCCCCACTGGCTTCCTCTGTTGGGGGGGGCGGGGGGGGGGGCTCCTGGGTCTCAGGCCTTGTGCACAAGATAGCCCAGCGTTTTCCGCAGGTCCAAAATGCAAAGTAAAGCTGTCGGGTGGCGGAGTGTAATGTCCCCCTGAGCCAAACACGAAATTCTTCTTGGTGGTCGCTTTTGTATTGTTTTGCCCCAAGTGCGCCCTGGCCTCAACAGTGGGCGTTGTCCCAATGACCAGGGAGCTTTGTCCTGGAAGCCGGTCACTGCAGGGCCACATACGTTCGCGGAAAAGGGCAGCTCTGGCTCCGCTCACTGGTGGGATGGGGACAGTGAGGCAGAGCCCAGGGCTCCGCGTGCATGACAGGGTCCCCCGGGAGTGGCCAGGGGCTGCCTCTGTCAGTGTTCGATGTGGTTCCGAGTGGGGGGAGAGGAAGAAAGTGTAGCGGCCTGGGCCTCGTGCTCTCATCGACGCGGCCTCCCCTCGCAAGGCAGAGCCTCCTACATGTGCCGTTCTGTAAACAGAGTCTTATTTTACGGGGAAATGACCAAAGGAGCCTCAGGTGAATCTGTTGGAAGGTCAAGGACTCCGCCATCTAAGGGGTGGTGATTTGTCTGGCTTGTAAGCGCAAGTTTTGGCACACTTGGTTTTTGAACAGCGTTACCGAGGTGTGCACAATCGACTACGCGTGTTACAGAGCGTGCAGTTTGATAAGTTCTGACACACGTTTATACCCCTGACATCATCGTTACAGTCAAGATACTGGACGTATCCGGCAGTCTCCTTCGGAGGATGTGTCCTTTGTCTCTTCCTCCACGCTCCCCAGTCCCCGTTGCAGGCAAACGCTGAGCTGCGTCCTGTCACTCTAGAACGCTGTGTATGCCCTGGAATTCTAGACAGAAAAAATCACACCGTATGTACTCTTTCTTGTCGGCGGGCTTCCCTTCCCCGGAACAAGTATTCTGAGAGTCCCCAGGTCGTGGTGGGTGTGAATCGCTGATGCCTTTTTATTGCTGCGTAGTGTTCCATGCTGTGAATTCACCACGGGGTGTTTTCTCCATCCGCCCCTGGAAGGCCACCAGGCTCATTTCCAGCCTTTGGTTATGACACGTTATTCCCGTACAAGTGTGTGGACAGACACATGCCTTCTTTTCTCTCGAGTAGAATCCCTGCAGGCGAAATGGCTGGAGTTTCTGGTGGGCCTGTGTTTCACTTTTTAAGTAAGCGTCAAACTGTTTACCCCAAGGGGTTGCACCATTTCACACGCCCGCCAGCCACGTGCAGGCATTGCATCCGTCTCTCCAGCACGTGTAGATTGTTCTACATCCTCGCCAACACTTGGCGCCGTGCGCTGGTGAATTTCGCCATTATGCTGGAAGCGAAGTGGTACCTCGTTGTGGTTTAGTTTGCATGTCCCTGATGATGAGTGATGCTGAGCATCTTTCCGTGTGGTTGGGAGACGTCCATCATCTTCGGTGAGTGTCTCTTCCAACCTTTGCCTGGTTTTTTTTTTTTTTTAATTGGGTATTTGTCTTCTTACTGTAGCATTTGGGGAGTTCTTTATATATACTGAATACAAGTCCGTTACAGATACGTGCTGTGCAGACGTTTCCTCCTAATTGATCTTTCTACTCTTGTAACAGTGTCCTTGGAAGAGCTGAAGTTTTAAATTTTGATAAATTCCAGTTTATCCATTTGTTCTTATGATCCTCCTTCCGATGTTGTATCTAAGAAATCCTAGCCTGACCCTGGGTCACAAAGATTTTCTTCTCCTGTACTTTGTTCAGACGTTTTGTGGGTGTTAGATTTTATATTTAGGTCTCTGGTTTATCTTGAGTTCCGTCCTGCATACGGTACAAGGTATGGATTGAGGTCCATCTTTCTGAACTGAATCTGTGCATTGATTTCGATATTACTTCTTAAAAGACTATCGTTTCTCCTTTGAATCGCCTTTGCAACCTTGTCAAAAACCTGTTGTCATATATGTACGGGTCCACTTGGTTCCATTGATCTCTATATATAGTCTGTCTTGATGCCATCCCACACTGTCATGATTATCATAACTATGTAATAAGTCTTGAAATTAGGTGATGTTAACCCTCCAACTTTGTTCTTGTTTTTCAAAGTTGTATTGGTGATTTCCGTATGGATTGCAGAATCTATAGATCAATTGGGAGGATCATTGACATGTTAGCAATATGGAGTCTTCTGCCTTGTAAACAAGTTATGCCTCTCCGTTTATTTAAGATTTCTTTAACTTCTCTCATCAGTGGCTTGGACTTTTCAGCCTGTGGGTCTTGCACATCTTTTGTCAAACGTATCCATATTTTTATGCCACTTTAAATGGTATTTCTCCTTCAATTTCTGACTGTTGCTTGTGTATAGTCATTTTTTTAAATTTTTATACGTTGATCTTGAATCCGGCATCTTTATCAAATTTACCTACCAGTGCTAGTAGCTTTTTTGTGGATTTCACCATATTTTCTACAGACGATCCTGTTGATACCGATGATCTGTTGATAAAGACAAGTTTACTTTTTCCTCTCCAATCTTGATGTCTTTTGCTCCACTGGCTCCAACCTCCAGCACACCACTGAATAGAAGTGACATGAGAGGAGACACCCTTGCTTTGTTCCTGATGGTAAAGGGAAAGTAATTCTTTGCCCACTAATTATGATGTTAGCTGCACATTTTTCATAGGTTCCCTTTCATTCCTAGTCTATTGCCAGTGTGCTGAGAGGTTTTACTGGTTTTTATTCAGAAAGGATGTAGAATTTTCTTAAACTCTTTTCCTGTGTCTGTTGAAATGACAGATGCTTTTTTAGTTTGTTACTTTGGTGAATTAGATGAGCTGATTTTCAAACTTGAAGTGAGTATCACTCGCTGTTTTTTAAGTTTATTTATTTATTTTGAGGGGGGAGGAACGGGCAGAGAGAGGGGGAGAGAGAGAATCCCAAGCAGTCTCCTCACCATCAGTGTGGAGCCTGATATGGGGCTTGAATTCACGAACTGTGAGATCGTGACCTTAGCCGAAGTAGGACATTTGACTGACTGAGCCGCCCAGGCACCCCTGTTTTCCTATTTTTCTTTATTTCTTTTTCCTTTTTTGTTTGCTGTCTCTTGAACTGAATTTTTAAAATTGTTGTATTCCATTTTATTTCCATTATTGACCTATTAGTTATAGCTCTTTGTTTTGTTATATTGATGGTTGCTTTAGAGTTTATGAGTTTTTTAAGCTGGTTACAGTCTAACTTCAAATGATGTTAATCCACTTGACATACAGTATAAGCCTACTTCCATTTCTCCCGCATGGCCTTGTATACATACGTTATAAACCTTACAACGTAATGTTATTTTTATTTCTTTGTATAGACAGTAAGTCGTATTTTAAAGAGACTTAAGTAACAAGAAAAAACTCTCCTGTGTTTATCCATATAGTTACCATTTCTGGTGGTCTCCATTCCTTTGTGTGAATCCTTGTTCCACCTAGTGTCATTTCCCTTCTCTCCGCAAGACTCCCTTCAGTATTTCTCACAGCACCAACCTGCCGGTGATAAATTCTTTCTGTGTTTGTATATCTGAAAAAGTCTTTATTTCAACTTAATTTTGGAAGACATTTGTGCAGGGCGTAGAGGTCTGGGTTGACAGGTGCTTTTTCTTTCAGTGCTGCAAAGGTTCAGGGCCTCCATGGCTCCCATGCTCTCAGAGCCTGCTGTCATTCTCATCTTTGTTCCTCTGTACAGAATGTGTCCTGTTTCCCTGGCTCCTTCTAACATTTTCTCCTGCAATGTTTAATCTGCCATTAACTTCATCCGATGTTTTTTTTTTCACATCAGATGTTATAGTTTATATTCTGCAAGTTGAATTTGCACATTTTCCAATATCTTGCATGTCCCTACTTAATTTCTGGAACACGTAGAATATAGTTATAATTGTTTTAACGTCCTCGTCTGCTGATTCTAACATGGATGTCCGTTCTGGGTCAGTGTCAAATGATTGATTTCTTCTCCTCATTTCTTGTGTGCCTGGTAATCTTTGATTGGATGCTGGCCATTGTCAATTCTACCTTGCGGGGTGCTGGCTACTTCTATTCCTATAAATATGCTCGAGTTTTGTTCTGGGATGCAGTTAAATCACTCGGAAGCAGTTTGATCCCCTCCTCTCCGATCGTACTGCTAAGGTGTGCTGGATGGGCCCGAGGCGTGGTTAGTCTCTGTCAAGTGATCCCCCTACCACGGCGAGCCCCTCTGCGCGCTCTACCCATTGCTCCGTGGACTGTGAAAGGCTCCAGTGCGGCTGATGGGGACACACACTTTTCCTGTCCCCATGTGCATGCCGAGCATGGTTTCCCCTAATCCTCTCAAGTGGTTCTTTCCTCAGCCTCAGAGCTTTTCCTCAAATGCACGGGATGATCAGTACTTGGCTGGACACTCACGGGGACTCCAGGGTCTCCCTCTGTCCAGCTTCCCCCTCTCCAGACCTCTGTTTTGCGACTCCACCCATCTTGGTGTCCCTGGACTCTCAGCTCTGACTCCTCAGCTCCACTTGTGGTCCCTGCATCTTGGCCTAGAACTTCTGCCCACAGTGAGCCGCAGGGGCTCCCCTGCCTGGTCTCCTGCCTCTCAGGGATCACTGTCCTTGCTTGTCTGTGGTCCTGTCTCTTGAAAACCATTCCTGAGCTGTTTGCTGCTGGGCCAGGTGGGAGAGTAATTCAGTCCCTGTTTCTCCATCTAGACCGGAAGTGGAAACTTTCTCCCGTCTACACTCACATCCCGTCATGTGCAGTCTGGAAATGTCCGCACGCACGTGCACACGCATGCGCGCGCACGCGCACACACGTAGGCAGGCCCAGGGATGCACAGGTCTGTTCCTGGCCCTCATCCCCACTTCCCTTCTCAGTCAGCCCTGGTTGGAGGCTTGTGGGAACACGTGGTCTGAGTATAGAGACAAATGCCATTGTTTCGTTTGTCTTGAGATTGGCCTCGTTCTCCTCAATGCGGAGGACTCTGCGGTAGCTCAAGCTTAGCTCTTGAAAGATGGTCACAAAGCGCTCTGCGCAGTGCCTCTTTTCGGGAACGTTTCGATGGTGAAGAATAAGGAAGGGAGAACAATGCCTCCAAGGCTCTCAAAACCCTTGTGGAAGGGGAGGTCAGGAACCCAGAGAGGAGGGAACCCAGAGCCCCCCAGCAGCCCTGCTGCCTCTCCGTTTAAGCATGTCACAGCGCACTGGGGACAGAGTCCTCCTTGCCCGAGCAAGAGAAACCAAGCAGGGAGGAGGACCCATCCGAGGCCAAGGCCATTCGTTCTTCTGAATCCCAGTCCCCGCACCTCCCTCTGCCAATCTGGGTGCGGACAGAGCCACGTTCTTTTTCTGTGCACGGTATTTCCCAGCTCGGACCACTACCAGCACATTCAACACATGTTATCCCATTTGACCCTCCCAGCAGGGTCCATCTTATAGATGGGGAAACTGAGGCTTAGGATGGGCAAACGATCTGCCCAGACTCATGCTGCAAGCGGCCGAGGCAAGACCACAGCCCAGGCTATCCAGGCTTCTTTACATGCCCTTGAGCAAAGTTGATGTTCCCAGTAAGAGAGTGTGGATTGCTTGAACTTGAGTGTCTGAGCTTTTCTCATAGGTGCCTCCACGTGTCACGCCAAAGGAGCCAACTGACCAGCATGGGACACAGACTCCACCCCCCACCCCATCCCCCATCTCCGGCCCATGAGGGCTCTCCTCTCCTTTGAGAAAGCATTCCCATTGTCAAGGTGGTTGTCCGTCTAGTTTCATGGAACCGCAAAGCTCCTAACTCCCTGTAGAGCTTTTTTAGGAACATCAGATGCTCAGAGCTCTCTGATACGTACATACGTGTGTTTGGACTAGTGCATCAGTTAGGCTGCCATGGTGGAGACAATAGGGGGAGATACCCAGAAATGTTGACCACAAGCGTTCACCCAAACCCATGGCCGTTTCTGACCCCGCTTAGGCCAAAGCTGCATTCCATGGGCAACAGGAGAACCGCGTGCCAGAAAACTCCCAAGTTCTGTGTCACAGGGACCAAAAAGGGTCCCCGATGCCTCCCTTGACTTTCAGGCTATACCAAGCTGGGTGGTTTTGTGCTGCTCACAAAAGAAGCAGGACACTAAATATTTGAGAGAGGATTGGAGGGTAACAGAAAGAAGAGTCTGTGTGCTCGCGCGTGTTTGTGCGGAAGTATAAAAACCCCGAGTCTGTGTTTTCCCCAGGGTATTAATTACAGTTGGAAAGGAGGCTTGTCCGGGCGTGTTCCGCTTGGGCAGAGTAATTTATCATCCGGTTTCAGGGAGCGGGAGGCAGGTCACGGTGCAGAGAGCAAGACACACATCTCTCTCTCTCTGACTCCACAGCCGCCCCACCTGCTCCGGGGCGGACGGCTCTGCCCAAAGCACATGGCCGGGGACGCACAGAGAGCTCTCTGCGGGGGGAGGAGAGGCCTTGACATGATCCCATATGACAGAAGCCGTGATGGGAGAGGCCCGTGCAAGTCCGGTCGCTTGGGCATCTGCCTTTGATGGAGGGAAGGCCAGCCTGGCTGCCCCACCTGATGCCGTCTGGTCCTGTCGGGCCTCGCGGGGGCTGACGGAAGGACGGGAGGTCTCTGCAGGGGAGGTCTGAAAAGAAGGCGGATTTTATTCCTCTTGATGGCTAAAATCAGCGTCTGTGTCTGCTCACCACTCGGCAGAGGAGAGGTCCCTCGCAATGTGACGGTTGTGATTTAGGACCTCCGTGGCCGTGGCAAGGTGGAGATGGCGGGAGAGGAGAAATCAGCCCAGAGGACCTGGCCACGCCTCCCTCTGCCTCTGGGTCCTTCCGCCCTTCCCTGGGCACCAGGGCCGCCCCCTGCGTCCCTCCGGCGGCTCAGGGTCTTGCGGCACTTGGCTTCTGTCCTCTGAGCCTCCGCGCTGTGCTGCAGCCTCCCACTGCTGCAGGTGCACCGCGGACACTGGAGCCTGTAGTGACCGCACACTTGCTTCGAGCAATTCAGCAATTGTTTTTCTAAAAAGTCGTGAATTATAGAAGTACTGATTTACGATGGAGTCAACTTCTCCATGTCCCCCTCCCCCTCACACCCCAGCCGGCAGCCCACGGGCAGGGCCCCGCTCACACACCAGATCTTCCTGGGAAGGGACAGGCCCCATGCAACGCCGGCAACCCAGTCGGCGCATGTGCCGTGAGCACCTACTACGCGCCAGGCACTGTGCTCAGTGCCGGGGATCCACTGAACCAACCAGACCGCTACTCCGGCAAATGCTCACTTCCTCCGGGGGGGCCTCCTTGGCTTCTGACCTCCCCGAGGCCGCCTCCAGCAGGTCTGTGGGAACAAAGGGCTGGCACCTGCAGGTGAGCTGGAGGGAGGGAGGGGGCGGAGGAGCGAGGACGGGAGCAGAGCAAGGCGGGGCTGGGGGAGCGGTGGCCCCCTGCGGCTCCCACAGCTGTTTCTGGCAGGTCGGGCCCGAGAGGTCACTGCCCAGAATGCTGAGTAGGCTCCCGGGGCCGGCCGGGTCCCAGGGCCTCCTGGACAACTTGGCGGAGTCTGAGTTGTCCTCCTCCTCCGGTGTCACGGCGCGTACATTCACTTCCCTCCCCAGGTTCACGCCTGCTCTCTCCTGGTTCACGTGCCTGCCCTTCACCTTGGTGATTCTGAAGCCCCATAACCATCCGGAAAGGTGAGCGTTGTTTCCCTCACTCTGCCAAAAAGGAAACTGAGGCTCAGAGAGGTTTAGTAACCTGCTCAGAGCCACACAGTGAGTCAGCAGAACTGAAATTGGAGCCCAGGTCCGAGTGACGCCAGACCCAGGGCCACCCCCGACCCCAGCAGGCTGTCAGTTTGTGCCCGGTGTCGTCAAAGACACACCACGGGTTGTCTCGTTCACGGTTGGAAGGAGAGGCGGGACGACTAGTCAGGCCAGGAAGTCGTCCCCCTCCTCCCGGGGCGCTGGCTCTAAGGAAATGTTCAGGGTGAGTGCAGGCGGCCTTGACTGTTCCTTCTCAGACACCTGGCCCTCCCGTCTTTTTAAAGAATGTGCTAGCAGGGGTGATGGTGATGCTTTTAAAGTCTAAGGGGGACTGTGCCCTTCCTCTGCTCAAATCCTCCAGCGGCTCCCAGTTCTCTTGGAGAAAGACAAAGTCCTCACAACACCCTCCCCTGTGAGGCCTCTTGTGATCCGGCCCCGTCACTCCTCTGACCACCTCTCCTACTGCTCCCCCTTGTTCTCATGGCTCCAGCTCCCGGGCCACCTTGCCCATTCTCTGAGGAGCCGGGGACATCCCATGGCAGGGCCTTTGCCTGGGGCACTCCCTCTCCTCGGACAGCCTTAGGGCTCTCTTCCTCGACTCCTCCAGACTGGACTAAAGATCGCTTCCCCTTGGGTCCAGCCTGATCATCCCCTCTTCGAATCAAGGACTGGATAACAGTGTGTTGGTTAGGTGCTCTCAGAATTGTCTGAATGACTGTCTCCAAAGAATGCTGGCCCCTGGGATGTCCCTAGTGGGGTCCCCAGGCTCTGCTCTCAACCCCACCCTAGTGATGATGGTTTTTATCAGCGGTTCACATACGCGTGGGATAGGCAACAGGGTCAGGTTCTAGTTCATCGGAAGCTGAGAGGACTAAGTAATAGGTTGCCTGGTCTCCTGGCCAGGAGCATAGCTGAAATTTAACTGCATTTAATAAGAATTAACATAAAGGGCACCTGGGGGGCTCAGTCGGTTGAGCATCCAACTCCGGCTCAGGTCATGATCTCGAAGTTTGGGGGTTCGAGCCCCGCGTCGGGCTCTGTGCTGACAGCTCAGAGCCTGGAGCCGCTTCGGATTCTGTGTCTCCCTCTCTCTCTGCCCTTCCCCTGCTTGCGCTCGCTCGCTCTCTCTCTCTTGAAGATAAATTAACATTAAAAAAATTTTTTTAAGAATTAATGTAAAATCTTGCTCTTGGGTCGAAAAATGCTAAATAGATGAGTGTAAGAGGAGGAAGACTTGGGGGTTTTAATTGATGGGGAGTTCGGCATAATTAAGAGGCGTGACCAGGCCGCTCGGGGTTCCACAGACCGGCTGGCCTGAAACACGGCTCCAGAGGCTGGAGTCCGAGACCCGGGGACTGGCGCCGTTGGGCTCCGTGCGGGCCTCTCCCGAACTGCAGAGCCTCGTACTCCCGCGTGGCGGGCAGCTGAGGCAGGACGCAAGCTCCCTTGTGACTCATCCGACCGTAGTCACCCCCCAAACACCACCGCACAGAGGGGCGACGTTCAACATACGACTTTATGTAACTTTGCAGGGGGGACTCATTCAGGGCATAAGGGTGATCCAGACTGAGGGCATGACTAACATGGGGCAAACCAGGAGTGTCCGGCTCCCAGCGGGAGGGTGTGGTCACCTTGAATATCCGTGGTTACCCTCAAAAGCCCATTCTGTTTGGGTTGCATGAGAAAAGGCACATCCCCGGAGGCGGGAAGGCAGAAGTTGGTCGGATGGAGCCTCCGTGGGATGTTGGGTCCACTTGGGAGGTGGCTGCTGTGAGCCGAGGGGGACCGTTCAAGGGACACCCCCAGGGAGATGGCCGTAGGGGCGAGAGCTGTTTGCTCAGAGGAGGAAAGTTGAGGCAGCCGGCTGGTGTGTCTCAGGCATTTGAGGGCCGCCCTGCAGAAGACAAAACTGAGGTCAGTGAAACCAATGCTGGGGGTGGGGGGTGCGGCTCTCAGGGGCTTCCTGAAGCAGAGCTTTCCAGGGAAGACAGCTGGGCAGCGGTGGGTGGGCCGCCTCCGTTCCCTCCCCATCCTGGGGGACCTGCAGATGTGCTTCTGTGTCGGGAGGGGACAGCCAGGTGACTTCTCGGCACTGTCACTGTTCAGGAAGAAGACTCTGCAGGCCCCCCTTTCAATCAGGACACAGAGAGAGGGCCGGCAGGTGCAAGGGAGGCTGACGTCAAGCCCGCCCTCCCGGCTTCCCTCTGCTGCCCCGCCCCTTGCTCAGCTCCCCTCGCCCCCTCTCCCAGAGCTGGGGTGGGTTTTCCCTTCCTAAACCCTCCCTGCTGCCGCTGAATTATTGAAAGTATTGTTTGCTTTACTGCCGTGCTGGAGGGGCGCTGCCGCAGAGCAGCAGAGCTGGAATGTGCCGCCGTCCGGCCCTTCGCATCCCCTGCCCGGGCCCCGGGGTGGCGGGAGCTGCTCCCAGCCTCTTCCCTCCTCCTTCCCCCATCGTTGATTCCTGACTGCTGGCCTCCCAACTGCAAGATGCTGCATCCACGACCCCCGCCTGGAGGGCCGTGGATTGAATTTGTGGCAGATGTCACCACCCAGCCCAGGTGCAGGGCCGCATCTCCGTGCGGAGCCCAGGGACGTCCCCCAGGAGCTGAACAACTGAACACCCCCAGGGCATGTGTGGAAGTGGCCTGCCAGGGGCGGGGGTCGGGGGGTTCTGGTGTCACTCTGATGTACGTTTACGGGGACAGGGCTGGCGTGGAGGTATGCACACACGTGTGTGCAGAGGGACCCGTGCGCTGGGGTATGTGTGCACGTGTGGCACCTGCGTTTCCACGCGTGCACAAGGGTGTGGATTTTTACAGCAGGCATCCTGGAGCTTAACTGAGCACAGGCCCTGTTCGTGAGATGTCACCGGCCGAGCCAGTCTTTCCAGAAGGGGTGATGGTGTGGCCGCCCCAGAGCGCCGAGCGTGCTAGGAGGCCCCGCAGCTTGTTCGGGGAACCCGCTGTGGGCACGGTCAGGTTCCCCGGACGGAGCAGCATGTGAGAAAGGGCGAGCGGTCAAAACGTTTACAGGGACAGACCTCCCCTCCCACTCCCTCCCCAGAGGTGCGGTGTGCAAAGTTCACCACTGGAGCCCCAGACTCTCCCTTGGACGCCGGGCTGGGAGACCCGGACAGTAGACATGACCGCTTCTCTCTGTCCACGAGGAGGCGCCCCCACCCCACGCTAAAGGCAGCCCAGCCTTTAAGTTCTTCAAGTTGTCCCCTCAGCCCCCTTCCATGGGCATCTGCCATGTGGCCAGCTCCCGGCTGGTGGGCCTGGCTGGACAGCCGTGGCCGAGCCCCTGACCTCCAGGAGCTGCCCGTCTGCATAGGGGGGAGACAGCAAGTCCGAGCGCAATGACTAGGCCACGTGAGCAGGCTGGATGCCACGGAAAGTAAGGATAGGGGCCCAGGACCGTCTGCGGTGGGCTCTGTGGTCCCTCTGAGCTTTCTGAGCCCAAAGCCCGGCTCCACAGGGCTCTCTGGACACTCAGAGGAAATGTGACCAGGGGACAGCCCTGAACTGTGTCCACAGGGTGTGGCCGTTCACCTGCCTCCACCAGGACCTGGGGAAGGATGCCCGGGGGCCTGGGGTGGGTGTGGGCACTGCTCACTCGCTGTCCCTGGCACTCTGGCCTTTTGAAAAGCAGAGGGGGCCAGACCCTTCCTCAAGCCACGGGGAGGCAGGGGACCCATTCAGCTCTGACGTCTTGCTCCTGGGTCACTCACCCTCCAGTGGGACAAGGGTGCCTTTTTTGCATGTCATCTGACATCGATCATTTGGTCAATCTGCTCTGATCTTTGAAACAGCCTGGGAGCCCGGGTGGTGCTGTCACCCCACTTTAGCTCAGAGCAGAGCTGGGGATGGCAGAGCAAAACCAAGGGGGTTTGCTGGCCCTTGGGCCTCTGGACCCTCTGGCCAGGCTCGCTCCTTGGCGTGGGCCGGTTCCTAAGTGCTTGCTCCCCCCGCCCCCCCCCCAGGGGCCTGAGAAGACCATTAGACCTGCTGTAAGCCAGTCAGCGGGTCCCCGGGGAATCGGGCCTCCTCTGACTTCTCCATGCCCAGCTCCCAGTGTCTGCAGCTTGTGAAGGGGTTTGGAACCAGTTATAAAGTGCGGTATAAGCACACACACACCCCAGCCCCTTCCCCAGGCCCCCAGCATCCTGCCAATCCCAGAAGCTCAATGTCTGATGCCATTGCCTCCAACCTGGTGCCTCCCTTAGTCTCACCCAGTGGGGGAGCCACAGGCTGGGCTGTGGACGGGAGCCAGTGTGTGAGCCAAACGCTCCCAGCCACCAAACTCCTCCCCTTCCTCCCCCATCCAGCCCTCCTCCCGATCAGCCTGGTCCTCTTGGGGTGGGGGTGATGGGGCACGGATGGAGTGGTCCCCACCGAGGCCAATCATGACCCTCCCTGTGCCCCCACCTGCCCACAGCCGGACTTAGTGGCGGGGGGAGGGGGAGGCACCGCTTCTGAGGTGCCCGGGCCAAAATCCACCCTGCAGAGTTGCTGAGCTGTCGGAGGTGGACCTTGTCCTCTCCGGGCCTGAAGGCAGCAGCACACACGTCCCTCTCTCAGCCACCAACCCACGACCGAGGGTGACGGGAGGCTCACCAGCTGGTATCACTCTCCAGTGTGTCGGACCCCCATCCCCATATGCAGCCTCTGGGCCTTAGTTTCCCAAATTGGAAGAGACCTTAAGAATGGCTTCCTTTTATCCCCTCCTTTTAATCCTTCAAAGAGGGGGCAGCAGCCTGGGTGGAGCGACCGGGGGCCCTAGGTGGCATGTGGCCCACAGACTGCACTGGCTCGAGTGACAACTAGATTCCCAGGCCTCTGTGCTTGCAGCATAAGGGTGAATGGGGAAGGGGGCCACCGCACATAGGGGCGCCCACCCCCAGTACCCCTTCCCTGGGGCACCTGCTCCAACACCGTACTCGCTTCTGGGCCGACCTCAACTCTGTGCAGCGGGGTGGGGAGGCAGCCAAGCCTGTGCAGTGGAAGCCTTTCCTCCCGCTCCTGGCCACCTCCCAGACTTGGGGCTGGGGCGGGCCTCCCCTCTCTGTCCCTGCCAGCTCCCGTCTTCCCACCCTCTGAAGCCGAGAGGGACCCTCGGAGGACACTAACAGCTGCACTTTTATGCCTCTCCCAACGGTGGCCTTCCCCACCCCCCAACTTGTCCAACCTCAGGAAAGGCCCCCCTTCCGCAATCCAGCGCCTGTCAGGCTGGGAGAGTTGGCGCCCCACCCCCGAGGGAACCTCCCCGGGGCCCCAGCATGGGGTGCTCCACCCTGACTCTGGGGCAGGCACAGAGCTGAACACCCTGAGAGATAAATGGGAGGCGGGGAGGAGGAGGCTGGAGAGGACTGGCAGTCAGCACAGCGACAGGGAGGCAGAGAGGAGAGTGGCACTTCTTAACCCTGCAGCAAGTGCCCTGGGAGGGAGCGGATGCAGCCGCTGCCACCGGTGGGTCTCCTCCCCTCCTCTGCCAGCCCGCCCACCTTGGAGCCAGGGGCCCAAAATGATGTAGTTTTGGGTATGTACCAAGCGCGTCCTGCCAGGTTGTGTTCTCGGCTCCTGCAGACCTGGGGTTGAGATGTTGAGAAGCACAGAGAGCCTCCCCCCACCCTACCCCCTGTGCCTGGAAGTGCCCCTCCGAGACTCCCCCAGTGCCCAGCCAGCAGCGGGTGCTGGCCTCAGGGGTGTCTCTGTGCAGGAGTGGGGGTAGGCGGGTCTGGGGGGAGCTGGGGGAGACTCTGATGCCCTGCATGGGCTGCGCTCTCTGTCCGTCTGTCCCTGCTCCCCAGCCAGCCCTCGGGGGAACCTCAAATCCCCAGGGCAAACTTTAGGTGGTTCCCAAGACCAAGCACCCCTCCTCCCCCGCATCTTATGTGCTCCCTGCCTCTCCCCTTCTCTCTGAACTACAAAATCACGTAGGGAAACCAGATCTTAGAAAGAATAATGGGGAAATAACTGTGAGCCCTCCGCCAACACCCCCAGTGCTCTGAGCCAGGAAACCCAAGAAGCTCCCCGAACCCAGCACCCCCTGCTTCTGCCCCCCTTGGCTGGCCCAGCACACCCACTCCCTTCCCGCCTTGGCTGGCCCCATGCACCTGCTCCCTCCCCGCCTTGGCTGGCCCTTTCACCTCTTGGCAAAGGAAATGACAGTGGCAGAGATTTAGAAGGGGGGGGATCAGCCAGCCCTAGGAAAGGGTCAGTGGGGAGGCAAGGGCCCCCGCTGCAGGGTGAGGAGGGTGAGGAGACACACATCCTTCCGGTTAAGTGGGGCTGACCTGGGAGGAGAGGCCTGGTGTTCGCGCGCGCATGTCTGCAGCGGCACACTTTCCCCACGATCTTTAGCCTCCAGGCTCCCATGGACGTGGCTTGGAAATCTCTGTGAACCCTGTGCTTTCCTTGTGAGGGACAACTTTTCCTGCCCAGGGTTACAGCCAGTCCCCAGCTCCCCCAGGGGAGCTCCCAAGGGCCCAGGGGGCCTCACCGGGCGGGACTGGACTGGGAACAGGGGCCGTGGGGGGCTCACCCTGGGCGGCCGGACTGGAGGTCGGGCAGGGAGTCAGCAAGAGCGGCCAGGCAGCCGCAGGGGAGAGAGCAGCGGCCACCGGGAGTCAGGACGACTATGGTCAAGCTCTGCTGAGTCCCGCAGACCCCCTTCCGGCTCCAGGCGGAATTAGGGCCAGGGTGAGCCCAGCGGCTCCACGTCTCCATCCTTTGCAGAGGCCGTTGGCTCTGCTGAAGATGCCCTGGCTGTCCCACCCACCGGCACCCGAGCTTTCTTCTGTCCTGCAAATTCCCCCTCCTTCTTCAAGACCAGCCTCAGGGAGCGCAGCCCAAGGGACACCGTCCCTGAGCCTGCAGGCAGAACGCATCTGTCCCTGCATCTTGACCCTCAGCAGCGCCAACTGGCCCCTGGTCCCTCCTGTGGGCAGGGAGTCCCTTCAGACCGTGGCCAAGGCTAGGGGATGCTCGAGGGTGGCGGGCAGGGGATGGGGTGGGCACTCTGCTGGCTTCTCTGGGGTCTTGCCTCCTGGGACCTCCCTCCCTCCGCCCATGCAGTCTGTCCTTGCCCACAGTCCCTGGCAGGCCCTGGGGACATGCGAGAATGTTCCCTTCCTGAATCTTTGAGGCTATTTTAGGACAGGGGTGGAGCCTGACCCGGAGAGCCCCCTCCCCACCTCATCTTCCCAGGCCAGGCTCCACCTCCAGGCGGGGGTCTGACTCTGTGGAAGGAATGGGTGGCAACAGGCAGAACCTTCTCTGAATCTCCGGTTCTGGAGCCGCCTCCCTGAGCCATGCCGCCCACCCCAGTTTGGGATGCGGCACCCAAAGGGCCAGCTCCTGAGTCAGCACCGCCCCTCCCCAGCCCCCAGCCCCACACATTCCCTGCTGTCCGCGTGCTCCTCACACTCGACGCATCAAAGCTGCTCATTCCTCTTCTGCTTTTCCTTCTTCGTCCTATGGATCCAGGAGGGTCCCCGCCCACCAGTCTCGGAGCCACGCCTAACTCTTGGCGACCCCCACTCCCCTCCCGAGTTCCCTGCCATTTCACTCGGTCCCCTTCCCCATTGCCCCAGGCCCAGCCCCCGCCTGCCTGGGTCATGCCCTCATGCCCCAGAAGGTCAAGTCTAACTTTCTTAGCCTGGAGCACAAAGTTCTTTTCGATCTGGACTGCTTCCTCCTGGCCTCAGGTCCCCAAGCTTCTCCACTTGGCCATGACCTCTCCCCAGGCTGAGCCGCTCCCCTCCCCAGCCGTGTTCCTCCTGAAGCACCCTCCTCATCCTGCCCCCCAACAGCTGGCTTCTCCCTTCCCTTCAGGGTAAGCCTGCTTGGAGGGAGACATGAAGAGCCTGCAGCATGTCAAATGCTGGGGAGCTTAGATGTCACCACCTCCAAGAAGTCTTCCATGACCACCCCACAGCGAGGTGGTGTTCCTTCTTCTGCACCCCCATGCACTGCATTACCCATATACTCTGCCATCTCCCCTCCCCCAGCTGCCTCTCCAGGCCCCTGACTCCGTCTTGCTCGGCCCTTTCTGGTGCACACACTGTAACTGTTACTTGTCCAGGGCTCTGGAAACTTTGTGCGCTAGAATGAAGGGGCTAGAATACCCCTTCCAAGGGGCAAGGTGGGGCCTGGTCACAGAGTGTCCTCTGAAGGCCCGTCCAACCTTCCCTCCCATCCGTCCCCAGCTGGCCTTGACCCGAGGGTCACCCAGCTGACCACGTGTCTTCCCGTGCTCTGCGCACAGTGTTTCACGGGGACATCGGAAGTACTGTTGTCCCCGCTTTAAAGCGGACAGAGTTGCAGCCCACAGTTCGTCGTGAAGGGAGATAGTGAGGAGCTGGGGCTTGGCTGTGGGAAAGCAGGGGTTGCGGGCAGACCCTGGCCATGGGGGGCGCCCCCCGTGAGGTTCACCACCGCTCTGTGAGACAGGCCCGCCGCCTGCTTCGGGGACATCTCTCTGCCTTTGGGCCGTCTGACCTGGGGACTCCAGCTGGAGAAGGGCCCCGAGAGGAGGCGCCACTGGCCTGGGGGTCCGGTGTTGCTGCTTTGTGACTTCAGGGAGTCACCACACCTCCCTGGGCTCCAGGCGGCATGTCTGTGGAGGACACCGTGCAGGTCGGCTAAGAGTCAGAGACAGGTCACGTGTTTCGTGTGCATCACGGAGGGAGAAGGCACAGGGAGGCCCCAGGGTGGTGTGACATTCTGTTGTTCTCACCCCCCTGGGCTCTGTTCGAGGCCACGGCTCCTCCTTCCCCAAAAGCTTCCTCTGGCTTCACTGCTGTGGGACAAAGTCCATGCCAACCGTAGAGCCTGTGCCGCTGGCGGCCGGGGTCCACACTGCCTTCGTCCCCCGCACCCTCAGGCTGAGCAGTGTGCCCAGCGTCCCTCAGCCGCCTGGGGCAGAGCCAGGACTGGAGCCACCTCTCCTAGTCTGTCCCCAAAGGCCTTTCTGCGCCCGCCCGCTTCAGGGCACATGCTCCTGTGGTGTCTCCCCTCCCACCCCTGCCTGGTCCAGGGCTGCCGTCCCACCCTGTGCCCATGCTGTCTACCCTCAGCCCTGACCTTCAGTCCTCTCTTAGGCTTGGCACCCCCAGACTGGGAACTCTGTGTGGGCAGATCATGGGTCTGCACTGCTGTTCTAGCTGGGCCCTGGCAAAGGACGAGCTTGGCAAACACTTGTGAATGGACGGACGGATGGATGGATGGATGGTGAGTGGTTAGGGGATGGATGGTTGGTGGATGGATGGATGGATGGATGGATGATGAGTAGATAAATAGAGGATGGATGGGTGGATGGATGATGAGTAAATAGAGGATGGATGGATGGATGGATGATGAGTAGATAAATAGAGGATGGATGGATGGATGATGAGTAGATAAATAGAGGATGGATGGATGGATGATGAGTAGATAAATAGAGGATGGATGGATGGATGGATGGATGATGAGTACATAAATAGAGGATGGATGGATGGAAGGTGGATGGATGGTGAATGGATGATAATTGGATAAGTGATGGATGGATGGATGGACGGATGGATGGATGGAGAATGGTTAGAAGAAAGATGGATGGAAGAATAATGAGTAGGTAAATAGAGGATGGATGGGTGGACAGATGGACAATAAGTGGATAAATAGCAAATGGGTGGATGGACGGATGGATGGTGAATGGACAGAGGATGGATGGATGGATAGATGGGGAAAAAGGAAGGAAGCAGGGATGGGAGGAGGGAGGGAGGAAGTTGGTGGCGAGACAGCTTTGGATGGCAGAGTGCCCACGGTAGGTGAGCACGCGCAGGGGGACTCTCCAGGGCCCTGCATGGGTCACAGGCACAGGGCTAGAGGTGCAGAGTGACTTGGTGGTTGACAGGGCTGCGGCCCAAGCATACGGAGGACCAACTTCCAGCCTCTCCTCCCAGCGCTACTGGGCCTGGCTCCGAGATGCACAAAGGCAGCCGTGTGCAAGGTTAGGGTCCAGGAACTTCAGTGGCTGGGAGCTGCCAGACCTCGGTGAAGCGGGCTCCTCAGACAGACGGATGGTCAGACAGATGGCCCAGGGAGAAAGGCGCTGGCCCAGGTGTGTGAGCACCTGGGGGCAGGGGTGGCACTTGCTCCTCCCTGGAAGAGGAGGAGCAGGGACCTGGAAAGAGGGCTCAGTCCCCAGCCTCGGGTTGGGAGCAGGAGAGGCTGGGGGTGGAGAGGCCGGTGGGTGGCTTCATAATTGACTGGCAACAGGCGGAGATGCCAAAGCGAAACTCTCCAAATTAGCAGTAATTGCAGGAGAAATAAAGAGCAAACAGGGCGAGCTGAATGAGGTTTTCTATAAATATTATGTTTTTTAAAGTTTGCCCTGGAGTAATAGAAGCTGTTTAAACGCTAATATCCTGTCTGTGCATTTAAAGAGCCTTATAATGAGGATTTAGTGTCTTCCTTTCCTGAGGCCTGGGATCTGGGGGCCCCTGGGTCTCTGGCCTCCTCTCTCCTGGGTAGCTCAGGGCGAGCACCCCCAGGAGTCTGAGAACCTGAGCCAACCCGGACGCAGCCTCAGCCCCCCCAGGCAGGGGCAGGTGCCCTCCCTGCTCTGCACACCCCCTCCCAGCTACCTCCCTCCCCTCCTCCCCTCCCTCCGGCCAGTGAGGCGACAGCAGCATTCTCTGTGTCCGAATCCCTTTTTTCGAGACTTTGCCACCTTTCGTCCATTTTGTCAAGGCCGACAGCCCCACGGTCGCCTGGACCTGCGGGGTCTTGTCTAATTAATGAGGAGATGGGAGCTCCTGAATGAGCCACCGACAGGACGATGTCTGGTTTTATTAAAACCATTGAGCAAAGTGTTTGTTCACGGCAGCCGCAACCGTGCGGGTGTTTTCACCGTGCGGATGAGCGAGAATACGGTAGGAGACGGGCCCCCAACCCGGGAGCCCCGACTTGGGCCGTCAGACAGGAAATGCAGCCCCTCAATTCCAATTCTTGGCCGCCGGCCTCGGGTGTGCGGGGATGGAGTGGGGCCTCGCAGGCCGACTCTGGCATTGTTACCCGAGGACACAGGTCCGTCTCACGGCCCAGGGCACAGATGTCCCAGCCGTTGGTGTCTGCTGGCGGTGGAAGGCAGGAGGAGGGATCTGACGCCCACGAGCATCTGTCAGCAGGCAGCGCCAGGTCGCCCGTTGATACAGCCTCCTGGGTGTGAGGTGACCACAGGAGTCCCGGTGAAGTCTCAGGGCCCCCACAGTGGAAGGACTCGGGGACCTCATGAAACAGCAAGGGCACGAATAAACCGAGGAGGGAGGGGAGTGGACCCCAATCACAGGCACGCCCGATGGCCGCAGGGTCCTGGGGAGGGCCCAGCCCTTGCCTTCTGTCATTTCGTCCTGCCCAGTTCGGCAATTGCTACACAGCAGGGCCCTGGTAAAAGCTGCAGGTAAATAATTCGGGACTTGATGCTGCTTGGGAAAGGGCCAGGCTTGGTTGAGTCTGGTGGCCTTTGAACTTGCTCCCCTCCCCACCTCCTTCACCCTTCCTGGGAGATTCGGGCAGGCAGACAGATGTACCCCACCTGCCCCCACTGCCCCCCAGCCCCAATCTGGTCTCAGGAGAAGCGGATGCTGTCCCTTTTCTGTTACGAAAGTGTTCCTGTCTGGAACCAGGCTGAGGTGACAGCCACGTCCAGGTCCCAAGGAAGTGGCTGGGGGCAGGGGGCCTGCTCCTGTCCCCTCCACACCTGAGCACTGGGGACTGTTGGAGATGCTTGTGGTCCCCAGAGAGGAGGGAATCAGGGACCATGCTGGCAGCCACGCTCTGCGGGGCCGGGGAGGAGGGCGCTGGATTTTCTGCTGAAAGAAGCAGGTTGCCCTGAAATCTAATCTCTGCAGCTAATGGAGAATGCAGAGTTGAGTGGGCAAGTGTGGGTCAGGGAGTTGGGGTGGCTGCAGGCAGGAGGCAAGACCTGGCCTCCAAAAGCAGGGTGACCAAGGCAGGGGTCCTCCAGGAAGGAAAAACTGGGAGCAGGAGCCAGGATGCAGGGGAAAAGGGAGGAGCCGCCAGGATGGGCTCAGCGGGGAAGAGTGGGGCGTGGACCTCTCAGCTGGGGGATACAGGAGAGAGGAGGTGACAAACCTCAGTCAGGTGCCAGGGGACCCCCACGCTCCCCTCCAGGGAGCCTGGGGCCTTGAGAGTCTCAGAGAATGAAGAACAGAGACCCCGGGCCCTCCACCCCAGGGCCATTTGTCCGCTGTCCCGTCCCTGGGATGGTCCAGGTGAGGCCACACCCCTGGGTGTTTGTCAGTTCCCCAAATGTATCAGAACTCAAGCCGGGAGGAAAGCTGGGGGGTCGTCTCTGAGCTGAAGGCCGCAGGGCACCAGCCCCCCTGCCCTGCCTCTGCACGCCCAGCCGCGAGCCTGCTGCAACGTGGGCCTCCTACGTGGGTGCTGAGCAAGAGGATGAGGGATGTCAGGGTTTAACAGAGCACCGGGCAAGCGCCGCAGAGTATTTGCAAGGCAAGCTGGGCCATCCGAGCTGCGCCTGGTGCTGGTGGAGTCATTCTGAGACGCTGCACCCGGGAGCGGGAAGTAAATACCGGCCACGGGGAGTCAGAACTGGGGAGTGGCCAAGACACAGCCCTGCCAGAGGCTGAGGACCCTCATTTCGGGGTGTCTGTGGTGGAAGCCCCCCAGGGATCTGAGCCCAGGAACAGGGCACGTGCTGGCTGGCCGGCCGGCGCGCAGGGGTTCTCCTGGGCCGCTGGCCGGCCCAGACGTCCCCTCCTTGGGGCCGCACGCCAGCGTTCTCCGGGAGCCGATCCAGCAGCTCGGCCGAAACCAGGGTCCCGCTAGCTGTGATTTCAAAACTTAATCACGGAAAGAAGTTGGGATGAAGGGCCTTCCACTTACCTTCCTCCGCCGTCGCTCGTCAGCATCGGGCTTGTGGGGCTCTGGAGGGCGAGCGGGGAGATACGGCACGGGCCGGCGTTGGCAGGGTCAGAGGGGCTGCGACGGACGTGCTGGGGTGAGCGTCCTGGTGCAGCCCCGTCCCTCCCCCACGCCTGAAGCCACAGCCCCCACGGGAAACAACACGACCCCATTGTGCGCTCCACTCCGCCTGCCGGGACACCTCCTTCCCCGAGCTGCCTGTCCTCCAGCCCTTCGAGCCCCGTGCCTGCTCCATGTTGGGCGTGTGGTGTGGGCCAGTTTAAGGCCTCGGGAAGGGCTGGATAACCTCCAAAAGTCAGTGTCCGGAAGCCCAGGCTGCATGCTACAGCCCTTCCACACCCCTGCACACCCCCAGCTGGGCACGGGCTGTGCAGGTGACAGGGTAGGTGGACGCTCACACATCACCTACCTCGGCCCCGTCTTCCTGAAAGGCCACCTGGCAAAATGTCACCAGAACAACCAACCCTTTGACTCCATAATCCCACTCCTGGGACCATGTCCTCGGGAAATAACTCAAAGGAAGAAAAAAGCTGGAAGTAACAGGATATTTATAGCAGCAGAAGCGGCCCCACCGGCTGGATCCTACCTGTCCGGCAGTTAGGTAATAGTTAAGCGAGTTACGCAGCAAACCACTCGATGGGATATTCCGCGGACTTTACACCTGGCGTGCAGGAAGTCTCGATACAGGGAAGGTGTCTTTGAAATATCATTAAGTGAAAAAGTAGGACACCTGATTCCAACTAGGTAAAAATTATAATTACACAGAGATAAAGCTCAGATGAGGCCACAGAGAAATGGAGGCGGTGGGGTTAAGATGAAGAGGTCGGGGTGGGTGGGTCGTCTAACTCTGAAAAGAAATTGGAGGAAATAAATAAAAGCTAACAGAAAAATAGTCTCCCTCGAAGCCCCCAGCCCCATGTGCTCTGGGGGTTATCTTAACCGGGGGGAGCCGCGTCTGTCTGTCCCATTAGCTGCTGCGGGGAGCCATGTCTGTCTGTCCCATTAGCCGCCAGGGGGACCTGTGTCCGTCTGTCCATTTTCTGCTGGCAGAGGAGGCACCACATCTGTCTGTCCCGTTAAAGCACCTTCCTTGCACCGTGGAAATGCTGTCCTTTTATGGGCAATGTGTGCCCACAGGCCGTTTCCTCCTGCGCACGTTTACGGAGCACAGTGCGGACACTTGCGTGGGACACTGGGAACATGAGTGGAGCGAGTCCCTGTGCTCACAGGTGTGATGTGCAAACGCACAGGGAGGACACCCACCGGCCCCGGGGCGGGAGCGGTGTCACAGAGCCGTCCCTGCAGGAGCGACGCCCAGAGCCAGGGGCCTGAGAAGGGGAAAGACTGTGCAGATGGCAGCCTGAGCCGGGACCCAGGATGATGTCTCACCCAGGGGCCGGCAGGAGCGGGAGCAAAGGGAGACGAGCCCAAGCGTGGGGACGTGGCTGTGGACAGCTCTCGCTCAGGCACCGGGAAGGGGCACCCCTCATTCGAGGCTACTCGATTCTGCTCACCTGGGATTGACAGCCCGTGAGAAGGCCAACGGCTGACTGTTTTTTTCAAAGACACACGTGGAGGAACCAGCCAGAAGCTGGAAACTGCCCAGACGGGGAGGTCAGGCAGTGGTTGGAGGCCCCAGTGGAAAGGAAGCCAGTGCCTCTGTCTCTTACCCTTCTCGCCGCCTGCAGCCCAGTCCCTGGACACCACTGAGCGTGAGGCTCACCTCTGTCTGCAGGTGCCGAGACCTCCGGCTGGTGGCTGGGCTGGTGAGGCCGTGCTGGAGGCACTCGGGCCGGCGGAAAGGACCAGAGCCGTGGTGCGGGGCCTGAGTCCCATCCCAGAGCCGTGGTGTGGGGCCCGAGTCCCGTCCCAGAGCCGCAGCGCCGGCCCTGCAGGTGGGGAATCAATCGCACCTGCCAGACAGCGCCCGGCTCCACTGCGCCCGTGCGGTGACGGCTGCACCGGCAGAGGTCAGAGCAGCTTTTCTGCAGAAACGGGTTTCCCCAGAGCCGCAAGACAGAGACGGGATGAGAACAGAGGGGAGACACCAAGCCCAGCCAGAGGGGCCACGCCACCTCCCACGCGAGGGGCTCCCACAGCCGCTGACTTGTCGCCCACGTTGTTTACAGAGCGAGGCAAGACGTTGATTAATTGCACAACTGAAGAATCATTTCCTCAATGCGGGGGCAAGACTGGCTAGATTTGAAGGAGCCGAAGATGGAAAAGAAGGAACAGGGCGAGAGAGAGAGGAGAGAGAGAGAGAGAGAGAGAGAAAGCGCACACACCTGGGGGCCCAGGATGCACTGGGAAGAAGTTCCATGAAGTCCAATGCTCCCCCAGGGGCAGCACTGAGACTGGACAGATGTCCCCCTACACAGGGAGTTCCGGGCTCAGGACCCGGGGCCTCAAGGGAGAGGCACCCAGGAAGGCCCGTGAGAGGGGACTTTTGTCCAGAGCTTCCTGCTCCTGGGGGCTGTCCCAAGAAAGCCCAGGTCCCTTTGCCCCATGGGCTGACCTCGCCGGGAATGGCCTGGGAAGCCTCCCAGCTGAGTTTGCGGGGCAGACCGGCTGCATGCCGGGAGCAGTCGGGCCTCCCTAAGGGCGGATGTCAGGAAGGCACAGCTCCCAGGGCATGTCTGACCAGATGGAGACTCTGGCCCTCGTCGGTGAGTGGGGGATGAATCGAGGGCCCTCTCAGATCCAGCAATCATCTTAAATACACAAGGAGAAAGCTTTTACCTCTGTGCCTGTCACCGTGACGTGCAAGATCACTAGGTCACAGGTGATCCTCATTCATACTTGGCTCTGTTTTCTTAATTAAAAAAAAAAAACCTACTAATTACAATAAGAAGTACTTTTAGTCCAACAAATATTTTTGAATAATGAACACCATGAGGGAGACTGGAGAAGCAAAACATCATGTGGCTCTTTTTTCTTGAGATGAGAAACTCTGGATTTCAAGTCTCGGCTGTCTTAGTCTAGATTTTTCCCCCCAAAAGCAGAGACCCGGGTAAGCTTACCCCTTCCTGCTCGTCTGATCCAATGAGCGTGATTTCCTCAACGTGGTGGGTGAGCAGGATGTTCTCTGCAAAGGACCAAAGGCCGTGCGGATATCATGATAAATAGCAACAGAATAATTCTAGTCCTGCGGCAAGACAGTAAATGTGTGTCGCTCTGCTTCCTGTATAAAAGCAAAGAGCTTTTACCCCCTCTTTACTGATAGATTGGAAAGAACACATTTTCCGTATCAGTGACCATGTGCCAAGTGATGGAGGCGGTGTTGGTCAGTCCCAGTGAGGAGCGCATTGCAGTCTGTGTTTGGAGGCTTGGTCACATGCGTGCTAGCGCGCCATCCTCCACCATGATTCATTTGGTCCTTACTGGGGGATTGGGACCTCCACCCTTGCCTTCTTCAACTCACTGGTAGTGGATCTGATCTCCAAGTTTTCCTGTGCGGGGGTGGGTGTGGGGTCACCAGGAGTTGTCACAAACCTATTTGGCACCAGCAATGGGCTCCTTAGTAATGTCTGATTTTGACCGCCGGCTCTAGAATCCCTTCTGGAGGGACTGCCTTAGCTTGGTTCCCCCCGGACACCAGGCTCTGAAAGAAGTGCTCACAGACAGGGAGTATATTTTGGGGCGTGCACGGGAGTGAGCGGCACTGGGGATGATAAGGAGAGAAAGAGCGAGAAACAATCCAAGAGCCTGTCTTTGAACTGATCGCCAGTATGGGAAACCAGAGTGGTCCCAAGAGTGAACTTACGAGGAGCCTGGGATGAATCCACCTGAGGGAAGGCAGAGGGAGCATCATCCTCTGGTCAACGGTTGCTCCACGCAGCCTCAGCCCCTCAAAGTTCCAGGTTTGTCCATGCATCAGCATGGCGGGGGGAGGTGGCGCCTGGGTGGCTCCGTCGGTTGAGCATCTGACTTCGGCTTAGTTTATGATCTCGCAGTTCATTAGTTCAAGCCCCGCGTTGGATTCTGTGTCTCCCTCTCTCTCTGTCTCTCTCTTTCTCTCTCTCAAAAATAAATAAATACCAAAAAAATTAGAAAGAATGGCTGAGGGGGCTCCTGAGGCTGGCCCAAAGGGCGGCAACAGAAAAGCTGGAGAGCAGAGAGTCAACGATGTGCAGTGTGCTAAGGGGAGATGCTGTCAGATTGCAGCCACGCACAGCTGGCTGCCGTGGGAAAACTGGAGTGCAAAGGTGGGTGGGAGGTGGGACCTGGGAGGTGTCTGACGCCCGGGCTCAAGCTGGGAGACTTCGGGCAGGTCCCCTCACGCTTCCCGTGGGTAGCACTGGATTATTAATAACCATTCTCAAGGGGGCGTGAGAATCACGTGAGGTGGTACCGGTGAACGATACAGCTCTGTCCCTAGTGTCAGACGTTTACAGTCGCCGTGTGTGCAGCCCCAACGTTTCCTGGGCTGACTCTCCTTCTGAGAGTGCCCTGAAGGAGCCTGGGGAGCCCACCCGCTTTCACTGGGACAAGAGATCCCTGTAGCTTAGACAGCAAGAGGCAGCACATCCTATCTCACATGCACCCCAGGGTTTGGGCTTCTCCCTACGGAGTCCTCCCCCATCTGCCCCTGCCCCCACTCACCCCCTGTGCCAGGGAAGCCTTGTCAGTGCCTCCAAGAGCACCCAGGGGACCGAGGGCATTCTCCCAGTAATGACTGCTGCTATTTCAGAGACGTGTGTCATCACCCCGGGATTGTGACAGCTCAGTGAAGCAGGCAGGGGAGGAGGACGAGACAGTCTCTGTTGAGAGGAGGTGGCGTTGGCTGGAAGTAGAGCATCTGGGTCGTCTGCTACAGGGGAGGAGGCGCAGGGGAGGTCTGAAAGTTGAAGAAAACTTTTAAGGAAGTTTGCCCGAGTCTGCCCCAGGCTCTCCGTCAGTCTCCCCCAGCCTCCAGCGGAGTCAGAAAGTGTGGGGGGGAAGGAAGCGTGTGGGAAGGGGTGAGGAGGCAGGAGATGAGCACAGCCCTGGGGGAGCATGGAGGGACAGGGGTTCCACCCCCAACATCTCCAGGGGGGCAGGAGGAGTTTGTAATTGCAAAGATGTGATCATCTTGTGGAAGCATTGTGCATGCTCTGGGAAAGGATGGAAATCTCTGGAGAGGACGGACAGAGTCACCAGTGGCCCCCAAAGTCAGAAGAGCCTGGACTGAGCCAACAGGCGCGTTCAGGACCAGGGACAGCAGCCCGGGGCGTCTTGAGAAGCCAGCGTTTGGCTCCCAAGCCCGGGAAGGCCCACCTGCGCCCTGGGCGGGACGCTTGGTTCCCTGCAGCGAGCAGAGTTAGCCATCCCTGGTGCTGCAGGAGCAAGCTACCCCCTAATGCCTCCTCTCTTCCGCTTCCCCCACGTCCCCCTCTCCCGGCCCCTTGACTTTGGAGCCAAGAAGCGCAGCTGTATCCCGACTGGGAATACAGGAGAGCGTACCCCTGGGTGGAAAGAAGGGCTCCTTGTTACGGCAGCACAAGGAGCTCAGGGGCTCAGGGGCTCCTCTGTTGCTCTGCTCACGGCCGAATTGGATCAGGATGGTTTTACAGAGCACTTTGGGCCTTCATTTTGGGATTTAAAAAAAGAAAAAAAAAGCTAGGCGAGGATGGGAAGAGAGGAGACGTGGAGTCCCAGGGAGAGCCGAGGTGTGCGGGAACGGATGAGGAAGGAGCAGAGGGCAGTGGAGGACCGGGGGGCTGGAGCGGGCACATCTTGAGGGACTCGGGGCATGGCTGCTGGCCCAGCTGCCCACTTCCAGAGACACCCAAGGATGCACGGGTTTCTTTGGCCTTGGCCTCCCCCACGCAGCCTCTGCAGCTTGTCTCTGCACAGGACAGGGGGCTGGGGGCTCAGCCCGTTCACCAGGTCAGTTTTTGCGGGGTGAGGGGGTTTGTCCCTTTCCCCTAACAAAAATTTGCTCTCTGTGCAAAGTTCCCGTTTGGTTTTTTTTTATTGTTGAGTTGACATGTGGGTTTTTGCCAGCCCAGCAAAGCTTTCTTGGCTTCAGCAACTCCCTGTGGATGTGCCCCGTGAAACCTCATGGTCCGGCTCACTGGCCCCCTCCTGGTACAGCAGGAGCCAGATGGCGTGGAGTCACCGCGCTCTGCTCCCTCACTGCCACCCTCCTGGGTGCACCTCTGCCCCTCTTGGCTTTCTGCCGAGTATGCCCCATGCCCAATTGCTCCATTTAGGGGGCTCGTTTCCTCCTTTTCTTATATTTACTCCTAGATTAGGGGGGCAGCGCGAGCCACATGGCCGACCACCATCCCTGCCAACTGATAAGGGGGCTTTGGATCCCCCCCAGGAACCTCCTCCTTTGACCCACTGGGATTGGCCGTGGCCAAGAGCACGTGTCCTGTGGGCTTGCCACTCTCCAAGGGCCCTCCAGTGCCTCTCTGTCTCCAGCTGACTGACAGCTCGAACACAAGCCATGAGGCGGCTCTGTTTACAATTCACACACGGTGCTTTGGCCATTTGCCGTCTCACTGAGCCTTGGGCAACAGTCAGGGTACTCCTCTCCCCATTTTACAGAGAAGGAACGCTTTAGAGTAGGATTATCCAATAGAACTTTCTACGGCCATGGAAATGTTTGATCTTTGCATTCAGTACACTAGCCACTAGCCACGTGTGACCGCTGAGCACTTGAAATGAGGAGCTACACTTTCACGTTTATTTAATTTTAATTGAGGCTTTAGAGACTTACTTAAGAACATCTACTTACTTTCAGAACAGGGACTAACCCAGGCTGTTCCGAGTCACCTGTTCCCACCCAGAGGTCACTGGCATCTCAAGGTCTGCTGCTGGGTTCAGACACTCCAGATGTCTGGACTTCACCTCTTCCCTGACTCTCACCTGCGCTAATTTCCCTCTCTGGAGGGGAGAGGTCTGTAGCTCAGAGTGGTGGGGCCCCCGGGTACGCTCCTGCTGTGATTCTGATGCCCACCTTGCGGGGGGAAGGGCACAAGAAGTGAGAGCTATAGGAGCGACGGGTCCCAGTGAGATGAGGGAGTGACCAAGCAGGTGTGAAGCCCGCCTGAGGGGCGTGGCTTGCTTCCCACCAGCTTACGGGGGAGGGAGTGTCCCCCAGAGTGGCTGGCACTTGACTGCAGCCACTGGTTTCCTTTATTTTATTGTTTTTTAGTTTATTTATTTTGAGAGGTAGAGAGTGAGCAGGGGAGGGGCAGAGAGAGACAGACAGACAGAATGCCAGTGCAGAGCCCAACGTGGAGCTTGAACTCACGAACCCATGAGATCCTGACTGGAGCCGGAATAAAATTGGATGCTTAACTGACTGAGTCATCCAGGCACCCCACTGGTCTCCTTTTCTGACAGCCACTTGCCACCCTGCCTCTTCCTTCAGAGGAGAAGACAAGATGTGCCAGTCACACCCTATGGTGTGTCTTCCCATCCGCTGCCCTGTTACCATGCGTGCACCTCTCTGTGTGGTTTCATTCCACGGGGACAGCCCCCACTTGCATGACCCTGGCCCAGTGTCTTCCAGGTCTGCTCCTTTTTCTCCCTGGGCTCTTGCTCTCGTTTATAGTCTCACAGCTGAGCCGTAGATATGATCTTCAGCTTCGTGCGGGAGTGGATTTGTATCTTACCCCTGGGAAATGGTAGGCAGTGAGGCTTCGGCTAGCTCAGAGGCGTGAAGGGGGCTTCTGGTCCCTAAAAATCATACCAGAGTGGCCAGAGGCCTGGACAGCAGGCTCTGGGTGGCGGCAGTCTGTTGGTTTCTCTGAGCCTCAGTCTGCCCTACTATACCCACCCACCCATCTCACAGACTTGCTTGAGGTGCACCAAAGTGGCGTAGAGGATAAGCTTCACGAGCTGGAGTATAGGACGCAAATGTGACTGTGGCCTGGGCACTGTCGCCCCTGAGGGCCGGAAGGACATTCGAGTCAGCCTTCGCCCCAGGTACACCTGGGCCCTGTGTGGATGGAGAGGAGGCAGGGCGTGGACAGGGCAGAAGCTCTCCGGAAGCGGCAGCCACTCAGGGAGCTTGGCTTCCGGTCTGGTCCAGCACGAAGAATGACCAAGTGTGCCCCCCATGACACTTGCAGGGTGACAGCTCACCCCACACTCTCCTGACACAGAGCAAGGCCCCCAGATGGTGAAATCACTCAGCACACTGAGCAAATCAGCAGCACGTACCAAAGTCGTGGATACGTGTTGTCATGGTGGCCTTGTGGAGGGTCGAGACCCGCCCCGCCCCCCGTGCCTGGAGGTCTCTATGTTGGGGGACAGGTATGGGGAAGAGAGGATACAGAAAGAGAGATTCATTGTGTTTTCTCCTTCCCTCCCTGCTGTACAAAGAGACATGGAGTGGCCGTAAAGCGGGGTGTCCAGTCAGCTACAGCCCCCCTGGCCACCAAAACTCATGATTCTAGAGGAAAGCCGGGACCCCGTGCCCCGGCTGCATGGGAGATACCTCTGTTGAAAAAGATATCTGTTTCCTGGTTTGCCCTGGGGAGATGAGTGCTCGAAATAGCACCGGCGGAGGAAGGCGTGGGGAGGGAAAGAGAGACACACACAAAGACAGAAAGAGAGAAAGACAGAGAGACAGAGAGACAAGCCCAGAGAGAGACAGAGAACAAAATGTGGTCAGCCCTCCATGGGAGGGCTGCAAACGGTACACATGTCGTCTCTCCTTCTGCCTCTGCGGGAGAGAAAACGCAGCTCATGGGATGCAGCGCGGCCCCCACACCTCCACGGTGCCCACCCCTACCCAACCCCCCACGTGGGCAGAAACCTTGAAGCGGAGATTAAGGTGTCTTCCATCGGCCTCCTGTGCGAGCGGACATCAAGAAGGAGCCTGACAGCCATTGCTGTTTCCAGCAGGTGTCAATCCCCTCCCCGCACCCACCCAGGGGGTGGTCTGCGGCTGGCTTCCACCTGGTGGCCCCAGCGTATTTCTGGGGCACACCCCTCACCACCAACCAGTGTGAGCTCTGAGAATGCAAACAAGTTTGAGCATAAGCCAGAACAAACAGTAATTAGGAAGGTAAATCCAATGCAGAAATAAGCAGAATGCATTTCAAATTCAAATAAGAATATTAGTGGACTCTCTGCTCTTTCTGAATTATCAGTGGAACGTTCCACTCCATTTGCACAGATAATTGAGAGTTAACTGTACTTTCTGTACCAAGGCCTGGGAGATGACCAGGGCAAAGTCGGTCCATGTAGGTAGAGAGAAAGGAAATTCATCCGGCCACTGCGGAGCGAAGGGACCTAGAACAAAGCCTGGATTTTGGAGGCACTCAACAGATATTTGGTGAATTAATCAGCATGATTTATTGAGTATGTACTGTGTGCCAGCTCCTTTGTATACAGAATGTCTTTGAATGTCCACAACCTTTGAGGGAGATACCGCTGCCCCATTTTTATAGATGCAGTCAGCAAAGCTCAAGAGGTCGAGCCACTTGCTCTGCCTCTGACATGGCTGATCAGGGCAGAAGCAGACTTGCCTCCAGGTCGGGGTGACTCCCAAGCCTGAGTGTGCACCACTTCCTACTGGTGGAGGGTCCCAGAAGGGCTGAGGCTGCGTGTGTGTGTGTGTGTGTGTGTGTGTGTGTGGCCGAAGGCAGGAGACATGGGATTTCGGTTTTCCTACAAGCTCAGACCTCCTTCTGCACCTCAGACAGGGAAGGGGACAGTGACTCAGACCCCACATCTCAGGCCCCACTCTCCACCCTGGGATACTCTCTCCTGTCTTCAAGAGAAGGGCTCTGTTTCTTCTCTCTCCCGTGAAATGCGGAGAATGGGGTGCACACTCCTCCCTCCTTCCCCTTGCCTTCTCGGGGGCTGAGCTGTGGAATGAAGCCGAGGGAGTTCTGGGTGCCCAAGAACCGATCTGTCCAAAACACTGGGATGATGACGATAATTATTGCCATGCCCTGTATCACTGGAATGGAATTTCCAAGTCCCCTCATCTGCCCTGGAGAAGAAAATCAATACGCTCACCCAGGAGCCGAATGCAAACAGGTTCAGCCGCGTGGGAGCTGGCTGCCGGGACGCTTTCTCCCGGTGCAGGTCGGGAGGCAGAAGCGCCAGCCATGAGCTAAGCCCCCAAGCTGAGCAGTGCATGGAGTGTTCATTTCCTTGTCCTGTGCTGGGCAGGAGGGGGGGCCAAGAAGGGAAGCCACCGTTGGCTTCTGGGCGTGCGAAGCTGCAGGGATAAAATAGAACAACCGCCCAGCCCCAGACATCAGGACGGAGCCAACGGATGGCTTAAACCGAGCAAACCCGATTGCTGGACATCTGTGTTTGGGGTGAAGAGTCAGCGTGTGCTTTCTGCCAGCACAGACTCGTGTTTTCCGGGCCCCACCACGAGAAGGGACCCAGCTCGCTGTCCCTGCTGCACTCTGCCATGGGCCAGAGACTGTCACAGGCAGTGGTGACAAGGAGGGAAGGTGGAGCCAGCGCTGAAGATGTGGTGCCCCCGCTCGAGACCAGTGCTGCCCCTGCACGTGTGCCCGTGTCTCACCTTCCAGCAGCCACATTGAAAAAGTGACAGGAAACCGGTGAGATTAATTTTATCAATATAACTTTGTTTAACCCGACGTATCCAAAACATTCCTGTTTCGGCGCGTAACCAGATACACCAGTTCGTTTTCATCCTTTTTGTTGTGTGAAGCCTTTGGAATCTTGCTTGTGTTTTGCACTCGTGGGAGCCAGTGGCTCCCTGTGTTCGACAGCGAGGTGATGTGCACCCAGCTTGCCCCGCAGAACTCTCTTTTCTCAGAACCCGGCTTGCCTTATTAGAAGCCCCCTTGGGCCATCTGGCACCTGGGATCCTATAGAGAAGCAAAGAGGAGAAAGTGCTTCGAGTCCATTCCTCCCACAGCAGGTGTAGGCATGAAGGCTGCGTGCGCCGTGTGGAACATGCACAAAGTTGGTGTCTTCTTGAGAAAGTGATCTATCTGATTTTTCTCTTACCCCCCCCCCTTTTTTTTTGCAAGAAGAATTGATCCAGCAGACGGAAAGAACACCAGATTTTTTCCAGTGCTGCCTTCTGTCTCCGTCTCCGTGATCCTTTTCGCTCTGCTGGTGATGACAGTTTCTCCTTCATATTCTCTCCCGCCTTCTCCAAACCAGGCTGGGAGGCATCGGGGCTGCCCACCCCAGCCCAGGACACCTACTCACCCCACTGGTGTCTGGCTACCTTCCTGTGTGCCAGGTTAAGCGATTCTCCTTTTAAACTGCCTCCAAACAGGCAGTGAACCAGCTACGCTGTCCTCCAGAGAAGAACCCAGCCAGCTCAAGGCTCCACTGACCCTCTCCACGGCATTTACTCTCAAAAATACAATTCCAATACAGTAAAGATTCTAGTCTCCCAGCGTGGATTTCCAATTACCCACACTCGGCCAAGTGGCAGCCACTTCATTATAATTCTGTAATTGCCATATAGAATTCCTATAAATTTGCTGTTAATTTTTAACCACTGCATCCTTCTCTTAGAAAGTGTAACAATAATTTGAAAATCTATAGACGATATTTTTAAGTGGATAGAGGCAGAGCGGGGGGAGTAAATCCAGCAGGGGCTCGGTCTAGAGAAACACCCTACGTCCATGCAAACGTTTCTTCCTAATATATGGTGTGTTGGTGGCAGCCAGGATTGATCAGAGTCTGATCCAGGAAGATCCTGCTCTTAAATGAGAATGGCTTTGCACACGGGCTTCGCCGTTCACAGGCGCATTCCCTGCCCCCACTGGGAGGTAATTTACAAGCCCGGCTTCCGAGTGTAATCTTCCCGCATTGTACTGCTCCACGGTGCCTCCCCGAATTGCAACACGGACCAGGTCTATAAAAGATGCTCTGGAGGAACGGAGGAAATAGCAGTCACACAGGCATTCCCCCCCCCCCCGCCGCCCTCCCCCCCCCCCACCAAGCAAGTGAAGACCCAGGTGCTAAGCAGAGAAATTAGCCTGCCTTTCAGGAGATGCTAATGAGGCAAGTTGGGAGGGGATGAGGTTGAGCCAGAAAGGAAATTGCAGAAAAGCCTTGCAGAGAAGCCATGGGCACCAGGGACTAGACAGACCAGGTAGTCCTAAGAACAGCCGGCTTCTCTTTGCGGGGGACGGGGAGGGGGGGGCATCCTCAGGTGGTCAGGAGATGAGACCGCCTGAAGAGAGAGATAGCAGGGCGCCTGGGGGGCTCAGTCGGTTGAGAGTCCCGACTTCGGCTCAGGTCACGATCTCATGGTCCGTGGGTTCAAGCCCCGCATCGGGCTCTGTGCTGACAGCCCAGAGCCTGGAGCCTGCTTCCGATTCTGTGTCTCCCTCTCTCTCTGTTCCTCCCCCACTCATGCTCTGTCTGTCTCTCAGAAATAAACATTAAAAAATTAAAAGGGAGAGACTGTACCCACGAAAATGTGCAGGGTCTCGAGGGGGTCTCACTTGCTGGGGAGGATGTTTCGGTAAAAGGTGCTGTCAGCGGGGCCAGCCACCGACCACCTCCCGCAAAACAGTGAGGTCATTTACACCCATCGGCACCTTGGCTCAGAAAGGCAGGTGGGCGGTGGGCGGTGCTGGACACCCTGGTCTGGCTGGAGCTGTCCGTGGTGCTGCAGGTCCAAGTGCAGAGTCCTTCCAGCTCTCCTTCCCAGCTGCCAAGTCCAGTCCCCGTCGCCACCCTTAGAGAAGCGGGATGGTGGCTCCAGGCTGGGAGGGTTATCAGGCGGCGGCAGCAATGAGAAATTGGGCCACCGAGCGATTTGAAGGTCCCAGTGTTTGATCTATTGCGGGGCCGGCTCCTTGTGGCTTTGCTGCCCCCGAGTTTGGTGACCTGAGAGAATTAAAGTTGCCTTAAATACAGTCTCTGTTGGCTGTATATTAATCAAGCAGGAATCAAAAGTCACAGCATCCTAGGGAAGTAAGAAAAGGCACAGACGGCTCCCTCTATCCTAATGCAGCAACTCTCAGCGGGAGGAAAGCCTGGGAGCCGCTAAGACAGCACAGGCCCTCAGCCTGCCAGCTTTCCCCAAACCTCCTTGCCAGTGAATTCTCAGAAACCTCGTGTCTTGGAAGTGGAGGGTTGTGTTGGTGCCAAACGGTGCTGGACCCCAGTGCCAGAGTAGGAACGAGGAGGGCTTTTCCCCAGGTGTGGCAGGGAGCAGAAGGAGGGAGAGGCCGCAGGGGAGGGGGGCCCAGAATAGCCTCACGCCTAAGGCCCCCGTACCTCCACCAGAGAGGTCTCGCTTCCCCCGCCCTTGGCAGCCTTTAGGGAGCCTAATGAGACAAACAGCATGCACTGCCCCTTTCCCTGCTGCATCGTACTCACGGTGGGCAGCAATTCATACAACTTTCCGGGTGTGTTTAGAGCCGCAGGCACAGCTGACACTAGCTAGGGTCCTGTCTGCCCCTCCCTCACCCCCCTGCAAGCCTGAGGAGGGACCCCAGATTGGGCTTCTTTCATGCTGGGGTGTGGGGAACAGAGTCTGCAGGTAAGACTCTGTTCCCTTGCTTCCTGGTAGACAGGCCTGTCCTCACCCCTGTACGTCCTGGGACACGCTCGGCTCCCATGAGGCTTCCATGAAAACCCTCCCAGCCCCCACCCTCCACCTCCCACCACCGGCCACCTCCCTGCTCCATCGCCTCAGCTCCTGTCTGCAGCTTGGCACTGGCCGCCTGACACAGTGCACCCGCCTCCCCTGGGCCATGCGCTTTGCCAGGACAGCACTGCCTCTCTGGGCCTTTGCTGCCTTGGGCTCCTAATGAGCTTTTAATGAGCTGATGCTTTGGCTTTAAGGGGCACAAAGGGGCAGAGGAAGAGTGGAATGCCAGCCCCCCCCACATTCTGCTTTCCGAGGCCTTGAGGTTGCTTTTTAACTAGCTGAGTGCTAGGGCTGGGGCTGTAGGCAGATGCTTGATTAGATCTTGCAGATTCGTTCAGAGTTTGGAGGACCTGACTTTCACAGTCCTTGGGCCCCGGGTGACTCCGTGGCCATCACTCCCCCTTTACAGGGCTTCACTGCATCTGTCCCTTTGTGGCCTCTCTGCACCCAAGGCTGGAGGAAGGGGCAATGGTGTCTCTGTCAAGTAAGATTTAGTTTAACTGATGGCAAAGTGAAGAGGCCAACTATTTCTATTGCTATCTATATAAAGAGGCAGGAAACACAAGGCTGGGCCCTTGCCACCTCTCCCCTGGGCAGCCCAGCCCCATCCGCTGTGGATGAAGGAACAAACCTTGACCCCCTTCCCATGGCTCTCTGCTTAGGGGCCCCAGATGCCTTGTTTCCCCAGCTCAGTCCTAACTGAACTTGACACAGATTCATGCTGGCCACAGCCATGGGAGATTCCCAAAGTGCCACCCACGTCATGTGCACGGTTCTCCCTTCCCAGCACCAGAAGCATGCTGTGCTGCCATTGGGGACCCCTTCCCTGGAGCACACAGCCTTGTTCTACAAGTTCTGGTGGGTGAGCCGCCGCCCCTCCTGGGAATTAGAGCAGGGGGACTGTGGCCTCGGCTGCTGGCCCAAGCTCCCCCTTGGCCCTCCTTCAAGGCTTTTCCCCTTTGAATAAAATTAAAGTGGAAAGGTTTGTTGGAGACACAAGGCAGAATTTCTTGACAGTCCGGGTGATAAAAATCTGAATGGACTCCCCAGAGAGATGTCAGGGTCTCCCTCAGTGGAGTGCTTCAAGAAAAAAATTTTAAATAAAAAGACAGCACCTGTCCCTGAAGGCTGCAGTGACTGCCGGCTAGAAGGCAGAGGACTGGACTGTGTGATCCCGAACTCCCTTCCAGTTCCATGGACCGTGCCCGTGAGCCCTCTTTCCCCTTCCAGGGAAGGAGGGTGAGCTGAGAGCAAGGGGCTAGAGCTGTCCCTGGGTGCTGAAGGGCAGCCAGCTGGGGTGCGGAGGGCGATTTTAGTGCTGTACCTGGGTGGGCTCCATGGAGCAGTGAGTTATGTAGGGTTTCCTTTGCCCCGTGACCTCTGCCCGTGATAAACCTATAGCACGAGCCCTGCCCTGGCTGTTGTCGGTCACGTCTGCCCTGGGCACCCAGCCATCCAAGGGCATTTCATTGGTGGGCAGTAAGAGCTAGAATCTTCACCTCCAAGCTAATATACAGACTTCCCGTGCCTCTCAGGACTCTTTCTTGTCTGTGACCATTCTCGGTGTTGGCACAGGGCACCAAGGAGACATGTGCAGATTCAGGCAGGACGGGAAGGCTCCCAGTGGTGGGCCTAGCTCAGAGTGTGGGATGAGGATGTAGGAAATGAAGCATCTCGTGGCAGATCAGCTAGGAACCCCGTGGAAGGTCTTCCTCCGTCCAACGGCAGCTTCTCTCCTTGGCTTGATCATAGGGTTCAGCAACCCTACTGAGTTCTCGCGACCTCCTGCCTAATGAGAAAGAGGAAATTTGAGATAATTGCTGTGCAGCCCTAGCAGTGGTGTGATTAGTAAATGCCCAAGCTATTGCAAATGACGATTACATTAACAGATTTGGTTTGGGGTTGATCCTGTTAGGAGAGAGAGCCAAGTGCTAATGTTGGGGATGCTCACAGAATCATGTGAGCCAAGCACAGTTGTAGGAAAGAGGCAAGAGGTTCATGAGAATCCACAAGCCAGCAGGCTTCATTTCCAGCCTAAACCCTGCCTCCAACGACTTGGTGACCTCGGGCCACCTCTGTGACCCCAGCAGTGCCATCAGAGACCACA
Organism: Cryptoprocta ferox; assembly: GCA_028646485.1. Classification (NCBI taxonomy): domain Eukaryota; kingdom Metazoa; phylum Chordata; class Mammalia; order Carnivora; family Eupleridae; genus Cryptoprocta; species Cryptoprocta ferox. The sequence continues at coordinate 54,165,656 of CM053565.1, read as the reverse complement.
TGGGCATCATCCTATCATCTTACCTTCCCTGTCTACCTTGTGAGGACCCAGTAAAATGAGACACGGTGAGGGCATTGAAAAAGTTGGGAAAGCACCGAGCAAAGGCAAGGTATTGTTATAGCCGGGAATCAATAATGATAACAAGT
>CM053565.1:54058792-54165410 GCA_028646485.1 Cryptoprocta ferox | reverse complement strand
ACCCCCCCCCCCCGCCCCGGACACTCTCGTTTCTGGGATGTTTAAGCAAACATTTCAGGTTCTTGAGGCTTTATATCAGAGACAGAAATAAAAATTCCACTCCCTTTCCTCCTCCGGTTCGTGTGAGATTCTGGGGCCAATCCCCTGAATGGTGGCTTGGCCACAGCTGGCACCACAGAGCACAGATCTGTTTCTCCAGAGCTCTCTCAGCCCGTTCTGCCTCCTTGCCAGGAGCTCATGGCCCAGATGCAGCGGGAGCCTGCACAGAGCTTCCCAGGGCTGCAGCTGCCTAGGCCTCTTACCCACCAAGCCCCAAGGTAGAGCTTCACAGCACTGGCTGCTTTCAGATGTTCCCGTTGCTGTGATGAGCGCCCTCCCCCACTCCAGAAGAGGAGAAGGCAGAAGTCCTGGGGGCTCATTCAAAATAAATAAAGCTTGGCAACAGCGCTGAGTGGAAAGAGCAGAGTCGTACGGCACCCACAGCCCCTTCTCTGAGAGCGTTCCTCTGGCTCCCGGGCCCCGAGGGGAGGGGAACTTGCCAAAGAAAGATGTGCTTAGAACCGCAACCCCGTGCAACTTCTGGCTTTGCCTGTATATCTCGAGTGTGCCCTTTGCTTTCAGTCTTCCTACATTTATTCCGTTTAATTTTGCCGGGACAGGGTTGTAAGTGAGACGATGGGCAAGCGCCTCTTAATTAAACAGATAAATAAACTTCCTTTGCACGCCGGGCTCTACTCCTGCTGCAGTCTGCTGGGACCAGCGGGGGACAGCACCAGTGGGTGTGAAGGGGGTGCTGCTGGGCTGGAAGGTGGGTGCTGGCCCTGGCAGCCTGGACCGGGCCCGGCTTCCCCTCCGCATTGCTGAGTGCTCCGTGGCTCAGGGGTGCGGAGAGGTGCGGGGAGCGGCCCGGGCAACCCCAGCTCACAGGCCTGGCCGCAAAGGGGAGGCTCTGGCCGGTGTGAGTGGGCCCTCTGCTGGACACCTCCAGTGTGGCCTCATCAACCAGGGCAGCTCACTCCCAACCTGGCCACGAGCAGTCCCCTTAGTCACCGGGGCTGCCCGACCAATTCCTCTCCTCTTCTGGGTGAATTGGACACAGGGACGAGGCAGAAATGCCCCCGCCCCATCCCAAACTAAGGAAGCCATCACCTTTGGGAATCTGAGGGCTTCCCACATTTGACAGGACGACATGGAGCTTCCTGTCCTCAACCTGGCATGTCCCCAGTGGTGTCCCTTGGAGGTGCTCCCAGCAACTGGGGGCTTTCCCCTGACTCCACTCCTGTTCCCCCAGCTGTGGAATTGGGGTGTGATCCCCCCGGAAGAGAGTTCAGCTCGTTGGTTCCCATGGAAGAGGCTTCTTGGGTCAAACCACCCTCCTTCGCACCCACTCGCTCCCTGAGCCATGCCCACCCCAGCCCACCCTACGATTCTGCCGCTCCCACCTCCTTGGTCCACCCCCCCACCCCCCTCCCAGTGCTGATGCCCAAGCCTGTGCCAAATACCCCAAAGTTGGGGCAGGGAGATCTGGCTCTGCTAGAGCACGGAGCACACTGTCTCTGTAGATTATGGCCCCGCTGCAACCGGAGACGGTGAGCTCACCCCTTGTCCCAGCACGCCTTTGCCAAGCTCCAGGCTGTCCTCCCAGCGTAGGTGACGGCTGAGGACGCCGGCCTAGGCACTCAGAAGAGGAGAGAGGGGCAGGCCGATAGTAACGCAGCCCTCTACCCAGCCTCCCCTAAAGGGATTGGGGAACTTTTGTTTCCTGCTGGAATATGCCTGACGTATGGCCCTGGGGATTTCCAGAGGATGGGGCGACTCTCATCGGCAACTACAGAACCGTGCCCACCTTCTGTTAGAAACACAGGCCATCTCGAACTTTTTGGCGTGCTTCCCCAGGGAGACCCCATGTCCCCATTTCACAGATGTGCACACCCAAGAGACTGAGGGTGTTTGCAAGGCTGTGTGGGCCCAGGTCTCCCAGAGAGGGCGGGAAAGACAGACCCTGCATCCAGGAGGGCTTCCTCCAGGGAAGGTGACACGGGGTGGGGGTGGGGGCAGGAAGGAGCCAGGAGATCTCCAAAGCCTTGGAACCATCCGGACCTTTTGAGGTGCCTCCTTGCCTGATATTTATAGTGGTGCCCAGGAGCACAGAAATAATTACAGTTCAGTTCCTGCTTCCCTAACAAGGGCTTTCTCAGATTCAGGGCGAATGGGATATTTTTTTTCCTTGGCTCTTTTTTTAAGTCGTGAATATTAGCACTGGATTGACAGCCTTTCCCGACGCACAGCCTCCCTTCACCCCAGAAGCGGGGGTAGCAGAGCCCGGGGCCCCGGGCCTCGCCCACCCACCACTCAGGAGGCACCGAGGGCCCTAGAGGGCTGGGAGGAGTCAGGGGACCGGGACGGTGTTGTGCCTCACTGTCGAGGCCCCGGAGGAGGGCAGGGTTCCTGACCGTGGGGACAGCACAGACTCAGAGTCACCGTAGATGTGTTCTGTGCCACTGGGGTGCTCCCAGGAGCACTGCTGGAGAGCACAGGCCACTTTCCTCCTTTCTCCTCCGGCCCATGGAGTAAAGATGGTCCCGCCAACCCCAGGGGCACTGGTTTCTTGTAACAGCCTTGCCCAGGCTTCTCAGGGCCTGTGTTTCCAGGCCCCTCGGGCCACCGTGGCCAACTCAGCATCAGGATCAGCCCTGGGGTGGGGGAGACAGGGACAACCACACTCATCCCTGCCAGGTGCTCTTGGGGCACTGGGGCGATGCTGTGACCCAGCCAGCAAACTTCCTGTGCTCCCGACACTCAGCTCTCGAGGGGGAGACCAGATGGGCTCCAGTGTTTAAATATTCAGCGTCCTGAGCCCCCCCACAAAGACAACCCCCAGTGCACAGAGGCCTCTCTCCGTTTGTCGGTGCGTGACTGGCTCGAAGTGGAAGCCACGAGCCCACGGCGCAGCTCAATAGGTGATGGGCACACGGCCCCCTGTCCTGAGAAATAAGCCAGACACACACATTGTTCCAGCCCTTCTTCTGCAGGTTTTTTAAATTCTGTTTTGCTGTTCTCGGTCTCTCCGGGGCCCGGGTGTGATTAGCTGACTGATGGAGGCAGGTGTCTAGACACGCTCCCCGGGCCTGACACCCTGGAGGGTGGGGACACCCAGGTGGCTGGGCTGAAGGCCCTGCAGACGACCAGGTGCAAGGGTGCCGGAAACCGTACCGGCACTGCGGCTGGCGTTCGTGGGGCCAGCGACTGAGCTCAGGGGTCCCTCTAAGAAAACTTCCCTGGCCCAACCCCGAATCTGTGCTCACCCCAGACCTGAGCTCCCACCATCCTGGGCCGTCATAGGTCTTGAGCCCAATAAGCTGCAGTCTTGGCTTGCTTTCCCCACCGGACGGTGCACTCACTCCAGGGCAGAGAATTTTGTTTCTGTTGCTCCAGCTCCTGGTGCAATGTCTGTCTGCACATAGTGGGTTCTCAATAAGAAAAAGCAGGAGAGGCCACTCAAACGGTGTCTCCTACGTGTTGGGCAGTGATTAAGACACTCTCTCAAATCCTCTCGTGGGGAGGGAGAAAGCCTCCATCTCAGTAGATGCTTGGTAACGAAGGCAAATGAACGAGTGAATGATTCCCACGGAGGGTGGACTTAGAGCCCAGGGCTGGGGGTGAATGCCACACGGATGCCCCAGATTCCTGGATGTCCTCCAGGGAACGAGCCCCTTGGGAGGCGACCACAGAAGGGAGGGAGGGCTCCTGAAACAGGAGGGCAGAACAGCCGGACTTGGGAGGCAAGAGGCCTGCAGGGCGCCCCCCCCCCCCACCATCTCGGGCTGTACGGGTGCCTCTTCTTGGCATGAAGTTAACACCCATCCAGCCCAAAGGCAGGGGGCCACCTCTGCAAGTCATAGCCAAGCCTGCCAGCCCCACCCCTGGGAGGGTCACCGAGTGGGACTCTGGGAAAGGGTCAGGCAAGTGCAACTGCTCGGCAGGGGCCCGCTCTCCACGAGGCAGTCTCTTCCTTGACGCTGTCCCTTCTGCTCTCTGCCTCCCTTCCAGACCTTGCGCCCCCTTCCCTTCCAAGGAAGGGACTGTGCAGGCTGCTTTGAGAGGCATGAGGTGCCTGACAGAGGGGTGTCTAAGGGGCACACACCTGCCTGCCTTGTTCAAGCCAAGCTTGTTCCCGGACAGTGCCTGGAGGGAGCCCATCCTCCGCCCATCCTTGTCCCCTCCTTCCCGCTTCCTCCTAAATGACCCTCACGGACACGTCCTGCAGTGAGTGCAATAAGACATTTCAGACATCCTCCACCCGACCTCTCGGGGCAGGTGGGGACACGGACGCCCAGAGGACAAGCGACTTTCCTAAAGTCACAGAGCATGTGAAGGGGCCTCCGTTTGATTCTCAGGCTGGGGGGGGTCTTCCCATCACAAGGTGGTCCTGGCCCCCCCTCCCTCCAGAGTAGGGGCTCCCTCTCAGAAGTGAGAGAAAGGGAATCACAGGTGCCTTTATGTAGGATGGGGGGGCCCAGGATCGGCACTGGATATTTGGGGTTCGACCCTTGCCCAAAGGAGCATGATAAGTGGGGCGAGACGTCAGTCAGGTATGTCTCCCTGCGGTCTCGCCCTCGAACGGTGGCCAACAGCAGAGCGTCCCTCTCGGCCAGGCTCACCTGTGGCTTGTCCTGGTTAACGAGCCTGGCCAGGGGCATCTGTCCAGTGCGAATGCGCGGCAGGCCCCTGGGCGTGTGTGTGGCTGGTGAAGCTGCAGATTTACGTACACACACGCACACACCTGTGACGGGACGCTCTAGGGGACAGTCAAGACCCGTGGCAAGCAGGGACTGGGTTCAGGGGTGGGTACATGTGCTGTCTGCTGCATTGTGTGCGCACACCAAGTCCAGTGTGTCTGGGGATGGGGAGGGGAGGATGCATTGTGGACAGTGCGCCTTGTCCCCCCCTCCGCCCCTCCCCCATTAAATATCCACAAGACCATGTGCCTGTGGCAGGCCTACGTGTAAATGGGGTCTGGGGGCCAAGGGGAGGGTGGGAGAAGCGCCCCGGGGCTCCAGCTGGGTTTCCAAGCCCTGGGCAGCCGAGAAGCGTTCCCCAGCTAGGAAGCCTCTGCGTAGATGCCCTCATTACATCACCGACATCCCCGCCACGGAGCCGGCCTCCCTTCGGAGAGGCGCCTCTCCGAACGCCAAGCAGGACGAAGCGCCTTCCGGTCGGGCCGCAGAGCCGGCAAAGCCGCTCCTCTCCGCAGCGGCCGGCGGACCGAGCGGGGCCGGAGGGAGATTCCAGACCCCGACCCCCGGGCGTGGGGGCGGGGGGGGGGGGTGCGCAGCCGCCGGATGCGCGGAGGAGGAGGGCCGCGGAGGGGCCCCGGGGAGGGCGCCGGCGGGCGAGGGGTTAAGTGCGGGATCAGCTGTCGCGCCGTCGTTCCGGGTTCTCTTCCCTCGGTGCCGGGCTCTGTTTGATGTTGGAGTACGCCAGGGGCTCCCCCTCCCACCGCTACACACGCGCGCACACGCGCGCACTCACACGCACACGCGCCACTCTTTGCAGACAGGGCTCCGGTGGCTCCAAAGTGACGGGCGCCCGCTCCCCCGCTGCCCTCACCCCTTCTCTCGCGCACACAGCCGACCGGGCCGTGTTCTCGCGCGCGCTCTCCCCAGCACCCCCGCCCGGGCAGGGGAGCACCGGCCAGAGGCGCGCCGCTCGCCGTCCATGCCTCCCTCTTGAGGAGCGCCGCGCGGGGGAGGGGAGGGCCGAGGAGGAAGAGGAGGAGGAGGAGGAGGAGGAGGAGGAGACCGAGAGGGCGCCCGGGAGGCTGGGCGCGCGCACACACCGAGGGACGCGCGGAGGGTGCGAGCCGCGCAGCGAGCGCAGAGCTGCCTCCGGCCGCCGGGCGCCCCCCTGCCGCCCCATGCTGTGCTCCATGGCGAACTCGGGCTGCCTCCTGCTGTCCAACTCCGGCAGCATGCTCCCGCACTCCGTGCCCTGCCCGCCCGCCTTCCTCTACCTCCAACAGGTAAGCCGCCCCCCGGCCCGGCGCGGCCCCCCGCCCGGCGCACGTGCGCCCCGCGCCGCCGCCCACCCCGCGCTCGGCCGCCTCCGCGCCGCCGCCGGGGCCCCGCTGCGCTCCCCGCGTCATGGCGCCGGGGCCCGGCGGGGGGAGCGGCGGCCAAGCGCGGGGTCGCCCGGGGCGCGCGCGGCGCGGGGCGGGGGGCCGGAGTTTGGGGCGTCGCTCGCAACTTTTCCGAAGGCGCGGGAGGGGGCGGCGGGCGGAGTCTCGGGGGAAGCCGGAGGGGAGGGGGCGGGGGTTCTCGATGCCGCGGTCACTTTGGGGAACTTCGCGCCGGGCCGCGGGGGAGGGGGGGCGCGAGGGGGGGCGGGGAGACCCCTCCCCGGCCGCGTCGGGAAAGCCGGGGGGGCCGCGCGGAGGCGGTGGCGGCGGAGGCGGTGGCGGCGGAGGCGACGGCGGGGGCGCCGAGCTCTGCTGCAGCGGGGACCGCGAGCGGGCCTCGGGGGAGACGGGCCACCCGGCTGGTGGGGCTGGCGAGGGAGGCCGGGGAGCTCCGGCCGGGGAGGGGGCTGGGGCCAGACTTTTGCAATCTGCTGGGCTGCGCAGGAGGCTCCGGCTGGCGAGGGGGGCAGAAAGCCAAGCGACTCTGAGCCCCCCAAAATCCCCAGGACGCTCCAGGGGAGGAGAGCGCGGAGCCTCACTGCTGCCCGCCCGCCGTGGTTTGCGGGGCGGGGGTCCTGCGATCCCACCCAATGCGGAAGGAGTGCGGTCCCAGGCCTGCATGGGGGACGGAGGGGGGACTTCCTGGCCTCCCCCAGGCCCCTTGGTCTCGCCGGGCTGCGGTTCCCAGGGCCGGCCCAGCCAGAGCCGACCGGGGGCTGCAGTAGCCTGCCTCACCCACCCTGGCCGCCCACACCTCAGGGCTTGTCCTCCCTCCGCACTGTAGGGCTGCCTTTTTTATCTTTAGCACCCCGAACCTCTGCTTGGGCCTGCAGGGGTGGGGGCGGCGGCCTGCAGGGGTGGGGGCGGCTGCCTGCTTGAGGAGGCCTGGGGCTTGAAGAGAGAAGCCCGGTGAGGCCTGGAGGGCTTGGGGCTGGCTGTCCTGGGGCCTGCACATGCCAGCGGGAGGGCTCCCCGAGGACCAGGTGTGCACCTCGGGCCGGGTGTGGAGGTGGGAGGCAGAAGGCAGGCGGTGTCAGGGCAGAGCTGACGGTCAGGGTCAGGCCAGGCCTGATGGTCTAGGTGAACGGGTACTTCCGCTCTCTCGCCCATGTATGCATTTGAGGGGAGGCACACAGACGCGTGTGTTTCTCGGAGGCGATGACAGGCTCCAGGTGGGGCTGGGCCTTTGGGTGGTGGGTTCTTGTCTTCTTGTGCCCCTTGGGCTCTCCAGAGAGCCACGAAAGGAGGGGCCGTGGCAGTTGGTTCCGGAGGGGCTGTGGGACCCAGCAGGCCAAGAAGGGACCCCCCCCAGGGCTGAGCCAGGTCAGGCAGCCCCTGACCACATCCACGCAGCGGGGACTGCCCGGCGCGTCAGCATCTGCAGGGGCAGGGCCGGGGGTGAGGAGCAAAGGGCAGCCGGCGTGGCCTGTGATCCAGAGACCTTGGCCCTTGATCCCACCCTCCCTAGGACCACCTGCGACATCTGGGCAGTCCTGGGCACAGCCCAATAGCAACAAAAGCTGCCGAGGGGACCCCCTTGCCCCGAGGCAGGCAGGTGCCCAAGCCCGAGCCGTGGCCGACTCCCGACATTCTCCATCATCATGTGAGTTGCACGCAGTCGGGGTGGCCCTGGGAGGTCAGCCTTCCAGGGCGTCCCAGATTTCCGTGGGTGCAGCAAGCACTTGGGGATCTCTGGGGCGGGGCCCAGGAATCTGCATTTCTATCAGGCTCCAGGGCTGGCTGAATGCGTCCCCAACTAACGACATTTGGAACTTTCTGTAGGGGCAGTGGGAAGGCAAGAAGACGCCAGTGGGCCGTAGCCATGCCGAGTGGGTGTCAACCACGAGCAGAATTGTTTCTGGGAAAGCCAGAGCGTGCCCACCGGGGCCAGGCTCTGAAGTACCCTGTTTCCTACGAGGCGGTTCCGCAGTGGGTGGCCGTGTGTCTCCGTGGGCTGGGAAAGCTCTTAATGCAGCCATCTCCCGGCTGTCTTTGGGGGCCCACGTTACTAGGAGCGCACGCAGGTCTGGCGGTCCAGGGCCAATGCAAGACAAATAGTGACGTTTAGTGGGGACCCTGCTTGTCCCAAACCACCTTAGGAGTGAGACAGAGCCTCCCGCGTCCCCTGGAAGTGGAGGCCACGCGAGGAGGGGGCCTGGGGCGGCCCCTGGTCAGGCGTCCGGAATCCAAGGCTGCTTCCCCCGCAGCCCCACGGAGGAGTTGCAGGTCTGCGTGAGTGATGTAGGCTGTGTGTTCAGTCTCGGCACCACGTTTGATAACAGGAGCAGGAGCAAATACGTGAAATCAAGCAAGACAAGAGACGTGGTTTGCGGCGCATTAAGGTGCAGCATTTAAACAGGCAAGCGTGGGAAACGCACCGTCTTTCAAACTTGAAATTGGAACATAAAACCTCAACCAGCAGAATTCCGTTCTCCGTGAACGCGGCAACCTTTTCCTGCTGCACGGGCCGGACCCCAAGTGGGCTGAGGACGGGCCGGGTCCCCTCTGGGACACAGCGACTCTGTAATTCATTAGAGACACTCGTTGTCTGTCGGCCGTCCCCTCTCGCAGCCTCTCGGCAGTGCTGATATTTGTCAGAGTTCTGACTGTCCGCTGGGCAACTTCAGGACCCCCAGCCCCAGGAGATACCCAGCTGCGGCTGGGCTCTGGCATTTGCTAAGAGCCTCCCCTCGCAGCCCCGGGCAGCCGTGGCAACCCCACCCGCCCAGCCTGCCCTTGGGGCCCTCGATTCCCCACAGGGCAGCCCAGAGCCCTGGTCCCCCCACATCTGGCCCCGCCTAGGGATCCTGGGGTGGGACACAGAAAGGCTGTCGTCCGTGGTGCATTGCGGCCAGCCCGGCAAGGGGTGAGGTCAGTCCTGGTCACCTTTCTGAGCAAGAAGGAGCTGCTCTGGAAATCTAGAATATCAGCAAGCCTCCCTGGGAGGCCCTTGTCTGGGCTCAGTTGTAAAGAATGGTGGGAGTGGGTGGCAGGGACCCCTGTGCCACAAAATGGGATTTTGTCACAGTAATTACTTCGGACTAAGCTGCAGCGTCCCAGAGAGGAGTCTTATCACCATATCCGATTGCAAAGCCGGGAACTCGCTGTGGGGGAGATAAGTTTCGTAGGAGAGAGAGCACTGGCGTTGGGGGGGGGGGGGCGAGCCGGCAGGATGCTGGCTGGTCGGACGGACCGCAGGCCCTGGAGACCGCGAGCGCCGGGGCCTTCCTGCGGGCCGCGTCCGGAGCTCAGTTGATCTCATCATCCTTCTGCTCTTAATCAAGATGAAATCACAGATGGCCTTGCGTGCCCTCGACAACACTGGCAACCACCGGAAGTTTCCGTGGAGGATGTGGCGTTTCCTCCCAGCTGCCAGCGTGAGGCGGGTCGCGCTTCTTGGCGTTTTTGACAGCAGGATGTGTCCCCTCGGGCTGCGGGACCCAAGGACTTCTCGGGGGGATGGTGGTGGTCAGGGGATCCTGGGGTCTCTTGGAGATTCGTTGGGAGGCGCTTCTCTTATGAATAATCGTCGGGGGGAGGGGTGGCCAACCTGCTAATCGCAGGAACTCTTAGTAGGTTTAAGCACCGTAGCCAAGGGGGCCCCGCTTCTGACGCCGTCCGAGTGCGCCTGACAGTCATCTCCGTTCCCTGGGCAACTGGCAGGTCACCTTGGTGTGATTCCAGGAACTCCCGTCTGAGACATGCTTGCTCCAGGTGACAGAACATTCTGGTAGGTACGCCCCGGCCTGCGGGCAGCGCAGGCACGGAACCTTCGCAGCACAGGCGATTCGCGTCTGGTCTGCGGTGGCCTCTCGTTGCCGCAGCAACTCGGCCGTGTCCGCGGCTTCTTCCCCCTTGGCGCCCTGGCGCCTCACGTCTGTCGCGGAATCTGCGGAGCGTACGGACGCGTTTTACAGTTGAAACTGAGGCACAGAGAGGTGAGGTGACGCGCTGACTCCTCCAGCCGCCGACAGGCGGAGCCGGGCTCCGACCCTGGGAGCCTCGTGCCGCTGGGTGTCGAGGACTGAGGATGTCCTGCCCTCTGACCCCTTCCCAGCCATGAGCCATGTCTGCGCAGAGCGGGGCGGCCGTGGACCCCCGACTGCCCCGTGCGGCGCCTCTGCCCAGAGGTGGGGGTGCGTGTGCCCGAGCCAGTGGTCACGACGTGGACAGACGAGCGTGTCTCGGGGCCCGGAGCGGCTGGGGGTGGTCCTCGAGGAGGGGGGGAGTGGCCGACTCTTCTCGGGACCGCGTTTGTGGGGTTTTTCCACCTCCATCGGGGAGGCCTGCGTCCGTTTCTCATAGTTAGGGTTGGAGACTGAGGTTCAAATGACGCACCCTGTTTCCCGGAATCACAAGCGAAGGGTTGGCTTGGCCATCATCCTCCCTGCCTTCGGGGACCCCCAGTGAGTCTGAGAAGTGGGGCCGCCTGTACTGAGGCTCTGGGTTCATATTGAGAACAGAGAAGCCCCGTCCCGACGGCCCCACACGGGGACCCAAGTTTGTGGCTATCCTGGCCGTCTGGGGGGCAGGGCCAGAGGAGCATGCGTGGTGGGGCTTGGGGCTAAGCAGGCAGCAGCTGGCGGGCTGGGAGGTCAGCCGGGGGCAGGGAAGGACACTGCAGCAGGGCCGACTCTGCCCGAGGCCTGTCCCCTCCCCTGGCATGGCCGGTGTCTGTGCCCACCCTGCCGGCCGGGCAGCTGCTGGGCCATAGAGCTTGGGGATCACATGGGGCCCCCACCCTTGGAGGAGGCGAGGCTGAGGTCCAGGCCCGCACGCTGTCTGCCTCCCGCGTCTGGTCCTGGGGACAGTCACCTGAAGGTAGCTCAGAGCGGAATGTTGGGCTCCAGGGGAGAGTAGGAGCCGGCAGCCCCTCAGGCCGCCCTGGGAAGGTGCCCGCGGGCCCTGGCTCCTAACTCGCCCGGCAGCGGTCCTGTGGGAGGGTCCAAAGCTGCTGATGGTGTGGGACCGAGGGACCCTCGAGGGCCTCTGTGACCAGGGGTTGATTCTAACCCAGGCGCCAAGAAGCAGCCGCTGCAGAAAGGGCTCCCTCACTCCCCAAGCTGACCCAGACCTCTGGGGTCCTCGTGAGGCTGCACATGGCTGTCCCCACCTGCCATTGGCCTCTTTCTTCCTAGCCCCTCTTTCCGTGCTTCCTGACTGGCTTCCAGCCTTTGTCATCCGCCTCCATGTCCATTCTCGCTTCCAGAATTTTCCGTGCTTCCGAGCCTCTCCCCCTTCTTCCCTCCCGCCCTACTTTCTCTCCCTTCCCGTATTCGTATTCCCTCTGTTTCTGCTCTTCGCCCGCGTCTCCTTCCCCCTCCCGTCCTCTGAACTCTGACCAGCCTGCACGACCTCTCCGGGCCCCTCCGCGGCCTGCCGACCCACGGGCAGATCGTTACGCGGTTCCGTCAGGGGCTGTGCCACCTGGAGCAGCACTGGCCGCAGACTTCGGTGTCACGGGCGCAGCACACGTGGTCCGTGGTGCCTGGGTGCCCGGGGAGGGCGAGCCCAGCTCTGGAAGGAGGCTGCTGGGGCCGGGGCCGGGGCGCTCACGGGAGGCCTGGGGAGGCTGGGGCCAGCCGGGCCCAGCCCACGTGTGACACCCTCGAGAGGCAGTGGCAGCAAGTCCTGCCCTCCCCCAGGTTCGGAGCTCCAAGGGGCCCATCAAGGTCTCTAGCTTCTGGGCCCCTGAGCAGCTGAGACCCGACAGAGGAGGGGGAGGTCAGCACCCCCAGAGCCCCCACAAGTTATTCATGGAGCAGCTGTTGGTACCAGGTGCTGCAGCAGACCCCCTGGGTCGAGGGGTGGAAACAAAGCCCCCCGGCCCCCGTCCTGGGCCTCCTCAACTCAAGCCACAACAGATGAGTCCTAAGAGTGGCAAGCATGTGTCTCCCGGCCGTGGCCCGACGGCGTGTGCAGGGTCCACCCGGTGGGCAGAGCGGGGAGCCCGCCCGCGTCTTCTCTGCCAAGCCCAGGCCTCTGCGTCTCTAAGATGGGAGTTTGCATTTTCTTTCCTTCCCTCCAGCGGGCCGTGGGGGCTGCAGAGGCTCTTGCTGCTTGCTCCCCCTCCCACCCCGGTCCATACCTGCCCATCATCACCACCCTGGGCACGCTGTCCAGCCTCTCAGTCGCCCCTAGCGGGCGGTCTCAGTGTGTCCGGCGGGCAAGTGTGCCCAGGGGTGTCAGCGACACTGCAGCGCTCGTGTGTGCTCTGTGTGAGTGTGGGAGCAGGTGGTCGTTATGGTGGTGAGTCGTTGTATGTGCGAGGGGCTGCGTACTGTGCGTGGCTGTGTGTACGTGTTGAGGAGGCAGAAGAAAGCCACTGTGACGTGAAGACCTGGCCCCTGCCCTCCCCCACACCACCCCGTGTTTGGGGGTGTTCTGGAGGGAAGTTCCCCCCCCCCGCCCCGTCCCTGTGCCTCCACGCCGGGCCACCTGGCTGGGAGAGGGGCCCTGCTCTCTCCTCCCTCCGCGGCTTCCCTTGTTCTCCTGTTTCTGCCGGTGGGATGAGCAGGTTGGGAATTCAGAAGGAACTTGGCCGGGCCGTTAAGGTGAAGCAAAGGAAAACAAGCGAAAGAAACATAAGAGTCTCGAGCCCATGCGCGGATGGATGAGTCTCCCTGACCACGAATCTGGGGTTGGGGGGTCACTAAGACGTCATTGATGCAGACCCCTTCCCTCTGGTCCAGCCTCTGCATGTGGTGTGTGCAAATCTGGGATTGCGTAGGAGGAGGCGGTCCCATGACACACGGCACAGGGGCCGTCGCGTCCCCAGTAGGAGGGGACTGCCATCGCCAGCCGCGCAGGGAACTGCCGGGGTAAAGCCTGGGTGAAAAATCGGGTTCTGATTTCCGCTCTGCCCAACCTGCCGTCCTCCTCCTGGGCTCAGCCCCTCCTCGGTAAAGCAGCACGGCCGCCAGCGAGGGCTGCCGAACCCGGGAAGCGGGCTTAGAAATGGCGAGCCCGTGCCTGGGGATTTGTTCCGTTTTCAGTGGGGAAGGCACCGCCGAACTGTGGCGTGTTTGTGGACGGCTGGTCAAGAGGATCCGCCGGGAGGCATCCCAGGCTCACCCAGGATCTCGAGAGGCTACGGTCCTGGAAGGTCAGCAGGTGTGCACATCAGGAAGGACAGACCCTCTGCGCCTGGACGGGACCAGAGGGTGGGAAGGCGCAGTGGCGTTAAAGGAAAATCACTGGGGCGCCTGAGTGGCTCAGTCAGTTGGGCGTCTGACTTCGGCTCGGGTTATGATCTCGCGGTTCGTGAGTTCAGGCCCTGCATTGGGCTCTGTGCTGACAGCTCAGAGCCTGGAGCCTGCTTCAAATTCTGCATCTCCCTCTCTCTCTCTGCCCCTCCCCCACTGATGCTCACTCTCTCACTCTCTGTCTCAAAACTAAATTTAAAAAACTTCAAAGATAATAAAGGAAAATCGCAAAGGACATTTCTAACTATCATCTCCCAACTTTAGCATTGGTTGTCTTAGTACGTGGTGAGTTCCGCGTCATCAGAGGAAATCAATAGAGGCTGGCTGGCTCACTTGTCTCAGGGGCTCTAGAGCAATGCTGTCAGGTACAAATATGGTGGCAGCCAGTAGGAAAGTCTCCGTAGCCACTTAGTAGAAGTGAGAAGAAGCAGAGGAGACGAATTTTGGTAACACATTTTATTTAACCCAACATATCCCAGATACCACCCCAACATGTGATCCATATGAAATAAGTTATCGATAAGATGGTTTGCGTTTTTGATTTTGTGCTAAATCTTTGAAGTCTGATAAACGTGTAGCACATACCTGTTTGAGACTAACCACATTTCTAAGGCCCCGTGCTCATGTGGGGTCATGGTTCACAGACTGGGCAGGTCTAGAACGTTTCCATCGTCACAGAAAGTGCTGTTGGAGAACACAGCACTCAGGAGGCCTCGCTACTCAAAGTCTGGTCTTCGGACCATCAGCCCAGGGACCCAGCTAGAAATGCAGCCTCCTCCGTGAGAATCGGCATAGACTGGAGGGTCGGGGGGAGGCACGCCGCCCTAGAACTTGGCGTGTTTCAGGGCGTATGGACAGGGTGGTCTTCGGATGACCGCAGGTCTGAGCGCATCACGCCCTCCCGCCTGCCAGTGCCCATCCGCACACGCTCGACGCCCCTAGCAAAGCCTCCACCTTTGGTAAATGCCCGCGGCACAGTGGAAAAACTAAGACTCTAAGTGGGGTGATTTTTTTTGTGTCCATAAGCATAAATCTGCTTTTGCGTATAAAATGCCCGTTTTAGGGACACCTGGGGGCTCAGTCGGTTGAGCGTCCGACTTCGGCTCAAGTCATGATCTCACGGTTTGTGGGTTCGAGCCCCGCGTCGGGCTCTGTGCTGACAGCTCGGAGCCTGGAGCCTGCTTTGGATTCTGTGTCTCCCTCTCTCTCTGCCCCTTCCCCACTCATGTTCTATTCTCTCTCTCAAAAATAAATAAACATTTTTTTTAAAGCCCGTTTTAGTTAAGTGACAGTGAGACCTACTATTCTCTCGCCTTTTTTTTTTTTTTTTTTGATGTCTTTATTTGGTAAAATAAAGTCTGGCCATTGGAACCAATCTCCCCTTTTCCCCCTTTCTAAAAACTACACCGTACTAAGTGGTCCTCTTCAAAAGTCTAGAAGCCAGCAACCTACAGCCGAAACCACTGAGCCCAGTCCATCCCACCGTCTGTTTTTATAAAAAAAAGTTTTGTGGGAACACGGCCACACTCACTTGTTTACGTGCCGTCTGCGGCCGAGTGGAACAGATGCACCACAGACCGTGCGGCCCGCAAAGCGCCAAGTATTTGCTGGAAAAGTTTGCAGCGTTGCTGGAAAAGTTTGCAGCGTTACAGGAAAAGTTTGCCCACCCCGACCGGGAGCGGGACTGTCGGCGCGGGGACAGTGGGAGCCACACGCTGACAGTGCTGAGTTTTCTAGCGGCCGCATTTACCAAAGTTTGCAAAGAAACAGAGGGAATCCACTTCAGTGACCTAGTGTGTCTCGCCGGTCCAGAATACGTTCGTTGTGATATCTAACCGAGGTCACCGTGACCGAGACATTTGGCATTCTTCTTGCGTGCTCCGTCTTTGACGTCCACTCTGTATTTCTCGCTCGCGCCGCGTTGCACGTGGGACCAGCCACATTTCAGATGCCCGGCAGCCACATGTAGCCGGTGGCCGCTGCCGTGGGCAGCGCAGGTCTGGAAGGAAGGAAGGTTGGCGTCCATGGTGAATCTCGACCATCTCAAGGGGAGGCGGCAGTTTATATGGAGAGACACAGAGGCGGGTGCGTTCAGGCCAGCTTCCTGGGCTGCCTGGTCGGGGCGTGCACGGGAGGGAGTGACCGTGGGGGTGTGTTTGGGTCTTGGCTGAGAAGTTTGGACTTTTCTCAGTAGGCAGAAGGGGACCGTGAAAGGCCTTGATCGGACCCATGCCATGATCAGGTCTGCAGCTAAGGTAGATGAGTCTGGGATGGAGAAGGAGGCCACAAGCCTGGGCGAGAGGTAACGGGGCCTGACCCAGGGCTGGGCAGTGGGGACGGGGATGCGGGGGGCTCACCGAGGAAGATTTTGCACGTCCCCCACGCTCACGGACTGTGGAGAAGGAGGGTCCCTGTGGCATCGGTGGGTTTTCTGGCTTGAGGCTGGTGCTGATGCGTGGTGGGTGGGTCAGTCTGGTGGCCATGGCCCTGACCCTGGCTTGTGCGCTCCGCCCCGGGCCCTTCCTTGCTCCTCGCCAGACGAAGGCCTTCCCCCACCAGCCCTGGGGCCTCCTGCGAGCTCCACTAGGCTGCACGCCTCCTCTCCGGCCGTTCAGCCGAACTAGAGGGTGCGCCCGACAGATGTGAATGTCTGTACACTTCTGGAAGCTTCACGCCTCCATCTCTTGTCTCCCTTGACATCTGGTCTGAGCCCGGCTGCAACCGGGTGGCCCCCCACTCCCCAAGTCCTGCCCTCACACGTGCTCCAGAGCTTATCTGCAAGGTCGATGGGGCCACCCGCTGCCTCGTTCCAGAGAGGCGGTGGCCCCAGGCCTGCAGCCCCGGTGTCCCCAGCCCCTGCCAGACACCTGGCCAGGAAAGTGCGTGGCAGGGGCTCGGGGCCAGGCGGCAGGTGGCCTCCCTGTGAGAGCCTCCCGGCTGGAAGGTGACAGGAGCCAGAGCAGAGAGGGTCCCAGGTAGAGAATGCTCACCTCCGCGCCACCTGGGGAGGCCTCACAGACGAGGGGGCCGGGGCAGTTCCAGGCATGGGGGCGGGGGCGGGGGGGAAACAGGCTGACGAGCCAGGGGCAGCCTACACCGGGCTGGGGGTGCACCTGCCCCGCCGGCCTGGGGCGCGTGGTTCTCACCAGGACCACCAGTCCCTGGACACCTGCCTGACATGCTTTCTCATTCCTTTCAAGACGCGGCTGCCTCTCAGGAGACCTTTCTTGACTGTTACGAAGCCACCCCGCACCCCTCCGTCTCCCTCCCCCCCCACCCCCGTCTCTCCCCTTCCCCTGCTGTATTTTCGTTCGCGGCATTTAGGGACACCTGAGCCTTTATACGTTGTCCCTGTTGATTTGCCTGCGCCTGTGAGGGGAAGGACTTCTTGCTGGTTTGTTCGATGCTGGCTCCCCAGCACCTGGGACAGAGCCTGGCACGCGGACGGTGCTCAGCGAGCCTGCGTAACAGAGACCCTGTGTCTGGGCGCCTCGGGGAACCGGGGGTCTGCCCCTTGCAACCAGTAAGGCCCCGGCTCCGAGCCTGTGCACAGCAGCAGGGCAGCGACTGAGGCGGGGCAGGGGTTCCAAAGCTCGAGGGGCAGGAAAGTTCTGGATAGGAGCAAGCTTGGCTCATCTTCCCCGCCCTCCACGGTGCTTCCTGTCTCCTTGTGCTGTTCCCGTCTATGGTTCTTTTTAAGGAGATATAATTCGTATCACAAACACACGCATGTGAAGTGTGTAGCCCCCCGGTTTCTGTACACTCACGAGGTCTTGCAGGCATCTCCGGTGTCCCATTCCGGAACGTTTCCGTGGTCCCCTAGGCATTAAGCAGCCCTCAGTGCCCTGGCCCTGTCCCCAGCCCCCGGCCAACCCCCAGGCGGCTCTCTCTGGGCCTGTCTCCGGACATTGCACGTTAACGGAACCCTACACTATGGGCCCCTTCTTGGGCTCTGCAACGGGGGGCACCCGCAGTGGGGAGCGGTAGGCTCGGCCCTCGAGGGCTTGCACAGCTGGGAGGCAGCGGTTTCTCGGTGCTGGGCTGGGGGTGACCCGAGGAGCCACCCTCAGCTGACCTCTAGAGGGGCCTCATGGGAGAGGTCTGCCCACCCACCTGCACAGGATGGGTGAGCGCGTGGGCTTGGGAGCAAGAGCAGGGAGGGGGGGCCGGGAGGGGGCCCCCTCAACGTTTCCTATTTGGTTTCCTTATTGCTACTCTAGCATCTTGGTCCAAGCCTTGGCCCTGCCTAGGGTGCACAGGAAGAAATCGTCTGGTTTCTTGGGATGAAGCCCAGGCCGCAGATGCCCATCAAGCAAGTGCCTGGGCCCTAGTGGACATGTACGCCTGCCCCTGAGCTCACTCAGACTCCTGCAGCCCCAGCACCGTGCATGGGGCCCTTTGCAGCAGTGCGGCAGGGCTCGGGGGGCCGCTCGGAGGTGTCCTGGGGCGCAGCAGGCAGCCTGGCCAGAGCGCGTGCGTGCGCCATGCAGCGGTTTCCAGGGACGGCCCGTGTGGACGTGCGGCCATGTGTGTGACGCGGCCGCGGCTGAGGACTGGGGACTAGGGAGAGTGCAGAGCGAGCGGCTCTCCGGGCTGGCATGCATGTCGTCTGCGTGACACAGGGCCAGGGAGGGCACTAGGACAGGGCGAGCGGGGAGGATGGGCCAGCGAGCGGCCTTTGTCCCTGCCGTGCCACCGTCTCTGTCCCAGTGCCCAGAGCCTCCTGCAGAGCCCTCAGTGTCCCGACGTCCGGCCTCCCTGGGCAGGCGTGGCCTCCTCCTGCCCGGGCCGCTGCATGCTGGTGGTGTGGAGGCCAGGTCTCCGGGCCTCAGTTTTCTCATGGGTCCATGGGCTGTCTGTGCCCCCTTCCATCACATCCAGTGGGGGCGGGTCACGGCCTGGTACAGCCCAGTGGCCGGCCCCAGACGGGATGGCGGACTCTGCTGGCTTCTTTAAAGCTGCAGATGTATTCAGTCCTGAATAGGAATGGCTAAAACAAGGTCCCAAAGTGTGTGGTGTAGCTAAATATTTCTCTTCAGCAAATCAACAATTTTAACCCATGCTGGAGCAAATGCCGTGTGATTATGCTCTTCCCAGGTCAGTGACAGGGACTTATTTTTATTGAGAAATCAAAGCATCCACAGGAGGCCTGGCCTGATGTGCCTCATCCTGTGCAGCTTCTCAGTGGGCCCCGTGGGCGCCAGGGCTCCCAAGGAGTTGGGGGGCAGAGCAGTCGGTACCCCTTGGGGCTGGATGTCACAGCAGGCTGGTGTGCCCAGAGACTTCGGGGTCTCTCATGGCGGCTCTGCTGTTTTCCAGCTCCCATAAATCCGGGACTGACCATGGCCTCTAGTTGTGGACCCCCACCAGCCAGCCGGGGACCCCACCAGCCAGCCGGGGACCCCCACCAGCCAGCCTGGACCCCTACAGCCAGCTGGGGACCCCACCAGCCAGCCGGGACCCCCACCAGCCAGCCAGGGACCCCACCAACCAGCCAGGGACCCCCACCAGCCAGCCGGGGACCCCACCAGCCAGCCGGGGGCCCCCACCAGCCAGCCTGGACCCCTACCAGCCAGCCGGGGACCCCACCAACTAGCCAGGACCCCCACCAGCCAGCCAGGGACCCCACCAGCCAGCCAGGACCCCCACCCTCTTCAGTTGGAGAGCTGGTACCTGTGCATCTTCTCCCTCCCTCCTCCTCGGAAATTGCTAGAACCTTATCGGCTCTGTGCTGCCCCTGGGCGGGGGACTGGAATAGACCCTAAGAAGATCTAGCACCCAAGAGTGGCAGCTTCCTGAGGCCTCTCTTGCTCCAGGTTGGCCTGAACCCTGGGCAGGGCTGCCTGGGAGGATCAAGAACAAGAAATCCAGTCAGGAGACAGCACAGGTGCACCCAGGGAAACTGAGGCACCCACCAAGGCACCCTCCACCCCCCAAGGTTGCAGGCAGACCCCGCCCTGGGCCATTTTCAGGCTTGTGAGGATGCCAGCCCAGGCTGGCTGGGAGTCAGGAGACTCCGGCTTAAGGGCCCTGGTGCCCTTTCTGTAAGGTGGGGCTCAGGACCCCTGCCATGCCTGTGACAGACGAGAAAGGGCTGTGTCCCACGGGAGGCTGCGAGGGGACCGTGCATCACTACCAGACCCGTGTGCGCCGTGCGGTGCTGGGACGCTCACACCCCTCCCGATCAGCGCCGCCGTCGAGGGGGGCCCGATGGAGAGCCCAGAGAGCTGGTGGGAGGGACACGCCCTCTGCCGCATACCTGGCCCCGCGTGCTCTTCCTTGAGTTTTCCAGCAGCCCAGCGCAGAGGCGATCAGCCCGTTTTACAGAAAAGAAAAACTGAGGCACAGAGAGACTAAGAAGATGGAGGGCGCACGGCCTGCAGAGTACCCTGCTCCGTTCGTTCCCATGTGGTCATTTTTCGGGGCGTTTCTCCCAGAGTCTAATTGGCATGCTCTGACGTTCGCCCACCATAGGGAGTACGGCGCGGTGACTTTTATTAATAAGCGTGTAGCTTTCCGACCATCGCTGCCAACAGCAGAACTCACCTCCTGAGAAGTTCCTTGCTGGCTTCCCTTGGGTTTGATTCTCCCGCCGCACCCGGCTTGGGGGGCAGCCCTGGCACGCGGGGTGGGTGGCCTCTGAGCAGCCAACGCCCCCCTCCACTGCACTGTGCGCTCGGGAGCACACCGTTGGGGCCGGGCCTCCCGCCCTGGACCTCAGTGCTGAGGTTCGGCGTCACCATCCCCAAAGCTGTGCCCTCGCTTAGGGCCCCCCCTGAAGCCCCGCCCCCTCCTTGCACCGACAGCTCCTGTGGGTGCCCCTTCATCTGTGGCTCCCAGCTAAACCTACTTAATTCTTTTGATCTTGGTTCAGAAATCAGCCCCTCCAGCCATTCCACTGCTGCTTTGCTGGGTCTGCAGCCTGCGTCGCGGCCCTGGGCTGTCGGCACCTCATAGCGGGCGCCCCTGACACCTGTCCCAGCCTCCTGTCCTGAGTGCTGTCCCCACTGTGGGACAGCCCCTCCACCCAGCCCCTCCCCTGCCTCCCTGGCCCACGCCCGGTGGAGGCTGCAGACCAGACAGTGTGGCTCTGTGGTTCGCCAGGGATGAAATTCATTCTCACCCAGCGACCAGAGTGGAGGCAGACGCCGCCAGCCAAGGGCACAGAGTCCCCGCTCCCCTCCAAGTGCCCTGTGCTGGGAGCCCCCAGAAATGCAGAAATGTGGGCCCATCCCTGGGGAATGTGTGGAGCTGGGTCTCCTATGTCCTTTCTGGGGTCTGGGCTTGCCCGGCTCCTGCCCCGGGACGAATGGGGCAGAGGAAGGGGATGGGAGGGGGCGAGGCAAAGCCAGATTTGTCACCCACCATGCTTGGGTCCCCATCACAGCTGTGGGCAGTGCCGGGTTCAGAACCCTGCAATGTTCACCCACATCCCTGGGACTCAGTAAACCCAGGGTTCCCTCCCAGCCAGGGGGGGCAGGTGCCGGGTCCCCAAACCAGGACTCAGCCCCTAAAGACCATCTGACCTCACCTAAGTTGTGCACACCCGCAGACCCCGGGCGAGGGGGCCAGCCATACCCTGGTGCAGAGCCTGAAATCAAACCAGAGAGCAGGGTCAGACGGTGCCCGGGCCAATGCCCAAGGAACTGGCACGTAGGACGGGATTAGGAACTGGGTTTGAGTCCCTCCCATCGGCCTGGCACAGCCCTCCGTGCAGGAATCCGGGCCTGGGGGCTCTGCCTTCTCGCACCCCCTCCACCATCTCCACCCCCCCAGAGGGAGGGGACCCCACCGTGCCAGCCCCCTTCCAGGCTTCCCCGGCTCAGTCTGAAATGAGAACCGGAGGAAATGAGGAGCCGGCAGTTCATTTGTGAGCCGCATTGTGTTGGGGGCTCTTAATTAGACCTAATTAGACTAATTAACTTTCAAATGAGAAACTTGGATTTTTTTCTCCATTGCCTTCTCTTTGTTCCCCTTTCGGAAAATGAAACAAAGATAAATATTTGAATGGCTCGCTGCAGCCTGGGGGCGAGGGGAGCCAGCCCGGGGCGTCGGGGTGGAAGGCGGGGGTTCAGCCCCTCCGCCCCTGCGCCCCCTTCCCACCTCCGTCTGGCCCTGTGTCTGCTCCAGGGCCTGGGCGCTTCCCTCTTCCCTGGGAAGACTGGGGTGTGGCTGGGTCTCTCCGTAGCAGACGATGCCCGTTTTGTTCCTGGCAAAGGAGTGTGGGATGAGTACGATGCCGGGTCCCGTGGGGGACGCGGGTGCAAAGAGAACCCAGGGCCTGCCTGGTCCCCCGCCCCCCAGCCCAGCAGCCCCAAACCCCCACCCAGGTGAGGCTCAGAGGCCCACCCACATCCGTAGACCGGAGAAGCCACTGTCTTTGCTGTGTCCCCTGCCCTGTGGGCCACCAGTGGAGCCACTTTCATCAGCAAAAGTGGCCATTCCTAGGCGCGCCCAAAGGTGTTTATTCTGAAGCACCTTCCTTCCCGCCGCTGGGAACGGAGACCCCCGCCCCCACGCTGAAGGGGGTAAGTGCCCACCCCGGGGAGGAGGGGTCTGACCAGGCGGAGGGCACCTTCGTCCTCCTTCCCCTGAGAGAGGCCCCATGGCCTCCTGCTGGTCTCCGTAGACAGGCACCTGCATCTGGGGGAATTGGAGTGTGACACGGAATAACCCCGGAAGGTGTTCGGCCTGGGGCCGCGCTCGGGGAGTCCCCAACACCCCCTGGACTCGGCTTCAGCATCCTGCCTAGGGGGACCTGCAGAGCCCGTGGGTAACCTGAAGATTGCAGCGAAGCCCCCCCACCCCCTCCCGGAGGGCCTGGGACTTTCCGTTCTTTCCAGAACCAGCCGGGGAAGAATTCCCGCCACCAACACCTCCAGGCTTCGTCGGTCCCAGCTGCCGGGGTCGCAGCCCCACTGGGCCTTGCCAGCGAAGGGGAGCCGGAATCTGCTTCTGTGGACCCTCTAGAACTTGCTGGGGGCAGGGGGCACGTCCCACCCACTCTCAGAGCCGGCTGCCTCCCTGCAGGCCCCGCCTGTTTGCAGGGCTCAGCAAAGGGGCGGACTCTGGACCCCCCAGTGGGCCTGGGCAGGGTGGGCTGCAGCAGGCTTGTCTGGACACCATCTGGCCAGGAGCCGCCCAGAGCACCTGGGCACAGAGAAGCTGCAGGCAGGGAGATGGGTGCTGCGTCTGCTGGTCCCTGGCGGGGGCGGGGGGAAGGGGGCGCCGAAAAAGCGAGGCATCCTGTCTGCAGGGCTTTGGCACCAGCCAGAGGCGGGAGGCTGGCGGGTGCAGGCAGGCCACGGGGGCCTTCCTCCGGGGCTCCCCACTCACCCAGGCAGCTTGGAACCCGCAGTATGTGGGTGCAGGTGGAGAAGGGCCCCGCAGGTGGGCTGGGCGAGCCTCCAGGGACTTGTTCTCTTGCCCGGGTCTTCCCAGCGGGGCGTTCTGGGTAACAGCTCCCTGAAAACACAGGGTCTGGCCCAGAGTCAGGAAGGGGGCGGGCTGGATGCCTCGGGGCCCTCCACGCCCCCCCAGAGACGCCCCAGCCTACAGCGCCGACTTGGACCCCTGTTTCTGGGATCCAGGGCCCCTCGGCACCTGGCACTGATGCCTCATCTTGACACCAAGGCACTGAGGGTCCGAGAGGGCTGGCCCAGGCGGCCTCTTTCCCTAGACGGGCCCCAGGTCTGCTGTGACCCGCAGAGCTTAGGGCCAGCCTGCAGCTCCGGGCTTCCCAAGCTAGCTCACGGAATGCCTTGTCCCCGTTGGGGTGGGGGGCCTGGGCCAGAGGCAGGGCAGGTGTGTGGTGGGAGGAGTGGGCTGCGCCGAAGGGGAAGCTGCTTCTCTCTCCCACAGCTGGAGCCTCTCTGCTTGAGGGTGGGAGGTGGCATGGGGACCCGCAGTTTCAGCCCCCAGTTGTCACTGTCTCTCCCCTAGGCAGCCTCCGCCACGCCTGCACTTGGTCTGGAGCGCCCCCACAAGCTCTCTTGCACAAACCTAGGTCCCCCCACCCCGGGCAGTTTCCTCCCCACTCCAGGGGGCACCGGGAGGAGGGGGGGTGCTCTGAAACCCCGGAGTTTGAGAACCGCCAGATGCAGAAAGTGTGTTGTGGGGCTTTTCCATTCCAGCCACCTGCACTTTCCCTGCGCTCTGCTCCCCGCCTCCCTCCGGCGCTGCTCTCACCTGTCACCCCGTTGGTCTGTCCCCACCGCCCCTGCAGACCCCTGGCCTCCGCCCGCACCACCCCCGGGTTTTGTTAGCACAACTTAGTTCAAATGTCTGATTAGTCCTTAGGAGATCGAGGGGTCAATTTCCCACAGCCTCTTCCTCTCCATTTAACTAATTTAACTGCACGATTGTTACAAATTTCATTTTATTATAGTCCTGCTCCTCAGTCCAATTGAATTACTAAAATCTCATTTTCTCAGAAGTGCTGAATATGTAATTAGAGGAAAAATTATGCTTCCGTCTGCCTATTAGGATAGTTCGTGCGTGTGTGAGCCGTGTGACATGTGACAGCCACGCAGACGCCCCGTGTGACATGTGACGGCCACGCAGACGCCCGGGGAGGGGCAGGGCGGACGAGCACGTCCAGTGTCTGCACCTCGAGGGGCCGGGCCTCCCTCGGCCGCCAGTTGGTGGAGGCACACAGAACCCGTGTGTGCAGGCAGCCCCGTGCTCGCGAGAGGGGAAACCACAGTCACTCCCCGAGCACGGACTGAACGGTGTCTGTGGGCCCGGGTGGTTCGGGGGAAATTCAATTGCACGCTAATGCCCAGTCGTGCCAGGCTCAGCGAGGTGAGGCCCCGCGGTGTGGCCCGTCCAGTGGGACGCGGGGTGCAGGGAGCGGGAGCGGCCCGAGCTCTGTCCTCCCTCTGTCGCAGCCCCGGCAGCGGGGGAGGAGGGCTGGTGGCTGCTTCCTGGCCCGCCTCGTCCCCCCTCTCGGTCTCCGAAGGGCCGGCTGTCCTGGTGGCTGGGCTGGCCTCCGTGGTCATGGGTTTGATGCTGTGACCACCGCCCCCATCGCAGGAGGCCCGGATCCCCGCAGAGAGGGCGTGGGTGGGAGGGGGCGCACGGGAAGAGCAGGGGGGCGGTTCTGACCGAAGCTAAAGCTGTAGGAGCAAAGCTCAAGTTTTGAAGCCCTTTGAGCCCCACGTGCCCCAGGGGGGTGCTATGTGCAGGAGGGCTCATGTCCCTAGGGGGTAGGGTCACACCAGGCTCTGGGACAGACTGGTCTGCAAAGATGAGAAGGACCCGGGGTTCGTGCCAGTGCCGCCCGGCGCTCCCCGGCCTCTTTCTAGCTCTGTGGGGTTTGCTGACAACTAAGGAGCATCTTGGGGCTCCTCAGTGTCCACCCCCTCACCCCCAACCTGACCCTGCACTCTGGGCTCCCGATACGTCTTGTCTCTGTGATGTGACTTCTGCTTGCCCCAGTCGGGACCCTTTCTCTGCTCACTCCTACCCATCCGTCAAGGCTCCAGCCGAGCCCCCTCCTCTAGGGAGCCTCCCTGAGTGCCCCGGGCCGGGTGTCCCCGTGATAACCGGCCTGTATTCTCTGTCCTGCCAAGGCTTCAGATTCTCTTCAGAAGGGCCTATATGTCTAACTGAGCTCTAAATTCTGTCCTGGCCCAGGAGCTGCGTTCTTTACAAAAGCGATGAGCAGGAAGGAGTGAATCTCAGCTCTTCTGCCTGAGCTGAGTGTCCCGTTCTCTGAGCTTCTCTGGGTAAGAGCAGTGGCACCGGGGACGTGGGGCCTGGCCCCGGGGCGAGTGGACAGCAGGCAGAAGGAGAGCACCTCCACTTCAGCCCAGGATCGCCCAGACGTCAGAACTGGGGCCTTGGCCTCCCGGGACAGCCGGGTCCCCACCCGGAGAAGCCCGAGGAGCCTGTCCTGCAGCCTGAGGCCCGTGTGTCTGCTCTGTGCCCACGGGCTAGGCTCTGCGCCAGGTCGGGTGCCCATACAGCCCCCGGGGTCTGCCGCTCCCGTGTGTCGGGGCAGCTGGGGTCCACGGGGCCGGTGGTGGCTCGGAGCCACCCGCCTGGCCTGGCGTCTGGGGGAGCATCCTGCGTGGCTCTTTCTTCCCAGCCTGGAGCCGGATCGCGTTCCCTAATCCTCGGCTTTATCTACTCGCCACGGATCAGGGCGGAAGTCCCCAGGGCCGGAGCCAGACACTCACTTATCACTCAAGCGCAGCGCCTGGAAAGTCGGCCTGCGGGCCGCCCGCCTGCCCTCCCCAGGCCAGGGGAGCCCCGGGAGCAGATGGGTCCACCGGCTCCTCAGCGGCTCCGAGAGGTCGTGGGGGCCGTGCTGCGGTGGGGAGCCTCTCGTGGTCGTGCGGTGGTTCCGGTTGGTTCTTCTCCTTCGGGGAGGCAGCAGCGGGGACGCCTCGAGCACCGTCTTTGGGCAGCGTGGGGGGGTGCGCGTGCGGCTGTGGGTGGCCGTCCCCCATCACTGTCGGATGTGAGCGAGTTGCCCCCAGGCTGTGCAGCCCGGGCTCCGGGTCCTGGAAGGCAGGCAGTGTCTCGTCCTGTCGGTCGGTCCGCCCTTTTCCGGTCCACAGAGATGCCCGCCTGCCCGGTGCCCCAGGGAGGTGTGTGCGCCCAGCCACAGGCACGGCCCTGGGTGCTCGGTCATAACGATCGGCCGACTCAGCCACCGTCCACACCTCCCTCATTCCCCGGGTCCCCGCCTCACCCCTCCTGCCCTGCTTCCCGTGGTCCCCAGGGGCCCCGTTCTCGAGGCAGCTGTGCGCGAGCACCGGGCCCCCTCCTCAGAGGGGCTGGTTTCACCCTGGGGAGGGCAAGGGAGGAGATACAGCGCCGGGGTCCAGAGCCACTACCTCCCTCCCCAGCTGATAGCTCAGGTCTTAGTCATCTTTTCCCAGTCGGGGCGGGTCAGGAGGAAGGAGAGGGAGGGAGGTGGGGCAGCCGAAGTGGGGGCCTCCCCTGGAGCCCAGCCCCAGGCACCTGTCTCTGCCTTGAAGAGCACAGCTCAGCTCTTTACCTGGAGCACGTTCCAGGCCGTGATCACCCCACCCCCAATATCCATGCTCTGGGGGCAGAGAGCGACAGGGGCTCAGGGAGACACTCAGGATACTTCCAGCCCCGCTGTCACCCAGCACCACGGTCTGGCAGGGCCGGGCTGCATGTGGTGGGTGTCCTGCGCCTCTGCCCCAACCCCCACGACGCCGGCCCCCCGGGTCCGTGTCCTTCCCAGCCCGCCCCCGCCGCCGCAGTATTTTCAGGTTCAAATGACCGTCAGGCATGGTGAGTGATAGAGGGGCACCGGCAGATCTGGGGTGTGGCTGCACAGCTACACTGCCCTTCGCCTCGATGCCAGTGGTAGGGGGCTCGTGGTTGGACCCCCTCTGTCCACTCCAAGGGCTCACTTGTCTCAGCCGCAGCTTGGTTGAAGCCCTGTCCCTGCAGTG
This sequence comes from Cryptoprocta ferox, assembly GCA_028646485.1. NCBI lineage: Eukaryota > Metazoa > Chordata > Mammalia > Carnivora > Eupleridae > Cryptoprocta > Cryptoprocta ferox. The sequence goes on along the minus strand of CM053565.1, from coordinate 54,138,591 downwards.
AATGGAAGGGGTCAGGTCCTTGGTGCCAAGAGGACTCTGGATCGACTGGTCAGCCTGCCTCGCTGTCCTCCGCTGCCCCTTCCCCTCCCCCATCCCTGAAGCCAGCTGGCAGCCGGCACTGCCCCCAGCCCAGTCTTCCCTCCCATCGCGCCCCAACCACATCCCATGCATGTGATCCCGGAGTCCCGGGCACCCCACTGGCCCCATTGTGAGCCTGTGCCGAGAGTCAGGAGGTGTCCAGGACGGCAGAGACAGTGGACACCGGGAGACGTGTCCGCGGCCATGTTAGAAGAGGTGTCACTCTTGGCCTGGCATGGCCCAAGGGCCTGGGGCTGGCAGGGAGGGTCCCAGGAGCCGTGTCCTGCTGCTTCCCTCCTGGGACCCTCTCCGTCTGGGACACGCAGCTCCTCCCACCACGCCGGCGCCCGGCACGCACGGACTGCCCAGCTTCTGACCTAGATGCCAGTTCCCCGGGTTCCGCTGAAACAAGGTTGTTATTTTCCTGAAGGAATTTGGTTTGAGATTAAAGGGAGAGCCGGAGAAAGCTGTGGGAGCGGCTGCCGGCCAGGCCCGTTTCCAGAGCCCAGCCTCGTTCTGGGAGGCCGAGTGTCCATGGATGATGTGGGCTGGGAGAGGTGTCAGGTGGTGGGAGCCACGGCTGGGACAGTCCTGAACCGGCCCCGATGTCGGTGCCATCACACCCGGTCCCCGCAGCACTCGGCACTGATCCGAGTGCCAGCCGGGGCCGCCCAAGTCGTGCACCCCGGACTCCTAGCGCCTGCCTGCTGCAGACGCCCCCTGTTGCTCCTGGGCGGCCTCAGCAGAGAGGTCACTTGTCACTCCCTGGCACCCAGCTGTGAGAGCACTGAGTACACAGCAGGTGCTCAAGCAGGGCCTGCAGGACTTATCCCTACACTTCCCTTGCTGTCCCTTCCTTTCTGCCCATGGACTCAGCACGATGCAGTTCCGTGCATCATTAGCCACAACAGCTGGGGCTGGGGGAGGGGGCAGGCTGATCCCCCAGCAGTGACGAGGAGAGACCCACACCCGTCCCACAGGCCTGTCCAGGGGGACGCATGGGGCTGGGTGCCTGGCGGCTCCTTGTCTCTGGGGCCGTCCTCTGCTTCCTGGGCCTCTTCCTTCCTTTGACAGTCAGTGCCGAGCTTGAGCAGGGGGCCTCTGTCAGCCAGACACGGGAGAAAGGGAGGGACTGGGGCCTCAACCACATCCCTATTCCCAATCTTCCCCCTGGAGGAGGTCGGCTCCTCCCCCGTCACGGTGGCCGGGGGCCCCCAGCCCTGCGTGCACTGTCAGCAGCCCCAGCCACTGCCCCCTCTCCACACCTGCCTCCTGCGTGGGTCTGCCTACGGTTCCCTCTTCCTGGGTGTCCCCTTGGGGACATGCAAACTCACCAGGCACATGGCCACGGTCACGGGGTGGAGAAGCCTTCCACCATCACTGTGGCCCCTTGCCGATAGTTAGACACATGGGTGACTGTCCCCAGGAGCCAGGTCAGGAATGCTTGAGGGGAAGCCCCTGCGTGGCCTGCGGTGCCTGTGGCCGGGCCTTTACACCACGGTCCCCCAGCAGGGCCTGCAGAGCCTTTATTTACATTTCAATCTCTCTGGGGAGAAAACAGTGCACCCCAAGCCTGGGCGTGGCTGCCCTGTTCCCATTCTCCTGTTAGGGGGTGCTGTTTGGGCCGGCCAGCGTGAGAGCTGCAGGCCAGTTGCTGGGGTCTCCTGGCCCCGGAAATGGGGAGCGGGGCAGTAACCGGGTAGCAAAGCTTGCATCTTCTAACTCCCCCGCCGTCACCATGGCCCTGCTTTGTCGGGCACCTTGTTGTCCTGTTCCCCAGCAGAGGAAAGCTCTGCGCAGCGGGCACGTGCCCGAGGTCTGGTCGTGGTCGCAGACGGGGCGGCCTAGACAACAGATGTTTCTCGTGTCGCAGTCCTGGAAGCTGGAAATCCGAGGTCCGGGTGTGGACAGAGGTGGTTCTTCCCAGGCCTCTCTCCCTGGGCTTGGAGGCGGTCTTCCCTCCGGGCACATCTGTGTCCTGATCTCCTCTTCCTGTAAGGACACCAGCCATGTGGGATTACGGCCATTCCTATCTCTCCATTTCCTTACGTCTTTAACGACCCTCTCTCCAGATACAGCCGCTTTCTGAGGTGCTGGGGGCTGGGACTTTAACACACGCACTTACGGGGGCACACGATTCGGCCTGACCCCATCTTCTGCCACCATCCAGCTCAGTCACCTCCTTGAACCACGGCTCCCTTGTGGGATTGTCCTAATCAGCAATAACTGTGACAGCCGGCCAGGCTGGGTGGCCAGGGAACGAGGTGCTCCTGGTCATCATGGCCGCAGTGGGCCAAGCTGGACCGAACATGGCTGCCCTCGGCCACCAGGGGGTGGTGGGATGGGCAGTCTGGCCCGGTGACAACCTCCTGGAAGGGACAGCCTGGCCCCTGCTGCCCCCCGCCCCTCCCACACCATTTCCCTACAGCCTGGGAGCAGGTGTGCTCGGGGTCCCATGCGCTGAGGTTCGGGACTGGGGGAGATGGTCCTGGCCCAGCGCCACCCATCAGACTCAGACTTCACCAGGCGAGTCCCTCGGGGACACCACTGAATGCACGAGCTGCTCACTTTGCTTTACGGCCCGTGTGGGACCAGGCGTTCGTGTTTTCAGTGGGTCCTGACGCAGGTGCACCTCTGCCTCACGAGGAGAAACTCTGTGGTCAGTGTTTGTGGAACGGGTGCGTGGACAGCAAGCAGGCATTTGGTGGCCGCTCAGAGCCCAGAAAGGAGAAGGGGCAGGTCTGGTGGCAGAGGGGAGGGATGGCTGTCAGCCAAGTGCCAGCAGAGAGGCTCTCGGCCAGGAGTCAGCGACTTTCAAGCCGCAAAGGCCAGCTGCTTACTGGTCGGTGCCCAGTGCCCAGGCCAGCCCAGGACAGAAGCAGAGACAGAGCGTGAGGGCAGACAGACAGACAGATGGGGGGTGTGGGGAGGAGGCTGAGAGTGTGAGGATGCATCAGGACTGGGGACGAGATGGAGAGAGCCAAGGGGAGATGTCCGTGAGCAGAGCGGGGTGACCCTCCAGCCCCTCCCCTGCCTCCCTGGCCCACGCCCGGTGGAGGCTGCAGACCAGACAGTGTGGCTCTGTGGTTCGCCAGGGATGAAATTCATTCTCACCCAGCGACCAGAGTGGAGGCAGACGCCGCCAGCCAAGGGCACAGAGTCCCCGCTCCCCTCCAAGTGCCCTGTGCTCTCAGACGCCTGCCGGTTCCCATCCACAGAAGCCGGAGGACTCCAGTGGGCCCAGAGCACCCCCGTCCTCCTGTCTAGCTCAGGGGCCAGAAAACCCAGCCTGGAAAGGACCGGTCCATACGTAGGTTAGGCCTTGCAAGCCACAAGGGCCCTGTTGCGGCTCACAGCTCCGCCGCTGAGTTCCCAAGTGAGTGGGTGGGGCCAGGTTCCAATAAAGGTTTATTTGTACAAACAAGCAGTGGGCCAGATTTGCTGCCTGGGCCATAGTCTGTCAACCCCTGGTCCAGCTGACTGTGGTACCCTAGGCCTGCCCAGCTCTAGAAGCAGAAAAGTGTCAGGGGTCAGGGCCACGGACACCCTGTCACTAAGCCAGTCAGCTCAGAAGAGGGCCTCCCCTGCCTGTGGCAGGACCTGGGGCCTCCAGACCTCTGGGGTCCCTATCCCTTGGAACCAGGGGCCTTCCAAGCGGGGGCTCTTCCTCAGGGTGGGGCCCAGAGAGACTGGCCCAGAGAAACCAGGGTCGGTGGTCTGCGTGGGACAAGACCGCACACCCGGGGCAGCCACGGTGGGCCCCCAAAACCCGCGCCCAGGCTCAGGAGACAGACACCTGGGCGTCAGAGGCCAGAGAACACTTTCTCCTTTCACTGGATGATTTCTGCAGCCCAGAGCTCATCTCCGACCCCAGGATATGTCTCAGAGCCAGAAAGCGAGCCAGGCATACATACCCTCCCCCGAGACATCGCACACGGCCCCAAGTGGGCCAGTCCCCAGAACAGCGGCCACATGAGACCCACGGCCAGAGGAGAGCGCGGCCCGGCTCTGGCATCCCACCCAGATGCGGGAGGCGCCCTGACTGCTGCAGACCCAGAGGGGCCGGGGAGGGGCTGCATTCGGGGCCTCTGTGGCAGAAGCAGGTCGAAATCCCCAGAGGCGCCGGCTGCTCTGTGCCCAGGAGGCGCCCAGTGCTGAATCGGCACCAGGGCCTTGGCCTGAAACCCAAACCCTCTGTGGCTCGCAGAGCAGAGAGGCAGGGGCGGGGCGCCATCGGGACAGGGGGGGTGCCTGGGGAGCCTCTGCCCTGGAGCGGAGGGTGGGCTGTCTCCTGTCAGGTTCTGGAACCCCCCGGGGCTCCCACGGCCCACTGACCATGCCTCACGGCCTCCCATCAGGGAGCTGGTGCGTCCCCCACCCCCATTCTCTTCCTTGCCCCATTCAGACAGTTGGCTTCCTGGTGCCCGTGCTCCAGAGTGACAGGGGTCCGGGAGGGTCCTCCCCCACCCCCCACTTGATCCTTGCCCCGAGGGTCTCCCTGCCCCCATGCTCTGTTGTACAACATTATCATTTCATAATACTCTGAAATATACATGAAGTTGGCTGAATGCAGACAAAATTGCACCATTTACTGCATGAATATTTCATGCTGGCTTCGCTCCGAGGTGTCCGTCTGATGGAGCTGGGAGCCTGCTGCCCCGGACCTCCCTGCCCACTCACCTCCTGCCCGAAAGTGAGCAGTGCCAGCCGTTCTGCCAAGCTGGGATTGCTGGAGACGGAGGGGGGTGGTGGTGCTGAGGGCATCCCCTGGTCACTGGGGGAAGCGCCAGGGGCTGGGGGCGTAGGCTGGGGTCCTGAGCTACTCTGTAGCAGCCACACCCCTGCTTTGTGGGCTGGGTGTTCGGAATAAAATCTTATCAAGGCGGAGAGCCCTGGGGAGAGGGCAGGGACCACAGGGCACCCACAGGCTGCTTCTCCGTAATGCTCCAGCGCCGGCTGCTGGCCCCAGAGTGCCCTGGCGGGGGGGCTACCGTTCCACACCCCCCAGCCTGGCGCTCCGGGAGCCCGCCGCGGCAGCCTCCCCTCCTGCTAACTCCCGAGTCCAGGCTGCTGCGCCAGGGGCCCCGGAGGGCTGAGGAGCAGGACCCTCTGGGCCTGGGAGGGCCGGAGGGGGACCCCGCGCACGAGCATGTGTGCACCTGCGCACAGGCCACATAGGTGCCGGCTCCGAGGAGGCGGCGGGAGGGGCCCTGCCTCTTGCCAGCACTGCTCAGCGTCCCCTCCTCCCTGCCCGCGGTCCCCCCTCCTCAGAGCAAGGACAGGCTGATGGACAGGCGCCAAACTTCGACCTGGCCTCACCCAGGCTCCTGGCCACATGGCGGCTCTGGAGAGGACACCTGCTCTGGACACTGGTGTCCTTTCCCGTCCCCTCTGCCTTAGCCCACCTCCTCCCCCAGGTTTGAGTCCCTTCATACAGGCCCCGGACTTGCTCTGCTCACTGTCCTCTCCACCCATCTGATTACTGATTCATTATTGAGCACCTACTATGTGCCAAGCAACGTGATAGCACGGGGGATGCACCAGAGAACGGGACACACATGGTCCCTGCAGTCATGGGCTTGCGGTCTCCTGCGGCACAGAGACAGTAGGCAGAGAAACTAAGAAAATAGCTGCAGACTGGCCTCCGTGCAGTGAATACAGGGTCCTGGGATGATGGCTAACGGCGGGACCCGCTTTAGGCAGGGTGGACATGGAGGACATCTCAGCGGTGGTGTTTAAGCTGAAGGACTGGCAGGAGCTGGACATGGAGAGACTAAGGGGAACAGCATTCGAGGCACAGGGAATGGCACGTACAGAGGCCCTGAGGCAAAGGGAGTTTGGTGTGCCCAAAGAACGGCTGGAGCCTGGTGTGCAAGGCAGGGTTGTGTGTGCATTTACTTCAAAGAGTGAAATAAGAAGTGAAATCATGAAGAGGCTTTAGGGAGTGGAGAGACACAGGCCCAAGGTGTGCTTTGATTTAGCTCCACCTCCCTGGCTGCTGTGGGAGCTGGACTCGGGAGCGTCTCCCGCCGGCGCTGGGATAGTCGGGGTCTGCAGTTGTCATCTGAGGGTGAAGCTGATCGTTCTCCACAGGGCAGGCGGCCCAAGATTCGGCCCAGCCTGAGGGTTTTGGTCGAGGGCCAGGGGTGAGGTGGGAGAGGGCAGGGCTGCAACAGCAGGTGCAGAATGTCAACTTCCACAGTTCCGAGTGGGCAGAAACATGCAGACCTGCTGCCAAACCCCGGGGAGGACGGGGAAGCCAGGTGCTGGGGGGAGGGTTCTAGGGCTGCAGTGGTTCTCTTCTGCTTTATTTTCCTGTGTCTGTGTTTGTGCGACAAGATTGTCACGGAACAAGAGGAGCGCCGGGTGGGACATTGGCTGTGTGTAGTTGGGCAAGCCCCCTGCCTCTCTGGGCTCCGTTAAATGCCAAGCTCTGGCCCATAGTGATTTCCAAGGGTCCATCCGCCATAGCCCCTCCGTCATCCTGAAGCCCCGCCCCATCATCCTGAAGCCCCGCCCCCACCATCCTGAAGCCCCGCCCCACTCCGGGTACTTCCGGCACACGGGGCCCAGCTGACCTCACACCCACCACCAACCCCCACTGGCTCCTAAATGGGCTTCGCACGGAGAAACAATTTCCCAGCCGAGGGAATTTGGAAATTCTTTCAACTGGGCAAGAGGGTCCCTTCGACACCTTCTAGAAGGCCCCGTGTCTTTGGCCTCCCTGCCCATACCCTCGCCCCTCGCCAAATCTAGGCTGGAACGAAGTGCTGGGAAACAGGGTGGCGGTCGGTGGATCCTGCTTCTGGCCTTTCCGTAGCCCACCGTGCCCGACAGGGCACCCCCAGGCTGCTCCAGGATCTGGGGTGTCCACGGGTGTGCATGGTGGGAGGGACGCAGGGCAGAGGCGGCACCCGGGACCAGGCTGGGGCAGGGGCCGCACTGGGAGGAAAAGAGACCCTCCCAACGGGCAGATACCGCTCCCTGCACTTCTGGGAGTGAACAGGGGTGTGGGGGGCTACACAGCAGCCCCCCAGCTGATCCCGGACACCCACAGGCACTCCCCCAACCTCACCGGGAAAGGGCCGGGGACATCCCTAACTAAGCGCGCCCAGGGCTGCAGAGTGACGGGAAGGAATGGGCAAGTGCGGTCAAGTCTGGGAAGCCAGGATCCGTTCTCTTGCACAGAGAGGATGGGGCTGAGCCCCCAGCGTCACCTGGCACCCTGCTCTGCCTGCGCACCCTGCCCCCTCCCTCTATCGCCCAGATGCCGTTTTCACACCCCTTCTGCAGCCCTCCCCCCCGCCTCACCTGCTTGGCGCTCTCGCTGGGCCATGGCACGTCCCTCCCCTTCTTTCCCCACTCTGTATCCTTTCAGGGTACCCTCTCCCCTCCCCAGGGCTTATGGGGGGGTCATCCCCTCTCAGGGCATGCCCCACCTCTCGTGCATCGCATGCGCCCTGCAGATGTTAAACACAGAAGGGGCACCCTCGTCCCCAGTTGGGGGTGGTCCCCGGCCCAGCCGGAAGGCGCCCTCCCTGCTCTGGCCTCTCCACCGGGGTGGGAGCTGCCCCCCAGCCCGGTAGCTGTTGCCCCGGCTCCTTCTCACTGGCCGGCCGCTGGTGCAGTGCTTTGATTTCTCTGGAGGCAGCGTCTATGCCTGCTGAACCGCATCCGCCACCGCCCGGCTTTGCTGCGGCTGAGCTGGGGGTGTCTGGGAGGGGTCTCTGCAGCCCACGGGGCCTGAGCACGGCTGGGGATGGTACAGGAACTGGTCTGGGGTCCCCGTGGGCCCATGGCCTGCCGCCCCAACCCTCTGGGCACCGCCAGACTCCCAGCCAAGACCCGCTGCAGCCCACCGGACGTTTGGGGGAAGCTTACGCAGATTTGGGGGCTGGTGGGTGGGAACAGAGTCCGCTGACCTCCCAGCCTCCCTGTCCCTCCTGCTTCCCCATTTCTGTGTGTTACCCACCCTGGAGGAGGCAGCAGCCGGTGGGGGCTCTACGGAAGCCCACCCCACCCCCTTCTCCTTCCCCTTCCCCTGCCGGTGCCCATGCTCGCGGCCAGGAAGCCCCTTCCCCAAGCTCTCCAGGACTCCAAGCCCCACCCCTGCCCACCAGCCTTTCCTGACCGCCTGCGCCGCTGGAGTGCGTGTTCTGTCCCTCTCTGTGTCCCCCACGAGCCCTCCCGGGGCAGGCGCCGGCTCCGCTGCTCACAGTCCACACACCTGCAGCCCGATTCCTCATCTGTGTTACTGGGGGAGTAACACTCGCTGGGGGCAGGGGGGTGGGCCATGTGGGGTCAAGTCCACGCAAGGTGACTGCTTGATTGCTGCCCACCCCCTCCCCCCATCAAGACTTCATTGTTCTGTGTCCAGGCGCCCAACCGAGCAGAGGGACAAGTGTTGCCTTGAGAGGTGGCCCAGCCGAGGAGAGCAGTGGGGTGACAGTGGTCCCCGACCACTGTGTGTGGCCGGCAGACGCCAGGCTCTTTGCGGGAACAGGTCTCCCTGGGGCAATAGAATGAGAGGAGTGAGCAGGCCTTCACTCTCCCCACTGTGCAGATGGGGACACTGAGGCTCCGAGAGGGGGGGATAACGTGCCCGAGGCCCCACGGCACCCGCCTGGCTGGCTGTGAGTCCGTCCATCCCCCGTGCCCCTGTCCGCTTCCCCCTGTGCTCTGGAAGGCGGGGGCTGGCTGACGATGTGGGCAGTGGGGATCGGTAGGGGAACGAGGACAGAGGAGGTCAGTCCCTGTAATGCCAGGCTTGGCTCTGCCCCACGGGGTGGCCACCTGTCCCGAATTCAGTGGTGGCCCCGGACCTAAGAGACAGGGCACCGTTGTGGCCACGGGGGGCGGGGGCGGGGCTGGTCAGGGGCCTCAGCCGCCTTCCGTTGGTTCTGAGCAATGGGCACGTGGCACACTCCTGAGTCGCCCCACGAGCTGCCGTTTGGCCTGGGGAACCTGTCTTGGGCGTATGGGAAGCAAGATGGAGCGACTTGGGGGTCGGCACCATGTGACCCAAACTGAAAGAGCCAGGCCCCACCTCTCCTGCCTGCCCCCTGCCTCCCGTCTCTGGCAACCCTCCTCCGGGGCTTCTCCCCCCCCCCCCCCCCGCCCACCGCATCCCGCCTGCCCCGGCCCTGCCCCCACCTCCACCTGCCTGTGTCCTCGATGCCCAGGTGTGCGGGGGGCCACAGCAGACCCATTCTGTCCCCTGACCAGAGTGAGTGCCCTAACCCTAGTGGAGCCGCTCTGGACACTCCAGCCGGGAGCCTCTCTGCAGACCCCGTGCCTCAGTCTCCCCGGGGTGTGGCTAACGCTCCAAGTTACGGCCAGCAGGCCAGCGCCACCCGCTGCTTCCCACCGTACCTCAGACTGTCCCGTCCTGACCCGAAGGCCTGGTCCTGGCCATGCCTCCCCCAGAGGACACCAGGTTCCCAAGGCCCCTCTTTGCCCCCAAGTCAATGTCCTCTGTACCCCTGGCACGGAACGCGAATCCCTAACACAGGCAGGAAGAGTCGGCTTGTAATGCCTGCTCTTCCCGAGAGGAAGGGGCTGGCTTCCTGTCTCTGCCCCTGCCCTGCAGAGATGCCCGATGGCGGATGGCGGCCGAGCCACCACCCCATTCGCCCCGCAGGCCTCTCCCGGGGAGCAGCCCGACCCCACTGAGTGTCCCGGGTGGGAGCTGGGGTTGGGGGTCCAACGGGGTGGGCGAAGGCTCCAGCAAGCTGCCAGGCCACCCCCAGAGGTGCGTCGGCGCTGCCCTCGCAGGCAGGGAAGGAGGCCTGCGTGTGTGGTCCTGCAGGAGGAATTTTCCACCGACGCCCCCAAGTCACACTTCCCAGCGCCTCACACGCCTCGCTGCCTCCCGCTCCTCCGTGCAGTCAGCCTGGGCCCTCCTGCTGCAGCCAAGCCCTGTCCCATCCGGCCCCCTTCCTCCCCAGGACAGCACCTCTGTCTTCACCCCGAGCAAGTGAGGTGCGGTGCGGGAGGGCGTGTCGGGGGCTGGGCCCCACCCGCACCTGCCCCCTCCTCCCCGCCGGCTCCCCCCAACATCCCCAGGCTCCCTACAGCTGGACCAAGCCAGGGTGGGAGGGGGTGGCGTGAAGCTGCCTCCCATGCTCTACTAATCCCAGATGGCTGTTTCCCCCTCCTTCCCTGCATTCGCTAATGTGGAAACACCATCCCCAGTGTGACTCGGGCAATAACAGAGCCGTCACATTCCCTGGCAGCCGGCCGGGGTCTCTTTCTGGGGGCTACGGGACCCTCGAGGCTCTGGAAGGTCCCTTTAAACTTAAAGGTGCCCTGTCATCAGTTGGTGGCTGCAGGCCGGGTATTTGGGCCTCACGCCCCCAAAGCCCGGAGCAGCACGGGGGGGCGGCGGTTATTATTGTTAGTGTTTCTTGAATGAATTGTTTTCCAGCCCCTTAAATTCCTGGAGAAAGCCCCAGACTGTCCCCTCCACCCATCGTGGAGCCAGTTCAGCGCCAGGGCAGGGGAGGAGCGGCGGGTCTCAGCCTTTCCTGTCCTCTGGAGAGAGTTAAGCCTTAGCCGTGCAGGCCCTTGGAAGGTGCCGGAAGCACCTTGGGAACGGTCTTAGACCCGGAGTCTGAGCTCCCGGGACAGTCTTCCGTTAATAATCGCTTCCAGTGGGCCGACCCGTGGCTCACATTGGTGACTGATTAGATTTCCCCCTCAGCCACCTGTCAGGTAGCCTTGTTCTGGGGCAGCGAGAGCCCAGAGAGGCTAGGCAGCCGCAGAAGGGGTCCGGCGGCCGAGGGGCAGAGGCAGGATTTGAGCCACAGCTGGGCTCTGAGGCACATGTTTCTTCCCCCTCCCGTGACCGCACCCTTGTCTCTGCCTCCTCTGGGTGAATAGTCTCTGCCACGTCAGTGCCACTCCCATCCCTCCAGGCCTCAGAACAGAGAGCAGGACAGCATTAGCTTCTAGAAACATCTAGAGCCAGACCAGCCTGAGACCTGGAAGGAACTTCGAGTGAGGCAGTTGTGAGTCTCCGGAACCTGACTCCAGATCTGGGGGGTGGCAAGTTCAGGACGTGCCAGCCGGGAACCCCAGGGACACGGGGGAGGGGGGGGGCACTGGCGGACACGGCTGCCCAGACCGAGAACAGCTGCGTCCCCCTCGCGTCCGGTCCCAGGTCCCCATCCGGGATGAGCCCCGGCGTCCCGGGCGAGGAGGCAGATCTAGGTCACGGCCTGGAGGTGTGAGCCGGAGACACTGCGTGTCACCTCCTGGGCCGCAGGCTCACGCACAGCCGGCCCCTGCCCATGTCCACCCCGGGCCGCGGCCGAGCTCCCGGGCCGCAGGCTCACGCACGGCTGCTTTGTATGGACGGCGCGGCATTTTGGGTAATGAAATATTCACAGGTCAGTGATTCCTTGAGAAATGATGGGGATCAGTCAATTCCTTTTCAGGAAGTAATTTTCTTCCCCTTCGCAGCCTCTGCTTCGTGTTGACGATCATTAGCATGAAAAGAGGGGCCGGATCGAAGGCACTTGTCAGAGCTCAGGACCAGAGCCGGCCGTGTCACAGGCTGCCCAGCCAGGAGCCCGGGCGAGGGGGCGCGGAGCCTGGGCTGCACGCACGGGGCGGGGAGCACGGGGAGCAGGCAGGGGACCCTGGCCGGCTCACAGCGGCGGTGGAGGGGGCCGGCTGGTGGCCCTGAACACCCTGCCGTCCCAGGTCTTGCCAACCACCCTCCCTCCTGCGCGCAGTGCGCCCATAGACACCCCAGGACACCCAGGTTGGGGGCCAGCCTCACACCGCCACGTCCCTGCTTCGGATACAAATCACGGCTCTGACGTTCACAAGTTAGTCATCGCCCATGCACCTCAGGCTCCGCTTTTGTAAAATGGGCTGCACAGGCCGATGTAGGTCTAAACAGGGTCGTGAATTCACCCAAGGCATCTGCAGAAGTCGGCACTGGCCCAGGATCCTTGTTTCTCTGAAAGGCCACGTGCTGCCCTGTCCCTTGTGGCTGCAGATCCCGATGCGCCTTGTTTCCACCAAACCCGCGGCAGCCACCACTGCCACCCCCCAGTCCGTGACCACAGCTGCTGTTGACGTGGGCCTTCCCATCTCTGATGATGGAGATGAGTCCAGGTTCTTAGTTCGGGTTGGATGGCTGCCGGCACTGACGACCACGGTCAGACGGCAGGCGCGAGCCCACTGCTGGGACCTGGCCCGAGGTGACCCGGCGGGGGGGAGGCCTCCCGCTCACGCGCCGGTTTTCGGTTTTATCTTGTTTCCTCTGTAAGATCAGAAGGGGTGTCTGGGAGCCAGGCAGGGGCCCGTGTTGATCGAGCTTTACTAAAACTGGAGGGGATGGGGGCGTTGATGCCGCACGCCCTGCCCCACGGCTGGCAGCAGGGGGCTGCCTGCTCTGCTGGGGACACTGCCCACCTCCCCCTTCTACATGGGGAGACTGAGCCGGGAGAGGAGGAGGCCACCAACTTCCCAACAAGGCTGCTCTCGCCCACCAGATCTTGGCAAGGGCATGACCCTTACGACAAGCTCCCCCAGCTCAGGCGGGGGCCGGGACTACCCATGGGGACCTTCGTCAGGAGAGCCTAGGACTTGGGGACAGCAGCCCCACCACATGCTGAGGTGCCCCAGCTCCTCTCCAGACGCTGTGACACACAAACCAGCCCCGGCTGGGGTGACAGCGGTCAGCCTGCGTGCAGACCAGCCCACGCCGTGGGTCGGTGCTGGGATCGGTGCCCCCTCACGGCCAGACAGTGGGCCTGAGGGTGGGAGAGGGACCCGGAGACCCCGCTGCCGTCCCCAGTTGGGCACGAGACAGGCCAGTCTGCTCTGCAAACAGCTGGGCACCGAAGGGCTGTGGCTGGAAGCAGGTGGCCACTTACGGTGTTTTGGGGCCTGATTTCGAGCCGCAGCCACGCAGGGACGGGAAGAGTGGGGGCTCGGCCACAGCCTAAAGCTGATCGGGGGCCAGGCTCTGGATCCTGAGTTCAAGTCCAGCCGTGCCATTGAAGGCCGAGTCACCAAGTGTCCCCAGGCTGGGTTTAGTGCTGCTCTGCATTAGCACAGGGTCCCCCATGTCCGTGGACCCAGGTCCCAAGTGAAAGCAGCAGTCCCCTGCTGCTTGACATTCGTCAACGCCTCGAGAGTTGGAATTTCTGTCGTTCAGTAACGTAGACGTTACTGGCATCTGGGGGCGGGAGTGCTGCCCGACCCCCTGAAGGGCACAGGACACCCCTCAACACAGAGGCTGACTTGGCCCCACATGTCAGTAGTGACCCGAGCTGACGTGATAGGGGGGCAGGCCTAGGCCACAGGGGCCTAGACAGGCGTCCCCAAACCACACCCGGCCCCACAAACAGGAAGGTGCCGGCCGACCGTCTCCAGCCACGTCTCTGCGGCCCCGAGGAGGCAAGGCTCTGCCCGGCGGGAGTATCTGGGTCCTGCTTGCAGGAGGCAGGGTGGCTGGGGGCTGAGGAGTTCGTGCCCACGAGGCCACTGCAGCCACTCGTGGTCCAAGCCAGTGCTTCTCAAACTCAGTTGCACCTGAGAATCCCCCTGGGCGGCTCTTTAAAAACCCCTGTGCCCGGGCTGTACCCCAAACCAAAGAGTCACCGGACCGTCCCGGGGCGGGATGCAGGCACTGGTATTTCTTTTTTAAACTTCCGAGGTGATTTCAGTGTGTGCAGCCACGTTTGAGAACCCCCCCGTCCACGCACGGACAGCTGGGAGCTTGTCTGAGATGCAGAAGGCCCGGCCCGCCCCATGCCACTGAATCAGGTTCTCGGCACGACCCCGGCGGAGGCAGCTTCTGTGCTGGGGCCCCTCCCATGCTCAGAGCTGGCAGACAGGCTCTGTGCCCCCACCCCTCCACGCAGGCTGAGGGTTTCTGAGCCGCTTTCCGCACCCGTCTGCGTGTGTCCCCCACTGTACTGGGACAGGTAGCACCTCAGGGCTCCAGGCCACGTTTGGCGATGCTCTGCTGAGAGCCCCCAAGAGGTTACTCAGAATCCACCGGCTTCCCAGGGGGCCAGAGCCCAGAGTGCAGTTGGGCTCATCTCCTGCCCCAGAGCCTGGAGGCGGGCAGACAGCAGCTCCCGTTTTTACGGACCAGGCTCAGGGACCCGGCCTGGCCGAGAAGCACAGGGAGAGGGGCCTGAACCCTCCTGCACGCTCAGCAGGTGCCCTGCCCACCCCCCACCCCCCCAGCATGGCTCTTCCTGTCCAGGGAGCAGGCTCAGCCAGGCCCTGTCACTTGGTGACACGGGGCGTCGTGAGCAGAATGAGCCACAGGCAGCCTGCTCTCCCTCCCCGGGCATGGGCCGGCCAGGCCTCGAATCTCACGGGGTGTCTGGTGGCCCAGCCTTCCCTCGTGGGCTGTCCTGGAGTGGAGGGATGGGGGCCGCCTGCGGGCAGACCGTCCATCCAGGTTGCTGGACAGTGAAACAGGACCCTGGAGAGCACCCTGTGCTGTGGGCCTCCGAGTGGGCGCAGGAGCCGTGGGTCAGGGTCCTCGGGGACTAAGAAAGGGGAGCTTCCTGCAGGAGGGGCTCAGAGGGCCTTGCAAAGTTGGCCGTGGCTTGTGCTGGAGGGTGACTGCCCCCGTTTCCCATCCCTGGCAAGCCCCCCATGTGTGGTTGTGAGTCAGCAGCCAGGCTAAGCAGGGGCCCCCGTGGGCTGGGACGGAGGTGTCCCTGGTGCGAGGGGACCCTGGCTCTGGCAGCTGAGGCCCAGCCTGCATCTGGGAACAGCTCTGTGAGGTCAGGGTGGCAATGTGCCCTGGGGGAGACCCCAGGCTACGGCCGGGCCCACCCAGCAGCGGCTAGCAAGTGAAGGAATAGAGGGTGAGCCACTGGGGGAAGGCAAAACAGACACCTGAGACCCATCCGTAGGACACCCCCCGCCCAGGACAGCACAGTTAAAGGCCAGAGTCCTGGGTGACCCGATGCTATGCCCACCGGCCGGGGTCACCTCTAGGCAGCCTGTGCAGGGCGGAGGCCAGCGTGCGCAGAGCAGGGTAAGTCCGGGTGATCCGAGCCAGCGCAGGCCAGGCAAGGGTCCCTTCTTGCGGATGTGGGCCCTCCACGGTGCAGGCGGGGGGACCCCCACCCCAGGGGCCCGAGCGCGCCTCAGAGCCAGCCGGCTCCCGAGGAAGACAAAGATGGAAGAATGGCGTCCTCTCCCGTTCACTGCCCGTAGGAGGCGCGCCGGCCAAGTACCCGGACTCTAGACCCCTTTGCTCCCCACCCCGCCCCGGGTCCCTGACCTGTGCCGTCTCGTCCCCGGGACTGGACTCCGTGGAAGGAACACCAAGAGGGGCCCGCTGCAGGGAAGTTAGGACCCCAGGGAGGGGCGATCCCCTGGCCTGGTCAGCAGGGTGGGGACGGGGCGTCCACAGGGAAGGGGCAGCTTAGAATGGAAATTCCATTAGTGTTCAGCCATGGGCAACAAGGCCTGTTCAAAGAATACATTCAATTAAAAATTGATTTTTCGGTGTAATTTCAGTCCTAATGAACCACTGTGAGACCCCCCTCCCCACCTCCCCGGACAGTGCGGCCCCCACACCCCGGCCCAGCCCTCCGGGGCTCCCTGGCCTCCACTCGCTTCGTGGGGGACACGACAGAGGGAAGGGGCCGGGGAGGGGCCCATCCTTTGCCGAATTGGGGAATAATTTCAAAAGAGGCGCACAGGGGGCTTTGTTCAGTGGAAGTGTCACGGCGTAAATCTGTCTTTTTTTATTTACGGCGCGAGGTCGTGTGTTCTGTGTGGCTCCAGTTAAAACCTGCAGGATCTAATTCCCCTTGATCCAGACAGTGTCTCAAAGCATCATGAAATGAAGAACACAGGCGTCTTGCCTCCCACTCTCCCCCCAAACTCAAAGACACCAGGCAAGAGCCTGGGCCCCAGGCTCCCCGCTCCCTTCGGTGCTCCCTCCCGGCCCTTCCCTGTGATTCTCCGTCCGCCTCTGAGGTCAGGGAGGGGGAGACCGAGCTGGTTCTCCAAAGCTCCCCGGGGCGTCTGGGCAGCGGAATTGTTAATAAACACGCTCATTTTCTGCAGCACGGCTCACAGTTGGGGGCCCTCGGGCGACACGCCACTGTGCCAACCACTTACCTGCATTAGCTCAGCCTGCCCAGGTGGGCCCGGTTCTCACACCTGTCTCACAACAAGGAAGCAGAACCCTGGAGCAGTGAGGGACCCTCCGCTACACGCGGCTGGGGCTCAGGCCTGCTGGACGCAAGTGCGTGACTGTAGTTTATATATATATTAAATGTTTATATATAAATATATATTTTATATTTGCATCTGTTTGGACCTCAGAATGCCCAGCCCTACTGTTCTTCCCTCCTGACCCTTGCCTGCTGGTTTGCTGTGTGACCTCAGTCCCCATACTCACCCTCTCTGAGTCTCTGTAAAAAGAACACCCAAATCCCCAGCTGCTTGTGATGTAATTGCAAGTTCAGAATCCGAGGCCCCAGGAGACGTGCTTTTGCGCCCCCCCCCTCCGGCAGGTGCCTGGCCTGTGCCCCAGGCCTGCAGCCTCCTCGGCTCTGCTCTCCAGGCAACTCCTGGGGGCACACGGGGCTCCCCGCTGGCCACGGCTTTCTGCACTTAAGCCTCACTGGCCCTGACTCCAGCTTCCTGGTTTGTTTGGGTTTTTCGTCTTGTTACGGATTCTAGTTACACCGGGGGAAGAGCCATCCGTTCTCCCTACGTGTCGCTAAAGGACGGAGTGTCTGTCCCCTCCCAAGCCTCCAACTCAGCTCCCCGGGGTCACTACTCTGGAGACGCAGTCTCATCCTGTCTTGCCAAGCTCCCTGTTTGTGTCTGCATTCACGGCTGATGGGAGCCACCCTGCTGGGCCCTGGGGTCCCCCGCACCCCGAGTCCAGAGCTACGTCCCAGCTGGATGCAGCCGGACACCAGGGAGTGTCCAGGGCCCGACCCACCCCAGAGCCCTTCCTTCACTGCCTTGGCCCCTCCCTCTGTCCTGCTGGCCCTCAGCATGGTTGCAGCTCCCAGTATGGGGGGGGGGGGCTGGGGTCCTTTTGTCAGTCAACCTAAGGTCCTCAGCATTGCCTAGGAGGACCCTTTGCCAGCCATGGCCAGCTGTCCCTTCGAGGGGACCAGCCGCACCCAGCCTCCCCCAGCATGGTGTTTGTCTGTGACCCCTGCCTTGGGCAGAAAAAGAATTCTGGGTCAGAGAAATGTGGGAGGCAGCAGGTTGTACGCAATTAAACACATCAGTTAAACACGTCTCTTCCCCGCAGACCTTGTTGGGGCCTTCTCTAGGACATTCTAGAAGCCTGGAGTTCCATAGCACACGACTCGGGAAGTGCTGGTCCGGGGGAAATGGTGTGGGCTTTGGGTGGGCCAGTGTCTACACACCGCGCCTCTGGGAGCTGTGGGACCTGAGCCCTGCCGCTCTGAGCCTCAGTTTCCCCGTCTGCAAAACTGAGGATGGTAATACTCCCGGGGCCGTCGCGAGGTTTACCGCTAAGGTAGGTGAACGTGCTGGCGCCCCACCACCGCTGGTCCACACGGGCATCTGGAAACGCAGACACGTGGCTGGCGCCGGCTGGTGCGTAGGCTCCACACTGGCTCTGGGGCTTCCTGGAGATGCCCCGGCTGGGGCTTGGCTTGGGTTTCATCCTCCAGGGCCAGTGCCTGGGGCTCAGAGAGGCGGGATGGAAGTGGCCACGGGGCACAGAGACGGGAGGCTCTGCGTGGGTAAGCCCAGTGATGCCCGAGCCTGCTTCCGCACCTGGGAGATAGAGACGTGTGCCTCTCGGGGGTGGTGAGGAGCCTACTAAGATAAGTGGACGACATGTGTGGCCATCGGAGCCGGGTGGGCAGAGCCGTCCTCGGGGATGCCAGGACCCTCCGGGGACAGAGAAGCCTGGCAAGGACACGGAACTCGAAGAGCGTGGGGGCCGCTGGTGGAGCTGTGCTCAGAGCCGGCCCTGTCACTTGCCAGCAGGGGGACCATGGGACCTTCTTCGGCTTCCTTGTCACTGTCGTGGGGATAGTGACACCCACCCTGCCCAGCGGGGATGATGAGTCAGTAAGACACAGGAAGTGTGACTCCTCCCTTGGTGTCACCTCTGCAGTGCTCCGTCCTGCCCTGGCCACGGCCTCCGGCCTGGCACGTGGTGGGGGTCCCCTTGCTGCCTGTGGGAAGGTCTGCTTCTTTCACTGGTTGTCAGGACCAAGTCCTGGTCCTGTCCCACCCGTAGAGGAGCCCGGAGGACAGCTTGCCCCCTCCCTGCCTGTGGCACACTGGCCCCCGACTGCCCAGCTTCGTGAGTGTGGAGTCCAGCATCCTCGTCAGCAGGAGAAGATAAATGTTTTTAATTCACAGAGCTTTTCATGAGCCAATGAAAGGGAGTAAATCATCCTTCTCGGCCCTGAAGCCCAGAGCTGGCGCCTGGCCACAGTGGGGTAGGCAGCCACCAGGGCCAAGTGGCAGCCAAGCAGGGCCACTTGGACAAGAGGGGGACCTGGGGACGTGGTCATCCGGTGTGCCGGGCACCCCAGCCGGCCCTTCTCCCATGGTGGGGCGGGAGGGGTCGGCCTGACACTCGCTCGCTAGGGTTTACTTTCTGCGGGCAGTGTGCATGGGAGACGTGAATGTGGACATGCGTGTGGCCGTGCTGTGTGTGCACGCGTGCGGGGGGCAGGGGAGGGGTGCACGAGGTCTCCGGACACAGTGCGATGTGTGCGGGCGCAAGAGCCTGTGCCGTGTGCGTGCGCCCCCCAGGTGTGAGTGCGACGTGCTCACACAGGTGTGCTCCAGTGCCCGCGTGCGCAGTGCCCGCACGTGGGAGCGTGAGCATCTGGGTGCCCCACGTGTGTGTGCCCGGCTGTGACCGAGGCGGAGGGGGCGGGGCTGTGCCCCCAGCCGCGTGTGCAAGCACGCGTGTGCACACGGCTCCTGGAGAAATGTTTAAAGATGGAGTTGTCAGCCCCAAGTTGACAGGCGCAATCAGCAAAGTGCAGCGTCGGCAGGATCGGCCGCGGCTCCCTCAATTACCCGGGAGGAAACGGCCCCGCTTTGTGCTGAGGAGGCAGAGTGTGGCTGGAATAAAGCAAGTGGAGCAGACCCAAAAACTTCATTAATTAAAGAAACTCATTAATGAGGGACATTTAATCAGCCGAAGATTAGATCCATGCTCGCCTCTTCCATGAGCCAGGCGCCAAACGGGAAGAGAAGCCGGCCTGCCTCCGCCGCCCGCCTGCGCCCTCCCCTGCGCGCCCCGGGCCGGGCCGGGCGCCAGCAGCAAGGAGGGGAGGTGCCGAGGAGGCCTGGGTGGCGGGACGGCCTCTCGGGGCAGTGGGCACCCGGGCCGGTGGACGGGGACCGTGGAGCGTGTGTGTGGGAGGGTGGGTGCCGTGCACACGGTCCCGCGGATGCGCGTTCACGCCATGGGGGTGGCATCAGGGGGTATCTGGGTCAGAGGTGCTCGCCTGAGGGTGGTCTTGCCCCTGCCTGGGCACATTTTCGGGTGTCACAGCTGGGCGGCATCTTGGGGTGGGGCGCGCGGTGCTGTGAAACACTCTGGGACACCCAGGACGGCCCCGCGGCCAAGGGCGAGGGCAGTGCCGAGGCTGAGAAGCCGTGCTCCCGGCTGTGCGGGAGACGTACTCGGGGAGCAGAGGTGCGTGCACCTGCGGGCATGGGTCTAGTGCGGGCACAAGGGAGAGTGGGTGCGGGCCTGACCGCTGGGATGCAGAACGGAGCACGTGGCACCTCTGGGGATGTGAGGGAACAGAGGGGCGGAGTTCAGAGCCCCGAGGCCGGGCTTGCAGGGCCCAGGCTGCGCAAGGCCATGCCAGGGCCCCTGGGCAAGTCCCTGAGTTGAAGTGTTTAGAGAATTGTGCCCTGGAGGTTTAGGGCTGTAGGGAGAGCGGCCCCTGACCTGGGGCAGCTGTGTCCCAGCAAGCCCCTGATTCACAGGGTGCCATCCTCGGGTGATGATGCTGTGGGTGCCGTCTTCCACCTGCTGTCCCACCAGGTTCCCCACGTCCCGCTGCCTGGGCAGTGCCAGGCCCAGCTGCCCGGTGCACAGAGCTTGAGTAAGAGAGGCCTGGGACGTGTGAGCTGCGCTGGGTGGCCCTGTCACGGGGCTGTGGGGCAGAGCAGGTGCTCAGAGGTGCAAACAGGTGAAGGCATGAGGTGCTGGTAGACCAGGAGGTGCCGCCCACGCGCCCATGACCTCGTGGAGTCAGGGCCCTTGAGGCCTCAGGTCCTCATCTGGATGTGCAGAGGGTACCCACCCCCCTGTCTACAGGGTCAGGTGCGGGTCACACCCGCGGAATTGTCCCAGGGGGACACTCAGAGTCCCTCCTGAATCTGGCGAAATCCCTGCTGCCTCCTTGGGGCCTGCCTGGGACTCAGGAGCAAGCCCCCGCCCTGTGTTCCTCCCCGGGGCACCTGTTCCAGACCTACTGTGTTCTGGCCGGGCCGGCACCCCCCCACGGCCGGTGCCTAGCAAGTGTCTGCCCAGACCCAGGGGGTGGGAGTGCCCCTCCCCAGCTCCTGGTCACCAGGACCTAGGCCTTGCACCTCTAGGGAAAACGGCACCTCCCCCAGCGCACTGGACTCGTCCAGGGTCCAGGCAGGGCCACCCCTCGACTCCGCTGTGCGCTGGCCTGGAAACCCCTCCCTGCTCTGCAAAGCCTCCGCTCAGGCCAGCAGACCCCAGCTGGGGTCCCAGGCCCAGCAGGTGGGGCTCGAGCTCGGGCACCAACAGAGACCGAGGGTCCCTTCCGTGGGACGTGTGGGGTTTGTGACCCGTAGTGGCAATTCTCCTGGGTCACAGGTGCGTTTCTAACTGCTCCCAGGCCATGCGACGCTGCTAGTCTGCTGGCCCCACTTCCAGGACCTTCTGTGTCCAGCTGTGAAGAGCCACGTAACCTGCCGCACGCGGCCACACGCGACCAGGCACGAGCCCCCACGGGTTCTCTCCCCACCAAGTCCCCCCTCCCGGAGACACTGCAGCGACCTCCAACTCCCAAGTGTCCCCGTGGAAGAAAGGCCACCACGGGAGTTCCCCCAGCCGACAGATACACCACAGTTCTCCCACCAGCGGGTGTTTGACTGCGGGGCGTGTTACGTAATCCTTGTCGCCGGGAAATTTACCTTCCTAATTACATTTCTCGAATTTTCATCTGAGTCTGCCTTCCCAGAGTTCACAGGAACTAGAAGGGCACGTGGGAGGGCGACCGGGGTGTGTAGGACCCGAGGCCACCGGGCGCAGACCCTGGGCTACACCCAAGGGTGGGTCTAGCCCACCACCCCCTCCCACCCGCCCTCCAGCCACACCCCCACCTGCCCACCTCATGTCTGGGGCACCGTGCTTGATACCCTGATCCGCTCGCTAGATGAAGACCACGGGCCATTAATAACACTAATATTGCTTAATGAACGTGCAGGGAGCAGATGCAGGGATGCCGCCGTGGGTGCACAGGGCTCTCCCTAGAGCCGCAGAGCCAGATGCCCTGGCCGTCGAGCGGAGCGGCCCAGACGCCACTCACCAGCACTTGTTTGTGGGTTCTCGGTGGTACTCCTTCTGGGGGTCACCTGGACAGCTGTCCTATGGCTTTGTCTTCACGAGGCCCCGGCAGGGAGCTGTGGCCCAGACAATGTTCTCTCCGCCCCACTGAGTAGGAGCCCGGTGTGTGCCAGCGCGTTGGCATGGGTGTGCGAAGAGGCCGCCCGTGCTCGCTCGCTTATAAACTCACAGCGGCCTCTCGGGGGGCCTCGGGGCGGGATGGAGGAGGAGCTGAGAAATCACAGGCATTAGGGACTGCTCGGAAGGCTTCCCAGAGGAGGTGTTTGAATGCTTCCAGGACAGGGACATGGGGTGCTCGCCCACCGTGCTCACCAGTGAAACAGGGAGGTACGTGGACACAGTGCTGTCTTGGGGCCCGCGCACCTCCTTCTAGCAGGTGCTTCTCTCCGCACCTGTGCAGTCTGAAGAGGGCCTCTGTGCCCAGAAGGGTTTGCTCTCCCAGGGGGAGGCTCTGCGAGGGCGCCTACCCAGGTGACTGAGGGGACCCCCAGTTCTGCCACCAGCGGCCCTGGCGTGCCGGGCGATCTGGCCTCATGCTCTGTCTCCTGTAGACCGAGAGACCCCCACCTGTCCCCACAGGGGAGCCGCCCAGTGCCTGCAGCTGGTTCTTCATGGCGCGTGTGCACACACACACGCACGCGCACAGGCACACACCTGCAGGCGCGGGTTCAGAGCCCCGGGGGCGTTTGTGAAACAGGGTCAGGGCCACTGCTCGCTGGGGGCAGTCTCTCCACTCGCTGGCTGACCCCCAGGGCAGTGCTCGCGCCCCCACTGCCGGCCCTCCGCAGAGACCCCAGCTGGGCCTGGCGCCCAGGGCAGACCCCAGCCTGGGCAGTCCCCGCCCTGCCCAGCAGCCCCGGGGGCTGCACGGACCCGGGAGTTGGGACCGGTCGGTGGCGTTTCCTTCTGGCCTGATCGACAATCCGGGGTGAGCCTGCTTGCCGGCAAACCTCCCCGCTCTCGCCCCCTGCTTTCCAAGCCCCATCAGCCAGACGGCTCCTCGCTGATTTCCCCAGGCAGGAGGGGAGCCTGGTGGAGGTGCGGCTGATGGGAGAAGGGATTTATGGAGCCACGTTATTTATGATTTGTATGCAGTGGGTTTGGAGGGAATTACGGCTTAATCGTGCGAAAATCCGTCCCCTCGCCTGGGGCTTTTCCGCCGAGCAGGTTGGGGCTGAGTCTGGCCTGGGTGGCCGTGGGCTCTGGCCGCGTGGCCAGCTCCTTTCCAGGGGTGGAGGTGTGGCTCTCTGGGCCCCTGGGGTCCATCAGGGCCAGAGGTTCTTAGCGTCTTGTTCTTTGAACCCCTTAGCGTCTGGCGAGGCCCTAGGACCCCTCCTCACAAAATGGTCTTACGTGCGTACAGTACGTAGGTTGACAGAGAAAACTCTTTATTGAAATACGCTTAGGAAAAGCGAGAAAACCCTGACGCCCTGTCCGAGGCTTCTTTTTCACTTTGTCAAACAAGCAGGCGCAGGGCTGGGTGCGTTCGCCGCCCCAGCTTGTGGGGTTGGGGTGAGCACAGGGGCCACGCACCGGTGTGTCTGCGGCACAGCCGGAAGGACCTGTGGTTTCTGCTGGCGGCGGCCAAGTTCTCGGGCAGCGCTCGCGGCCGGGCCGCAGCCGCATTTGTGGGCGGGGCAGTGCCAGCGGCTCCGCGGGGAGGCCGTAGGCCGGGAGGGCGCTCTTCCGTCCACGGGTGCGGATGTCCTGAGTTCTTCCCCGGAAGCACGCGGGGCACCGGCACTCAAACACAGCACGCGGAGCTTGCGCTGAGCACACACAGAGCAAGGGGCACACACGGCACACACACGGCACACACAGCACACGCACAGGGCGCACGCACAGCACACACGGCACACGCACAGGGCGCGCACACACAGCACACACGGCACACACACAGGGCGCACACACACAGCACGCATGGCACACACGGCACCCGCACAGGGCACACACACGGCACATACACGGCACGCATGGCACACACGGCACACGCACAACACACACGGCACACACACAGGGCACACACACAGCACACACAGCACACGGCGCACACACAGGACACACACGGCACACACACACAGGGCACACACGGCACACGTACAGCACACATGGCACACACACGGCACACGCACAGAACACACGGCACATACACGGCACGCATGGCACACACGGCACACGCACAGGGCACACACACGGCACACACACGGCACGCATGGCACACACGGCACACGCACAGCACACACGGCACACACACAGGGCACACACACAGCACACACGGCGCACACACAGCACACATGGCACACACACAGGGCACACACACGGCACACAGCACACACGGCACACACACAGGGCACACACGGCATACACGGCACACGTACAGCACACACGGCACACACACGGGCGCACACACACGGCACACACACGGGCGCACACACACGGCACACACACAGGGCACGCACACGGCACTCTCGGGGCTGCTTTGCAGGCTCCTGGCTGGCGCGGTGGCGTCTTGCTCTGGCGCCGCGGCAGCTCTGAGGCACCGGCAGCTTCAGGGCGAACGCGCAGGAACCTGGCCCCGGCAAGGAGACTAGAGCGAGCATCTCCAGGCTCCCAGGCCCTTTGCCACGTCGGCAGAGAGGCAGGGTGCTCAGGACGCCGGGGGGGGGGGGGCTCGTGCCAAGGGCGCATCGGGAACCCAGGCTGGGCCCCCACGTAAGCCTCATGTGGTCTGTGTGTTTGGGGGGCCGGGCTCCTCGCTCAGACCTTGCAGGCTACAGGGTGACGTGGCCCCATCGCCCACCGGCAGAGCCTCCAGTGCGCCCATCAGGAAGAGGCTGGAGGCCCTACTGGGAAATGCGAGGCTGAGGACAGGGAGGAGGAGACACAACATGGGGGGACCCACGATTCTGGTGGAGCGGGGGGCGGCTGGCGGGGCCGGCAGGAACCCAGCGAGGCCTGTGCCAGGTCGCCCAGGGGCGCAGCAGAACTCAAGGTTATGAACTTGCTGGTGAGTCAGGGTCCTGCCCATCTGTGGGGGCTCCGCCTGCATTTCCCCTGAAGTCTCCCCCGTCCCCCCCGAGCAGACAGGCAGTGTGCCCTGCGCGTTCTGGGACGTCGGGGCTGCCCGGGCACCAGACCCCCCACTGTGAGGAAGGGAGGAGAGGAGGAGAGGCCACTGAGAGCCGGTGCCAGCAGAACCCTCGGCCTAGCGGTCCCTGAACGCACTAATGCGGAGTGTGACGCGCCATCCGCCAGCCTAATTAATAAAAGACGTTAACGCGGCTGCCGGGGCACAGAATGGGTTGGACGGGGCGGTGGGGAGGCGAGCGGTCACTCAAGTGGATTCCCGGCCTCCCACCCAGAATGCAGCACTGCCCGCCCCCTTCTCCCTGGCCCGCCGACCCCCCGAAGCAGCCCCTGCCCCCGCCCTGCGCGGAGCCCCCGTCACGCGCAGTGCTGTGTCCCTGGCCCTCCCCACGCTTCCCCTTGCTCGGACTAGGAAGGTGAATCGGGAGCCCGGTGGAGGCGGGCCTCCCCTCCCCTCCCCCTCCCTCCCCGGGGTCTCTGGTGTCGTTCCTACAAGCCCCACGTTCAGACACTTCTTACTGGTAGCTTCACACCACGGAAACCACACATGCCACAGCGCAGGGCCACCGCCGCCGCACCTACCTCCCCCCAAGGTGGGGAGGGGAAGACCCGGGTGTGACCGCCAGAGGGAAGCATCCAGCTCAGAGGTGGGCTCTCAGCAGGGGCTCAGGACACCCTAGCTGGTGGCTGGGTTAGAATGATGTGTGTGACGCAGGGACAGCGATGGAGCCTGGGGACCGGGAATGACCCCATAGGCTTTCGACTCTCTTCCAGGCCGTGGGTGGAGGGCACACCCCCTTCTGCTCCCCTTTGGACAACAGTCCGTGCGGGTCCGGCCGCGTCCAGTGGCTTCGGGGTCAGCCGGGCCTGGGCTCAGATCCCGGCCCTGCCCACGGGCTGGCGGTGTGCCCGTGGGCAGGTAACTTCCGGAGATCGCCAGCTCGCGGGTCGCTCGACGAGTACGCAAAATAACGTTGTTAACTGCTTAACGCGGTGCCGGGCTCTCAAAAACCCTCCACCGATGGCTGTCACTCCCACAATCACCAATATTACTGAGCATTTAGTAAGCACTTGCTGTATGCCTGAACTGTGTCAGGGGCTCCCTTCCTCGTGAAGAGCTCTGGCCCTCAGGGGTCTCCTGGTCCGGAGCTCCGCCCCCCACCACTGGCATTCTAGAATGTTCAGGTGGGCTCAGGTGCTGAATCATCACCCTCCCGCCTGACTTCCTGTTCTGCGACGGCAGCCCAGCTGTGCGGTGAGGCGTGCAGCACGTCCTGCTCAGACCAGCCTCTCCCCGAAATCTCTGGCCGTAAGGTGCCCACTAGCAAGGACTCCCCACCACCGCCCCCTCACCGCACACCTCTGGAATAGCATCTCAAACTTTGGGGGGGAGGCGTGAGTGTCCAGGAGAGAAGTCTCTGCAGTGAATCTGCTGGATGGGGTGCAAGGGGGCACAGAGGGGGCTCGGCGGGAGATGGGGGGGCTGGACCTGCCCCCCAGGGCTCCCGAGCTCACCCTCTCACAGCTAGGACCTGGCTTTCGCGGGGTGCCTGGGCTGGTTGGGTGCTTCTGTTCCTGTCTGGCCAGGACACTCTCCTGCCAGTGCCCGAGCCCCAAAAGTTGGGGTCAGAAGCCCATGAGCCATGAGGATGGCCTGTTTCTGGGCTGAGGACGCACCCGAGTCAGGGCAAGAACCTGGTGAGGGAGAAAGCCCAGGTGGGTGTGCTGCGGCCGTCCGCCCCCTTGGCTCCTGTGCGTGACCCCGGCTGAATCCGGGAGCAGCCCCTTCTTTCTCTCTGGGCTCGCTGTTGGGACTGTTTATTTCCATATCTGTGTCCCCCCATGCGCGTGGGGAGCCCCTCTGTGAGTCACCAGCCGCCCCCGGGCCCAGCGCCGGCTCTCAGTGGGCAGCCCAGGAAATGGGAAGGTTAACCTGAGCCAAATGCCATGGAGAGGCTAAGTGGCCGCCCCTGAAGGTCACATCATGCATTCCAAATTTAGCTAACGCCCAGGGGGCGTCCCTCCACAGGGCTGTCTGCTCCCGGAGGCGGGGCTCCGAGCTCAGCGGTGTGCCCCAGGCACCTAGAACGCGGCTCCCGTGGGTCCTCTGCGCATATTCGACAGTGGTGTGCGTGCTCCCTTGCTCACACTCCCGCCGGGCAGATGTAAGGACGCCAGCCCCGCCTGCACCCACCATCTCCCCACTGCCAACTTCCCCTCTGCCAAGTGGATGGAACGTCCTCCAAGGTCCCTTTCTGGGATCCCGGTTGTCCCTGGGAGCAGGGCCAGGCTCCACCATCCTTGGAAGTATCCAGAAAACCCAGATACTCCTGCCCAGTGCTCTTCGAATCACGACAGGATGTCTTGCCCAGAACCGAGCATCACGGCAGCATCCATGCTAGCAGAGCCCTGGCGCTCAGGGACCAGAGTCAGTGGGCATCTGGCCTGTCCCTGTGACATCATCCTGCCCCCAGCTTCGTCCTCATCCCTTCCCGTAATTTCCTCTTCTTTTGCCCCAAAACTTCACTTTCCGGTGACTGGCACATTAAGAAAAGAAGACATCGAAATGCATTAGCGATTTTCCTCTGTGTCCCTGACTCTTCCCCACCCCTTTCCTGTCTGTCACCTGAGCGTCCAGATGCTTTCCCACGGTTCACGGCGTTGTCCCGAGCGGTCCCCTTGCTCTGTGACACTCCCTCCCGTGGCCCCCAGACCAGGCGCCCCTGCACCTGGGAAAGGGAAGGTGCTGTAGCCATGGTGACAGTTTAGAGAGGCTGCTCGCTTGCCTCTCTCACCCGTAAGGAGGAGCAACCACATCACGTTCCTGGACCCTCCCTGGGGACAGCCGTGGCAGGTGCAGCTGCGTGGGTGAGCGTCAGCAACGGGAGCGTGAGTCCGCGGACTGCAGGTGTGCTGGGTGGAAGTTTCCAGAAGGCCGATTTCAGCTCCGTGTGTGAGCTGTTCCAAGACCAAGGGGCCTCAACGTTGGTAGCGAGCAAACCCAGTGGGGGTGCCTGGCGGGCAGGTTGGGTGTTGCCCTCGGTCAGAGATGGGGCACGCATGTGTGCGTGCCTGGGAGGGGGCTGGGGGAGGGGGGCACTGGGCTGTCCCACCTCCAGGCTGGGAGGTCAGAGCCATGAGGTCCCCTGGCTCAGTTGTCACCGGAGGCCCCAGAGACTGGAATGGCACCTCCTGGCTGCCCAAGGCCAGCCCCAGCCTGACTCTTCTCTCTCAGGGGGAGCTGGGGGATGGGCCAGGAATGCCCATGAAGGGCTCTCTGGACAGGAGTCTCCTGGAAACCAGCGCCCCTATTTTCCTGGCCCTGGGAATCGTCACGTGCCGCATGCCTCTGGACAAGCAGGCTGTGGCCCGGGCTTGGGAGGTTGACATCTGTCCGTCCCGTCACGATTCCGGCCACAGGGAGCATTCCCAGGGGCATCTCCAAGACCCGGGCCTGGGCGCCCCTCCCCTGCCCTCTGCCACGTCCACCTCCATACCTCGAGTGCCCCAGACCTCCTGCTCACTCGTCACATGGCCTGTGGCCTCGGGGTCCCCTCTATGAAATGCAGCTTGCAACCCCCAACTCTTAGGTCACCAGGAGGTCGCTGAGTCAGCAGGGCACCAGGGCAGGCCCTGCACACCGGGATGTGCCCCAGTGCCAGGCCGGCCGCGGAGCTCAGCAGACTTGGGGAGATAGCAGTGTGCGGGGCGGGGCTGCGAGGGGGGAGTCCCACACCTCACGGGCAGGTGGGCGTTGCACGGTGGGGGGCAGGCACATTACACCCTCATAGTTAGGTCCACGTGAGGGCCATTCTGGCTTGCCCCCCTCCTCCGCCCTGACTGGGAGCCAGCTTTGCCCCGAGGCAGAGAAGTGGCTCGCTGCCCAGTCTCCCCGCTGCAGCCTGGCCTGCGGGCCCGGGGCCGGTGGCGCCCTCCTTCCTGGGGTGAGGAGTCCAAGAGGCAATTAGCCTGATTGTCCTGGAGGGACTGTGAGCAGGAGGAGTCAGAGGGACTGTGCAGAGAGGAGGTCTGGGCAGGGCTCCATCGGCTGCCCCTGACCCCTTCCCCTCCCCCAACGACCCCACCAGCCCATCCCTTCTCACACACGGGGACCCTCAGCCCTGCAAGACGGGAACACACTGGCTGGGGGACCTGGAAATTCAGGCTGGGGCAGAGAATGCTTCGGGCCAGTGGTGTGGGCAGGGATACTTGGGGGGAGGCGGGGATCCAGATGAAGGATCCTCCCTCCCAGCCCCTGCCTCCAGGCAGGCAGGACACCGTCCCCGTCCACAGACTAAGAGGTAAGGCTGAGCCTAGTGTCCCTGAGAAGCTGAGGACCCTGGTCAGGTCCTCAGGGCGCAGGCGCTGAGACCAGGCAGTTTAGCCACGCGGCGTCCTGCAGAGGACCCACCGCCCCGTAGAGATGCCCGCCTGGCCCTTGGGCAGGGTGGGTCCCTCCCTTCTGCGCCACCACGTCATCACGCTCCAAGGGGGAAGAGCTGAGTTCACTGATAAGGAGACTGTTTTCAGCCGTGTCTGGAGGGTGGACAGAGGGAGAGGGCCAGGGACCGCGCAGGACCCCAGCGCTGGCAGCGAGGGAGCCGCCACCTCGGGAAGGGGTGAGGAGGAAGCAGCCAGTGGACCCGAGGAGGAGGTGATCCAGGTCCTCCTGGTCTGGGTCACAGCCAGCCTCCCGGGGAGGGAGCCGGAGGCGAAATGCCCCAGACTCACTCTCCTCTGGGCAGACACCAGAGGCCAGGGCGTGCAGCCCAGGCTAGTCCTCTCCCGGGCGAGCGGAGGGCCGGGCTGGCTGGACAGAGGGCAGAGGCCAAGTCCCTCACAGAGCCCGGGCCCCGCCCTCAAGGCCAGCCACACGTGACGTCTGCGCTCCCCGGTTCCCCTTTGCCAGATGCAGGAACGTGGATCTTTCTGGAACTCAGCACCTTCCAGCCTCCGTTGCTGGCAGTGGCTGGCTCCTGCTGGCCAGCTCGGAGGAGCGGCTCCGTGAATGTCGCTTGGGTTGCGCGTAACTCTCACTTTGCAGATGGTTGTGCTCGGCATCACTTCACTGCCCGGACACGGGCCCCCGGGCAGCCCTGGCGGCCACCCCGCGGCGGGAGGAGGCGGTCGGCTGGTGGTGTGCTGGCGTCTAACTAACAGCCGGCTCTCCTGGGACAGACCCAGCCCTGAAGGGTGGCACCTGCCAGTTCGAGGGGTGTAAATACTCCCAACCTGGCTGAGTTCGCGCTGCCGCGGTGAAGTCACCAAACCTGGGAACGATGCTCCGAGTCGGCACTCGTGAGCCGGAAGGAGCTGGAAGGGGGCGGTTTCAGCCCGGCGCGGGCAGGCCACCGCCCTCCGCGGGCAGGCTCACCCCGGGTGTCCCCCCAGCCCTGCATCTGGGGTGGGCGCGTGCAGTGGAGGGTGTGGACGGGACGGCTGTGTGTGCTCAGCTGCTCCGGGACCCGGGCAGGGGCTGTGCCTCCACTCCCCTCTGTAAAAGTGACGATCGAAATACCTGCCCCAGAGAATTGAGAACAGACGCGAGATGAGGGGCACGGAGCAGGCCGTCCGCCCCCCACTTTCCCGCGGAGGCTGGCCCCCAGGCTTGTCGTGGGGACTCCGTGCAGTGGCACTCGGGGCACACGTAGCGCGGTTGGCGACCGCTGTCATGACCCGTTCGCTCATCCGCCAGGTGCACCTCTGTCGCGGTCCTACTGCGTGTCATCACGCTCTGGGTGCAGGGCATTCAGCAACGGGCGGAGTCGGCCTGGACCATGTCCGGGGGCAGATGGCTGACTATGGCCACGTTGGGACTGTGAGACAGAGGAGGGCAAAGCGGGGGCTTCCCTGAGAACGTGACTCTGGAGGAGGTGAGACCGCCATGGGGTATGCAGGGAACAGCGTCCCTGTAGAAGGAAGAGCCAGTGCAAATTCCTTGAGGCCAGAACCGGATGTTTAAGGGATAAGGGACAGCAGGGACCCTTGTGACCAGCAGAGAACATCAAGGATGGTGAAGCAGGATCTGAGGACCCAGAAGTAGGGGTGGGGGGTCCAGGTCATGCAGGGCCAACGGGCCGTGTCAGGACTCGGAGAGGACTGACCGTAGGGGCAGGGGCAGAAGCAGGAAGACTGCGGGACGTCATGGGGGCCAGACCCAGGTGGGAGCAGCGAGTTGGTCAAGGTGGTTGGGCTCTGGGTACGTGTTGAACGTGCAGCCTACAAGGCTTCCTGCTTGATCGTTCGGAGTGGACAGAAAGGTGTCACCCCAGGTGTGGGGCTGAGCACTGGCCTGTGGGCAGGGGGTGTTTCCTGAGATGAGAAGGACCCCACGGGAGGCAGTTGGATGGGGACGATGGGGAGGGAAAGTCAAGCTCAAATTGTGAGCATCAGGCATGCAGACCACTAGCAGCTGTCGGAATTGTGGGGAGGAGCCCGGCATGGAGAACTTGGGGTTGGTCAACATACAGCTGCTATTTTACTTTATTTTAATTTAATATTTACTTAGTTTTGAGAGAGAGAGAGAGAGCATGAGCGTGAGCAGGGGAGGGGCAGACACACACACACACACACACACACACACACACACACACAGAATCCGAAGCAGCTCCAGGCTCCGAGCTGTCAGCACAGAGCCCGACGCGGGCCTTGAACTCACGATCCGGGAGATCATGACCTGAGCCACCCAGGCACCCCCATATGGCTGCTCTTTTACAACTGAGAGTAAGAACCTTCGTGTAGTGCATATATAGCCACAAAAAAGAGGGTCCAAGGACTGGGCTTTGGGGACCTTTGGCGTCTACAGGTTGGGGGGACGTGAGGACTCGGTAACGCAGATGTAGCATGAACTTCCGATGACGCAGGAGAACAAACAGAGCGTTTGTTCTCGACCAAACCGAGAAGGGACAGTGTTTCTAGAGAGGAGCGGGCAGCACCTTCAGTGCTGCCGAGGGGTGAGGTCCGGCGAGGTTTCCGACGTGGCAGACGTGGGAACCGTGACGAAGGTCGTCTCAGGGAACAGTGCCCCGGAAAGCCAGTTTGGAGTCGGGCTAAGAAAGCGTGGGAGTAAAGGAATTGGGGGCCAGGGGGCCAAGCGCCTCACTCAAGAGACTCTGTAGGGAAGCAGTGAATTGGGCGTGGAGGCTGACGAGGCCGCAAGGTCCAGGAGGTTCCCCCATTCCGGTCACAGGAGAGAGTGCAGCGAGTCACCAGAGCCGCGAGCACGTGTGGGTGAGAGGGGCTGGGCTCCAGGTTAGGAGGCAGGCCCACAGGTGAGCGTGGACGTTCCCTCCCGTTTTCTAGAGAAAACGGTGTTATCACCCAGAGTGAGGATGGTGGGGCATGGAGGCTTCGGGAGGAGAAGCCAGCTGGTCATCCAGAGCTGGGTGAGAGCTGAGTGGCAGTGCCAGGCCTGCTTCTGTCCGGAGTCAGTGATCTTAAGTGCATCCGTCAGGGTGATTTTGTGTTTCTCTGCGGCAGCGTGGGCCGTGGAGGACAGTGGGCAGAGCTGGGTCTTACTGGTTTTATCAGGCAAATGTGATGACAGGCGAGAGGAGCATGTTTGTAACGGGAGTGGGACAATGACTCTCCGTCTACTCACCCATTCAGTTGTCCACCCATCCACCACTCATCCATCCATCCATCCATCCGTCCATCCATCCATCCATGTGTCCATCCACCTGTCTTTCCATCCACCTATGTGTCCGTCCATCCATCTTTCCGACCATCCATCCATCCTTCCATCTGTTCATCCATCCATCCACCCACCATCTATCCACTCATTCTTCATCCGTCCATCCATCCGTCCGTCCGTCCATCCGTCCATCCATCCACACATCCACACATCCGCTGTGCATTGAGACTCTTCAGAGTGCAGTGAAGTCCTCTACCAAGTGCAGGGATGTGGGAGCAGAGAATGAGTGAGTGGCTCTCGTGCTCTGGAAATTTCCAACCCCCTGGGGAGCCAGACGTGTTCACAAGCTGCTCTGAAATGCCGCCGGCTGAGACTCTGCTCGGCTCATGCCTCAGAGCTGAGCCTCTCCTTGACTCTGGCCCCAGCAGACCAAGAAAGAAGGAAGAAAAAGAACGTGGCGACACTGGCCGTGCTGTCCTCTCTGGGTCGGACGCTTACACGCCCTCAGGGCGCACCTCATACCCTCTGCTTTCCCATCCAAGCCCGGCCCAGGGGCCCTCAGCCGGAGCTGCTCGTCAGCGCCTCGTGGGCAGGTTTGGATGTAAATGGATTCAGTCGCCCTGGGGAGGGGTCCAGGCGTGGGGTGTGCAGCCAGGGTGAGAGCCACGCACTTGACCACAGCCGCCTCCAGCGTGGGTGCGGGGGAGCCGCAAGGCAGGGCTGGTGGGGCTCGCCCAGGACCCACCGAGTCACGCTAACGAGGCTTTCTGCTGCGCTTCCTCCATCCAGCCACCGTGATGACCCCTTGCAGATGAGGGAGCTTGTCAAAGAGGATGGATGGTCACCGAGGGCCACCCGGTGGCCAGAGGGAGCCCTGCCTGTGTAGCCCAGGCTCTGAACTCTGTCACTCAGCTGTAAAACCTCACACCCCCCCAGCGACACCCCCGTGAAGGGCCACAGTTGTGCGTGGAGGGCAGAGGCATAGATTTGCGGGCCAGGCAGCCTGTTCCGCCATCCCAGCTCCTGCCGTAGCAGCCTGACCCGTCACTCAGTCCCTGTGCCTCAGTTTTATCAGCTGTGAAATGGGGACATTGTTCGCCTTGTGGGTCGGAGGGAGATTAAGTGAGTTAATGTCTGCGGAGCAGAGAGCGCCGTGTGCTCAAAAGTGCTGATTGGTTGTCCTATCCTTAATGGCCCAAATGCCGCAGACACGCTCTCACCTTTGTGTCCAGCCCGGGGAGCCGCTGCAGTGGGGGAGGGGGCCGCGTCCGCTGTCACTCCGTCCTGAGGGGACCCAGGGGGGAGAGGTGGGGGTGAGAAGGCGCGGATGGGAGGAGCGCCCCTCCTTGCTGGGCCTTGGGGAGGTAGGGAAGCAGGGACACTGGGAAGATGTTAGTGAAGGTTCTAATCAAATATTTATCCGTTAATTGATCTCTGGAGGCTGCTGACAGCGCCCTCCCCCTTACCCCGGCCTGCTCCTCTTCCTCCTGCCCCGTCCCGCTCCCCTCACCCCTTGTCCTGGCCCCCATCCCTCCATCCCTCCCTGGCCCGGGCGCTCTTCACCTCCCCCTACCTGACCCTTCCCCACCCTGAGCCCACCCCTCTTCCCCCCCCAGCACGTCTGCTAACCGTGGGTAACGGGACCTCACGGGCTACTTTGGAGCAGTGACGGGCGGGGGGGGGGGTGTCCAGCAAAGGGCATGCACTCATGAGTGTACGTGGGTGCGTGCACACGCGTGTCTCCCTCCCTGGAGCTCCGATGCCGCCCCGGCTTCAGTCTCTGCAGACAGAGGTGGGAGCCGGCGGCTTCGCACAGGAGAAGGACAGATCCTCAGGCCACCACCCAGCAGGGCCACCCCAGGAGTTAGGGGTAGTGGGTGCCGAGAAGGGAGGCCTGGGGGGCTGGGCCACGTGGGCCCCAAGCCCCCCGCTAGCAGGGAGGCGGGCAGGTGGACGAGTCAGTCGGTGGGGGACAGGGCCCTGGCCGGAAGACAGAACACCCAGCCCGGGGCGTTCGCACGTTCGCCAACACCCCCGTGAGGCCAGGGCGCCTCACACTCTGGGTGCTTGGCTGGATCTACCCCCACTCCGGATGGCAGAGTCCTCGAGGGCCGGGCTGCCCGCCCCGCCCCGCCCCGCCCCGGCCCCCACCATGGCCACAGGCCCGGCGCCCCCGCAGACGCGCGGTAAGCAGTTACTGG
Organism: Cryptoprocta ferox; assembly: GCA_028646485.1. Taxonomy (NCBI): domain Eukaryota; kingdom Metazoa; phylum Chordata; class Mammalia; order Carnivora; family Eupleridae; genus Cryptoprocta; species Cryptoprocta ferox. Next base: position 54,104,012 of record CM053565.1, on the reverse strand, counting down.
TGAATGGATATAACCGATGAAGGACAGGGCAGAGAAGGAGCACCGTCTCTTGGGGGGAAGGGGCAGGGAGCAGGAATAGACGAGGAAGCAAACCTTGAAACCTGCCACGGTCGGTCGGCGTGATGGGGGTAGCGGGGGAGTGCACGGGGCTCCTCCCCCAGTGAGACGTCAGGAAAGCAGCCATAAGTCTGTGCAAGGGTCCTTCCGCATGGCAGGATTCTCGGAGATGGCACTCTCTCCCCCAGGGACACCCTCAGAAAGCCAGAGAGTGCCTCGCCTGCTCAAAGGGGCTGCTGCAAACCCGCCCTCCTTCCACCTCCCCTCTGACAGCGTGAGGACCCCAGTCCCTTCTCTGGGGCTGAGGCACTTGCTCCCGGGGCCACATCAGGGGCTCCCACGAGGGCCCAGGTTGCAGCTATGAGGTCTGGGGTGCGGGCGAGACCTTGCATCGCTGACCAGCCCCCAGGTGATGCTCTGCTCTGCGGCGTTTGAAGATCCTCTGCTCTGCGGCGTTGCCAGGACCCTGCCCGGGTCCTGGGGCAGCAGGCCTGCAAGGGTGGGGTGGGGTGGGGTCTTCTGGAGATGTGCTCCGGGATTGTCGTCGAGACGGAGCCAGAACCTTCCGTGCCCCACAGACCGCACCGCACCGTCGGGGCCATCGTGGCGGCCGTGTTGCGCGGGGCTCCAAGTTCTGTGGGATCGACTCTCACATCTTGCAGCAGAGGCTGTGATGTTCTTCACGTCCTTTACCGAGGGGAAAACCAAGGCTTGAAGACTTCATCAGGGAGGGGGGAGGGGGTGTGGCTCTAAAGTAACAAGAGAGACGCCCTGTGTCTCGTCTGGATCGATGTCCCCCGGTGGGGTGGCGTCACAGGAGGTCAGCGCCCGCTGACACTGGGTAACACGTGCATGACACCGGTGGCGTTCTTTCCTACAATTTTGCGTGACCTTACGTCCTCATGTCTGACAACGACAAGTGTATGTCTCAAGTCCTAAGCTCACCAGACACCCCCCGCCCCAGCGGTCACCTCCAGCGGCTCCGATCTGGAGCCCCGTGTCGGGGAGTCCCCCACGAATCCCCCCGCCCCCCCGACCGTACAGCCCGTGAACCGTCGGAAGGAAGGGGGGCGGGGACGCCGTCTGACCAGCCCGCTCTCTCTGCCTCCACAGGGCAATCAGGACGCCACGGCTCCGCCTGAAGCGATGGCCCAGCCCTACCCCCCCGCCCAGTACCCCCCTCCGCCACAGAACGGCATCCCCGCCGAGTACGCACCGCCCCCTCCGCACCCCACACAGGAGTACTCGGGCCAGACCCCGGTCCCCCCGGAGCACGGCATGACCCTGTACACACCAGCACAGACACACCCCGAGCCGACGGGCCCCGAGGCCAGCACACAGCCCATCGCTGGGGCCCAGACTGTGCCGGTAAGGGGGCCCCCGGAGCCCAGCGCGTCGGGGGGGCGTGTCCCCCCAGAGGGGAGGCTCAGCGGGCGGGAGGGGCCTCTGTGGTGGAGAGGCAGTCCTTGTCCCCGGGCAGGGGGCTCACGGCCTTGGGGCTCTTCCCCGGGACCCCAAGGGTCTCTCCCGTGGGCAGCAAGGGTCAGGCACTGCGGGGCGGGCAGTGACCCCGTGGCTGGGCGAGGCCTGGGCCGGGGTGTCTGCGCAGGCGGGGACAGGGCGGCGGGAGAGGAGGCTGGGGGGGGGGCCCTCGAGTGTCTCGGGTTGCGGGCACGGCGATCGTTTCTAATCACTCGTAATCTACCTGCTTGGCTGGCCTCCAATCAGAGAGCCTCAATTATGTGGTTGTAATGCGGCTCCGAGGAGAAAGTGCTGAGCCGCGCGCTTCTCCGAGATTCCCTGACAGCGAAGGATTGTGGTGCGGCGAGGCCGGCCTGGGGGGTGGGCGTCCCAAGAGAGCAGCCCCTCCCAGGGACCAGCCGGAACCCAGCCTGCTTCGCCCCTTCCCCGGCCCTCCCCATGCCTCCTCCACGCGCCCGCCCCTGCATGCCCCTGGGCATTGGGGGCATCGGGCCGTCCCTGCTGGCTCCCTCCCAGCGCTGTCTGGCAGGGGCTGGGCAGGAGGCCAGCACGCACTGTGCCGCCCGGGAGGGGCGCCGCCCTGGCAGCGTCCCGGTGGGCGCCCCTGCCCTGTGCTCCCTCAGCCCTCCTCCTGCTCCAGCCTGGCTGCCAGGGGAGGAGAGGCACCGTGTGGATCCAAGTACTGCCCACCCTCCCTGTGTGGGTGCATCTGCTCGTCTGGGGCCCAGCCGGAGCCCCGCCTCCCCGTGCGGAGTGCCACCAGCCTGAGTCCGACTTTTCCACTCTCCGCGTCCCCGGCGTCCCACGGACAGCCCCACCCCCGCTCCCGGCCCAGGGTTCCTACAGGTGGAAAAGATGAGTCTAGGACCCAGAGCTGAAATGCGCATCTGGGGCCACTCAGCTTCTGATTCCTGAGTCCCACGAGCGGGCGTGCTCCCACCAGAGCCAGAGGGGGCTTCCTGGGAACCGTCAGTGCTGGAAGACGGTCCCCTTCCGACGGGCTCCGGCAGACAGCGCGTAACTGGCCAAACCTCCCACGACATGACCTCCTCGTGAACAGTGAGGCCCGGGAATTCGCCCTGGGAGCAAATGCAGGAGACAAGATGGTCAGACCGGCAGATGCCACAGAGTGGGGCGCCGACCGCGAAAACCCACACAGCAGAACCCAGCCAGGGGCCCTGCCTGACACCCTGCGCCACCAGACGCAGCCTACCTGGGGAAAGCACGAAGTCTTCCTTCACTCGGCAGACGGTCGTGGGGGTCACGCACTGAGCCAGCATTGGGGGTACACAGAAGGAATGACCGGCCCTGGCCTGTGGTGGCCACTGGTTCCCACCAGTCAAGGATATAAAAGTCAACAGGGGGCCAGTCATGGGACAGAGTATGGGTCGTGGAGGGGACTCAGGAGTCCCAGAAAGGATTCGTCCCGAGTCCTGAGAAGTGAGTGAACATCTCACTTCTCGGGCTGAGGGCCTCCCAAGGAAAGCCCCCAGGCCTGGTGAACGGGGCAGCGTTGACCTTCCTTCTGTCGGCTCCGGTCTCTCCAAGCCCCGCAAGGGGGTCAGAGTCTGTAGGTCTTCCATCCGGGGAGACGGAGGAGAGACCGGGATTCACGATGCCCCGGGGACAAATGAGCCCTGCAGGGAGGTCAGTGGATCGGCAGACACCCAGGCAAAGAGCTCGGCCAGTGCTGGGGCAGGAGCACTCAGCCCCGGGAGTTTCTCTGCAGGCACAGACTTCCCACCTTGGGAGGAGCAGGAGATCTTACTCTAAGGTTCCGATAGCCACCTTCTTTCCAGAGAAGCCGCCCAGAGCTCCCAGCTAAAGGCAGAACACATGCTGGGTCAGCTGTCCCCGTCCCATCCTTGCGGGAGGGGTCCTCAGCTCACCGCAGCCTCCTCTCTGCCCTCCTGGGCAGCTTGGTGTTCAGATCGGGGCTGGGGGTGGGGGTGGGGGGGGACAGGCCAGCAGGTGGCGAGGCGACCTGCCCTCTCCTGTGTGTGGATTCCGTTTGTCATCACGGTGTCTCTGGCAAAAGCAGCAAGGAGTGCCAAGCGCGACAGGGGCTGCTGACAGGTCAGGGCCCACGTCCCTAACTCAGCAGAGACCCCCAGGGTTACAGGTTGGGGACCACCTCCCCAGAGTAGTCATTCGTTAAAGGTCACGCGGGTCCCCTGCAGGTGTTCTCTCCCGCCACCTGGCCACCCTGAACCGTGGGACAGCCAGAGCGCTTCTCCCCTCGGAAACCGCTCCCACCCACCCTACCCACCGCCTTCCTCTGTGCCGTGGACCCTGGGCCGCTCCCCTCCCCCGCTAGCAGGTGCCACACTAGCAGTAGCTGTGGGTCCCCTTTGCACTTAGCTCCTGGAACTTTACGCAGAAGGAAAAGGGCAGACTTTGGTTGCAGCGCAGAGTGGAAAACGTATCCATCCTCGGTCCCCCCATCCCGGGAGAGACCCAGCCGAGTGCCGCCACCCCGCTGACCGGGTTCAAGCAGACAGCGCCATCAGTTAGCGTCAGTGCAACAGGTGCCATGGCCAGCAGAGCTCCTAGAATATTCTGTGGTCCGGTGTCTGCAACGCAAGGGCTGCCCCTGCTCCTCATGACGAAGAAGACGTCACAAACCGATGGCTCGAGGCCACCCACCCGTGGAGAATGCCTCCCCGCAGGCCTACTCGCCACCCAGCCTATCAAGCAGCTGATGGTCATTACATGAGTGCCCGGGGGGGCCAGGGGGCTCCTGGGGGAGCAGGGGTGAGGGGGCTGCAGAGAAACCTTTCCAAGAGTGGCTTCCTCTTGTGTCCCATCAGCAAGCCTTGGCTCCGTCAGCAGCCAGGCCGCCGGGTCCTTGCCTGCTGCCCGAGTGCCCGCCGGACGGCTGGCCCGTCTCCAGGCCTCTCTCTGTGTTGCGTGAGCTTGGGGAGGCCCGGGCGGAAGGGGCTGCGGGCTCCTCCGAGGGTGGAGATGCCCTGGGCGGCGTCTGGACCCTGCCCCTAGCCCACCAGGCGAGTAATGGAGGACAAGGACGCAGTGGCCAGTTGGGGGGGAGGGGACCTGACCGAGGCCGGTGGGGAGGCTGTCACTGTTGCTTCATTTTCGTCCCTGCCTTGGAGCACTGGGGGCAAGGACTGCTTTAAAAGGGAGAGTAAAGAAGAGGGGAGTCCCAGGGAAGGCAGCAGAGGCCCGGCCCCCCCCCCATCCCCTCCCTGCGGAGCTGGAACACGGGGCGTTTCTCCCGCATCTCATGCTCTTCCAGCCGCTGAACCCGGTCACCTGCCTCCGCGTAGCTGTGCTCGGGGGCGAGGGGGCTCCTTTCTTGCTTGTGCCCTGGCCCCACTCATGATTCATCCCCCATGACCCCCCAACACTCATTCCCCCGCCTGGCCCTCAGCTGGCTCCCCTTAAAGGCCTCTGGGGGGGGGGGGGCGCCCAGAGGAGGCCCCTGGACCGTGGAGACTCACAGTGGGCTCAGCCCTGATATGAGGACCGGCCCAGGGTAGAGAAGGGTCCGTCCAGGCAGGCCGCAGGCGCCCTCCCTCGGACTCCCCCCCCCAACCCCGCGCCCAGGGCTCTTCGGCTCCTTTGGGCCGCGTGCTGGCTGAGCTGACCGCTGCCCTCTGCTGGTCGGAAGCTGGCATTACATGCCCCTCCCAGGCTCACTCCTCAAATTCAGGGGGATCCATTAGTCACCTGTACCCGGAGCAACTGAGAGCACGGGTGTGTGAGGTGCACTAGGCGGAGCAGGGGTGACAGGGCACTGGGCCCCCCTGACCACTGCACGGGAAGAGCCACACTTTGTCGTAACCAGAAAGGGGGAGAGTCACCGGAGGCGTGGCCGCACCCCCCCCTCCCCGATTCAGGGGCACCGACGAGCCTCTGGGGGCCTGGCACACGCTTGCTTCTGCACGGAAGAGTGGGACCAAGGGAGGAGGACGCCTGAGGGCGGGCTGCCACCCACGGCCACCCAGACGGCTCCTGGGGCTGGTGGGTGGCCCGCGGGGCCCAGGCGCCGCACCACCTACAGCCCCACCCTCAGACACACGTCACTCTTGCCAGCCGATAGGAGGGCTCAGAGAACACGCACTCGGCAGAACCGGGCCCACGGCTCACGGGATGGTCTCCCCGGGTCACGCACGTCCCCAGGTGGACAGGAACACAGTGGCTCCAAACCCTGTGGTGCAGACCTGAGTGTCAGGGACCTCTGAGCAGGTGCGCCAGCCCCCCGGCGAAGGTGTGTCCTCTCCTCTGTCAGCGGCGCCAGAGCTGATGACGTCCCCTCCCCTTGCCCTTGGGGCCCGCAGCCCTGGAATGTGGTGAGAGGCCCCCTGGCCCCGCCTTCCAGAAAGGATGAATGGGTTGGCCATTGAGGGCAGCCACTCAGGAGCCCACAGACAGACCTCGGGCCACGAGCCCTGTCGCCTTGGACAAGGCGCCGCCTCTCGGGCTCCAGGAAGGCTCAGGCACAGGGGCCTCCCCATGCTCAGCATCGGACCTCTGGGAGCCCTGTGGTACCCGCCAGCGCCCCCTTGCTTGCCGGCAAGGAACCCCAGCAGAAAGGAACCGGAAGCGCAGCCCGTGGGAGGCCGTGTCCGGGCATCTCTCCTCGGGGTCTCTGCACTCGGACCGTCAGCTGCTCCTCCGTCCCTCCGCCGGGCGGGAGGCCGTGGCACCCAGGACCTCCACCTTTACAAACTCCAGCATGGGCCTCGGGGGACCCTCTGCCTCCGCCCCCTCCGGGCACATCAGAAGAGCTCAGGGTGGCTCTGAGGGACCCAGGGGGCCCCTCCTGCCTCCAGCCGAGGTCCCGTGCGAGGAGCAGACCCCGGACAAGGATGCAAGGCCAGCAGAGTTCGAGAGACGTGATCCCAGGAAAGGCTTGGCATCCCGGCCAGGGACCTGGGGACACAGCGGAGCCCCGAGGAGCCCCAGGGGTGGGTGCCACCCACCGTGTCTGTCATCGGCTGACACTAACGCTGACACCCCCACGTGGCTCGCCGGGGAGTTGAGCCACGGTGAGACTCGTGCCTGGCGGTGCTGGCGTGTCACCGAGAGCATCCCAGCGTCGGGGCACCCGGGTCGGTCACGTACTCGCCCACCAGGCCCGCATCGGTGGAGCCCCGTCGATGCCGTCGGCCTGTCCCCGCAGCAGGTCCGGCTGCTGAGTGGCAGGGGGGCTAGGATGAGGGGCGGCACCTCCCGGACGGGTGTGCCTGGGGGCGGGCCCTGAGGTCCCTCCACCTTCTCATCAGGCCTAGAAAGCCAGGAAGGTCCCCGAGCTCCCAGAACCTGGGCTGTGTGAGGCTAAGGGCAAACCCGTGACTTTGAGAGTCATCATAGTCGGTGCAGCCGGGGGACCGTTAAGGCCAGACGTCTGTGCACAGGGCTGAGCCAGGCGATGGGCAGTACACCCAGCCAGGGAGGCGGGCCCCACGGTGGCGTCAGGCACGGCCACGGCCACGCGCAGAGCCCTGGAGGCAGGGCCTCGAAGGTCAAGGAGCCGCTGTGCCGCACCTAGTGAGAACCGCCTGCCCGGCCCCCCTGTGGACCCCAACCCCAGGAGGGGGAGGCCCAGGGAGTTGGAGGGTCTGGCCTTTAGAGCCTCCCCTCCCCACGGGACGGGGGCTGACGGGGGTGCCTCACGGCCCGGGTCCTCTCCCCGCAGCAGACAGACGAGGCGGCACAGACAGACAGCCAGCCGCTCCACCCCTCCGACCACACAGAGAAGCAACAGCCCAAGAGGCTACACGTCTCCAACATCCCCTTCCGGTTCAGGGACCCCGACCTGCGGCAAATGTTCGGGGTGAGTGCGTGCGGCCCCTCCATGCCGCCCCCTGGGTCCAGCCCCGCTCTGACCTACGCCCGCAGGGTGGAAAGGAGGAGGAGTGGCAGCCAGACGCCCGCCCAGCACATCGCACCCCTGTCCTCGGTGCCTCTCAGAGGCCCCTGGGGCTGCGGCGGCGGCAGCTAGGTTATCGCTCTGCAGTCCCAGCGGTGTGACAGGGGCTCCCGGGACCCCTGTGCCCTCAGGGGGCACCAGGAGGGGCAACTTGGCCTCCTGGCCTCACGAGGCCCAGCAGCCGTCCAGCCTTGCCTCTCCTGTGCACCTGCGGGCTGAGTGCTCACCCTCTCTGGGCCTGTGTCCTTGGGGCTCTGGGCAGACACTCAAACCCTGGGAAGCAAGCGCGTGCCCCTTTCCTTCTGGATTCTCCCAGTTGGTTCCTAGACCCGGGGCTTTAGGATTTCGGCCACAGTGTCGCTGTGACAGCCAGCAGGGCGGCCCTTCTGTCTCGTGGTCACTTGACTTGAGCGCCACGCAGGCGCGGAGGCCCACCAGGTGCCAGGCTGCCCGGCGGGTGAGCGGGCGGCGCAGGCAGGAAACCACGGGCGCCTGGCCCCTCCACCCAAACCCTCTTCCCCGCCGAGAGCATTGTGCCCACCCCCACCCCTGCCACAAGCCAGGCGGGCCCTGGTCCCTGAACCCCAGCCCCCGACCCCAATGGGGCTTGTCAAAGGGGAGGTGCCCCAAGGGTGGGCTCAGGATGGACCCGGCACCCACGCCTCGCCCCCAGTAGCCACTCCCCTTCTTGGAGGCCAGGCCCCATCAAATTTGGGGCTTAGACACAGTGAGGGGCCACTGGGATGTGGAATCATCAGGATTCCGCCTGCTCGGCCTGGACCCAGGCGGCTGCCAACCTCTTTGAGCCTGGGGCTCCCAGTTAAAGCTGCCGCCGTACAGAGCTCACCCTGACCTGGGTCCCCAGTTCGTGTCCCATCCCTCTTCACCATACAGCGAACGGACACCTACTGGTGTCAGCTTGCCTGTCCTGGTCCCCTCACCAGGGCGTCAGCTCACCTGTCCCCTGTCCCGCACCAGGGCGTCAGCTCACCTGTCCCCGCACCAGGGCGTCTGCTGCTCTGTCCCTGCACAGGGACAGGCACCACCTCCCTGTTTCAGCCTCTGTCAGAGTTGGGATTGCATTGCTGTCCTGTTCCTTTGACGCCCTCCTCCCAGTGTTGTGGGATGAGGGGAAGCCCATCGCTTACACACACCGGAGGCCTCGGCCGGGCCCCTCGGGACCTGGGTTCAGGGATCTGGCTTCACAGGTTCGTGGTCTCATGTGACAGTGAGAGAGACCCCCTGCCCCGGGGTTTTCTGGGCTGGTGATGGGGCAGGAAGGGGGCGGCCAGAGCCTCTGGGCCTGCCTGGCCAGTATGTCCTAGTTAAGTAGAGGAGTCTGGGGCCGTTCTGTCCTGCACCCCACACAGCCCAGGCCGCTGGCGGCACAGGGTCCCTCCATGGCACTTTGTCTCTTGTGAGGACTCCTGCTCATCACCTTTTGGGAAGGACCTACCTGTAGCCCTTTGCCCTTTGGTATGAATTCGAGGTGGCTGTCAGTAACTCGGGGCAGAGTCCAGGCAGGGAGAGGAGAAGGACTCCGGCCACGCTTCACCCTTCCCCAGTCCTCGGCCCCCACGCGGCCCTCAGACAGGCGGGGGAAGCGCTCGTGGGGAGGACGTGGGGAGGGGTCTCCAGTCCCCCCACCATGCTACCCCCTGCAGGAGGCTGGCAGGCGTGCCGGCCGGCAGTCTTAACCCACCTCCCTGTCTCCCCACCCCCCTCTCTGTCTCTGCAGCAATTCGGAAAAATTTTAGACGTGGAGATCATTTTTAACGAGCGGGGCTCCAAGGTGGGTGCCGCCCAGAGGCCGCCACCATTACAGCGCCGGCCGTAGGTCCCGCCAGGCTAACGTGTGAAATGTGCGTTTCCTTCCTGGAGAGCTTCGAGCCCGAGGACCCCTGAGCTACACCGGTGCTTGTACCCCCCGCTCCTCCGCCCCCCGCCCCCCGCCCCGCTGTCTGTGTCGTTGCTGCAGCTGCGATGCTTTCTCTCTGAGCTCTCTGTCTGCTGAGCCCCGGGGCCCCGCCCGCCCGGCCACCCCTGCGGGGGGCCGCCGGCCTGCCCGGGAGCTGGCCCGGAGGCTTGTGGGCAGCCAGGCCCTGCTCCCTGATCAGGGAAGGGAAGACCCCCAGCCAGGCTCCTAGGGTGATGGGGGGGCTGCCCCCAGGAGGTCCTGAAATCCAGCCTTGCCCCCCCCCCCCAGGTGGCATTAGGGTGACAGTCCTGGCTCCTGGCCGGGTTAGCATCTTTTTCATGGCTTTGGCCTGTCCTCTCGGAGGCGCCAGGCGGTCAGCTGGGGCCGGGCTCAGGCCAGGCTAGCAGCTGCCCCCGCCTGGGGCCGGACCCCTCCTGGGCATCCTGCCGGTGGCACCAGAACTGACCTCTGGGCTGCCGACCTCTCCTTCAACTCACCTGACTCAGTCCCTCTCTCTCTCTCTCTCTCTCTCTCTCTCTCTCTCTCTCTCTCTCTCTCCCCCCTCCCCCATCTTTCTCTCTCCCCTCCCCTGCTCCCCCTCCCCACTCCTCCTTGTTTTTCCTTTCTCTCATCCTCTCTCTCCGTGTCTGTTCTTCTCCGCTCACAGGGTTTTGGGTTTGTAACTTTTGAAACTAGCTCAGATGCTGACCGAGCCCGGGAGAAGCTGAATGGGACGATCGTAGAGGGACGGAAAATTGAGGTGCTCAGATAAGTGTGCTGCGCAGGGCGCGCCCTTGAGAACTGCCACTGTCACCCAGGTCCCCCACCCCAGCCCTGCGGCCACCCTGCGGAGAGCCGGCCCGGGGTCCCCAGGGCAGGGAGACGGGGCGGGGGGGGCAGAGCCCAGCCCACCTCCTGCCACCCCTCGTGGGCCCACACTTCAGGCCCACCCAAGGCCCCCCTCCCTCTGCTTTCTGGAAGAGGCCCCCCCAACTGTGGGGGTCAGCCGGACACTGGGAGGAGCCCCCCAGAATAGCACGCTGGCCAGCTCCAAGCACCACAGCAGCCCAGTCTGTCCCCCAGTTGGGAGGTGCTGTTACCCCCCGCCCCTCCCTCCAGGGAGAAGCAGCTGTCCCCTGTCCTCCCCCTCCCCAGCTGCCAGGCCTGGAGAGGGCTAGCCCAGAGGAGCAGCAGAGAGAGGAGACCACGGGTCCCCTTTGGCACCCCCTTCCCCCTTCCCTGGTGGGCTGCCCATCCCCCTCCCCAGTGCTGCGGCCTGGGAGCTGGGCTCCTGGACGTGCAGGGCAGCCAGGGGTAGCCAGAGAGGGGACGGGTCCACAGCAAGTGCAGAGTCAGTGAGAAGAGAGGTGGCAGGGCCTGGGGGGGGAGGGTTTCCGGAAGCAGCAGGTACTTGAGGCTCAGACCTTGACCAGGCTCTGGCTCAGTGCCTGGTGGGCACCCGAGGGTGCAGCCCCAGGCCCAGGGGCTCACACTGGACGTGGGGGAGGCAGGGTGGCCCCCCCTCCTCTCTTGAGTTCCACCCCCTGCCCTGTTCTCTACCTCCTTCCACAGAGGCCGAGCCCCCCCCTCCCCAACCCCAGTCTGGCCCCTGCAGGAGCTCAGAGGCCTGGAGATAGGACCACCCCCTCGGCGCCCGCCCGCCCCCTCTGCCATCGGCGTGGCCCATCGGGAACTCTCTGCTGGCCTCAGGGGAATGGGGTGCCTCCCCCCACAAGAGGGGTGCCCCTGACTAGGAAGGCCCTGCAGCCACCGAGGGCACAGCATGTCTTGGGGGCCGCCGGTCTGTTGGGCTGAGAGCACTTTGTGGAGAATCCACCAGCCAGCTTCTCCAGTGGCCCTGGGTTGCCAGAGAGAGAGGCTGGGGCTTGGTTTGCGGGAGCGGCGTGTGGAAGGCAAGCCGGCCGGACCCGCGCTGTGGGGAGGGGAGGCCCGGGAGGAGGGCAGGCCAGGGTGCGGGGCCAGGCTGGCCGCAGACGCCGGCCCGGGCCTTCCTCCCGGCCCCTCGGTGCGGCCATGCACTGGCGCTCCGCTCACCCTCCCCTTCTTCCTTCTCTCCGAGCAGGTCAATAACGCCACAGCCCGCGTCATGACCAACAAGAAGACCGCGAACCCCTACACTAACGGTAAGGGCCCCTGGTGTCCCAGCTCTGCCGGGTCAGAAGGGGGCGGATGGGCGGACGCAGGAGGAGAGCTGGGGCTGGACGCCCGGGCCTCCCCAAGCGAGGCCGCAGGCGCAGAGGGCGGTGGCCACCTCCCAGATTGTTACGTACTTTCTAAGCGGTGAGGCAGGGCCCCGGCTGGAGGTGCTCCCTAGTGAGGGAATGTGATGATAATTAGGATAGTCCTCCAGGCCTTGGGGACACAGGTGTCCCCAAGGGGAGCCTTGCGGGCACATAATGTGCTTCAACTGAGTGGTCTCGTGCACACACACGCCTGGCCCGAAGCAGAAGCGGCCAGTCTTCCCCGAAGACAGAACCACCGAGGCCCAGGGGAGGGGCGGCCCTCGCCGCTGCGTGTCTTCACCCCACCGGGCCAGGTGGACTGGTTCGAGTGGAGCCGGCCGTGCACTGGGGCCTGTTCGACTTCGTCCCCGAGCCGGCGAGTGGCAGCACCGCTCACTGTCAGGATGAGCCTCCCTGCAGGGCGGGGGCTTGGCATCTCACCCCCCAGCAGGGGCAGAGTGACCCAGCCACCCCCAGCGCTCTTGTCCCTGGGAGATGGGCCACCCATGGAGTCAGGTGACAGGTCAGCAAGGTACAGGACGCTGACCCGTGGTGACCCCCCGGCAGGGCCTCCCCAGGTGCCGTCCCGGAGCAAGGCAGGGGTCCGGCCAAGCCACATTTACAATAGATTATTGCTCCTACTCTGCTCTTTTAAGGACTGTCAAACCTCACATTTTTTTAAACAAATTTGGGACCCCCGGCTTGGCCAGTGTCCCGAGCTCCTGCGGAGTGCCTGGCACGGTGAGGCAAAGTGGTGGACGTGTGTGGAAGGTCAGGACGACCGTTGGGAGTCAGCCACCCCCTTCACCTGCGAGCCACACCCCTGCTCCCCAGCCAGAGCCGGGAGCTTCGGGAAGCCCGGAATGCAGACCCTGAGCGACCACATTCCTAGCCCGGGATGGGCCTGGAACCAGCGGTGGTCACGTGACCCGGACGGGCAGTGCTCACTGCCACGGTGTGACCTAAGCGTCCTCGCTGGCCCGAGCCGGAAGGACACAGGCTGCCGTCGGCCGGCCCCAGGTTCTCCGTGGTTTGACACGGAAGCCCAGCACGTGGGCTCCGGCGGCCTGGGTGTGTGGCTGCAGTTTGCTTCAACACTCCAGAGAATTCGTTGAATTCAGACATTTATCGGCTGCAGGGGAAGAGGGCCGCAGTGTCCACCGTGGGAACCGAGCTCCTCAGGTCTGACCAGGCGTTAAGACTTTTTACAGACAAAACAGAGGAGCCGCCCCGGTGCATCTCAGGCTGCCTCTGTCATCTGGGCTCCCAGACAGTGAAATGGGCCCAGCGGCGACACGGGGAGGCATCAGGAAGCCAGAGGAACAGACGAAGATGCCCAGGAATCCAGAACTGGTGGCCCCACGGGAGCCACAGGGACGGAGCCCCGGCGGGGGAGTGGGCTTGGGTCACTGGCTCCGGGACTCAGCTCCACGGCGGCTCTTCCTAAGGAGACTCAGTTCTTGGGACTGGAGTTCTTTTTAGGAGATGAAACATTTCTTCCCTCCCGATCTGGGATTTGGAGAAGATTCCGGAGTCTCTGCAGTAACATTCAGACACAGATCACGCGCGCAGGTCGGGCGATGGTGGACCTGGGAGGGAAGGTGGCCCACGGTCACGTGGAGAGTGTGGAGCACGGCCGGCCAGGAGGAGCAAGGCCCCAGACACTCTGTTCTGAAGGCCTCCCAGCCACCCGCCTGGCAGGGGGGGGTGGTAGAGTCTGGGTCGGAGGCTCGCAGGCAGGGGCTGACCCTGATGGCCTGGTCTCGTCCTCCGCCACGCTCTGCGGGGTGTCTCGCTAGCTGGCCAGTGCGTGCAGGGCCCTTCTGTCCCTCCTCACAAAGCCAGGAGGGATGTGGAGCTGGGCTTTCAGGCCACACAGCAAAGACGAGCAGGTGCACTGAGGGGGTCGGGGGGCTGGCCTTGGTCAAAGACACCATCCTGTGCCCGTGCCATCTGAACGAGCGCCTGGGGCCGGAGCCTGCTCCAAGCCAGCTGGCGTCCACCCCTCCGGCCCCCCGGTGGAAGCAGGCTTCACTCCTGCACGTAGGTCGCTGGTGGGAGAGGAAGACTGGTCTAGGGAATGGCCAGGAATGTGGGCTGGGTTTCCGGCTCTGGGATGTGAGGCTGCCGCACCTCCCTGAGCCTCCACTTGCTCATCTGTAAAATGGGAGGGTGGGACCCCACCTCCCTCGGGTGGGTTTAGAACAGCGTGGCACACGGTGAGGTGCTCAGGAAACGTTAGTTGTCATTAGTACCTCCAACCCAGAGGCCCTTGCTTCTCAGAAGCCCTTCCCCCTGGCTGCTCTGGGGAAAGACAGACCGAGGCTGGCGGGGGGAGGACTCAGCCGTGGGGAAGGAGAGCTCCACCCCAGGACAGGGGCTTTGGGACGGGGACGTGGCAGGAGGCTGTGGCAGAAGCCAGGCCCCTCACGGCAGCCTCTGGCCCTCCTGGAAGGCAGTCTGGCCCCCACCGGCGTCCACGCTCCCATGATTGGGCTCCATCCTGTGCCGAAGCACGGGTGTGCCGGGCCCCTCGTCCCAGCTGTGGGCCTGCAGACCTTTACAGGAGCATTCGTTTCCCTTCCTAATTCCCTCCTGCGGAGACTGCAGACTCCAGGCTGCTGGAGCTGGTGGCCCGGGGCAGGGCAGGCCCAGGGGCAGCTGGGGAGGGCGGCAACTTGAAAAGAATCAGGAAGACACCCAGGCAGAGGGGTCGGGAGAGGCTTGGTCCCTGCCATCTAGGGAGCATAAGGTCAGAGCCCGTGAGGCTGCAGGCTCCCCAGAGGGGCCAGGGGTCTCCTCTACCCACCCTGGCCGCAGAGAGAGGTGGTCCCGCCTGGTCTGCAGAGGCCACGCCTTACGTGGGAGGATCCCAGGGCAGTGTGATGTGGGAGAGAAGGCGGGAAACGGTGACTGGGTTTCTCTGCTTCCCTCCTAGGCTGGAAGCTAAATCCCGTGGTAGGCGCAGTCTACGGGCCTGAATTCTATGCAGGTACAGGCTGCCAAGGTCATTCTGGGTGTGAAGGGCGGGGCCGGCCGGTGGGGGTGTGGCCGGCGCGGGGGCAGGTGGGTGTGGCCAGGCGGGGGCGCGGTCGTGCAGGTGGGGTTGGGCGGTGCTGGCCTGGCCCCAGGCTCCCGGGGCCTTCCCTCTCACGCCCTCTTCTCTGGCCCCCCTTCCTGCAGTGACGGGGTTCCCCTACCCCACCACGGGCACGGCCGTAGCCTACCGGGGCGCGCACCTGCGGGGTCGGGGCCGGGCCGTGTATAATACGTTTCGGGCTGCGCCGCCCCCGCCCCCCATCCCAACGTACGGAGCGTGAGTACCCGGGGAGGCACTGGGAGGGAGGCATGGGGGGAGGCCCCGGGAGGGGTGGGGAGGGAGGCCCTGGGCAGCTGGAGGGGCTCGACAGCCTTTCCAGGACTGCAGGAAGTTGGGGGGGGGACCCCCAGACTTCCGCACTGCGGTCGCCTCCATATCGGTACCCCCACCCCACCCTGCCGTGGGCACCAAGGGTCACTGGCATTTGGGGGACATTTAGAGCCCCAGCACCTTGCCAGCAGATTTAATGGGATGGTGGCTGGCCCTTGAGCTCAGCGAGGGTCTGCTCGAAGCCCTCCCTGGGCCCAGGGCCCTCTGCCCGCATGGGGGACAGCTGCCTGGGCTGGGGTGGGGGGTGGGTAAGCAGCAGGGGCCACGGGGCCCCTGGCTTTGTGGGAGAGAGGAGCTGACCAGCAAGGGTGTTACTCTATTGTTATACCAAAACAGGGCACTGGAGCAAACGCTTGTTAAAATGCCAGTCCCATGGGCAGGGCTGGCACCCTGCCCCCTTCCTCAGCAGACGCCGGAGCCGGCCTGCCCACCACTCTCTTGTCCGTTTGCTTCCAGGGTCGTGTATCAGGACGGCTTTTATGGTGCTGAGATTTATGTAAGTGCGGCACCGGGCGGGGGAGGGCGGGGTGGCGGTTGTCCCGGCCTTCAGCTGGTTTCCAGGGTCTTCCCTCCCCCACCCCATCCCTCTGCATCCTGAGAACCCAGGAGGGTGAGAGTGCCAGGGCACTGGGTCCCTGGGGACCTCGGCACCACGGAGCCTGAGCCGTCTGTGCTCATGTCTCCTCCAGTCCCCAGGGCATTGGGTGATGGGGCCAGGGACGACTCTCCCGCATTTCTAACTGCATTGGGGTCACTGAGTGAGGTACCCCACATCCCATACAGAGACCCAGAGAGAGACCAGGGGGCAGGGGCTCCAGGGCGGACCCCTTGGTGGGCTCCTGTGGCTTCTCTCTCCCTTCATGGGGCTGCCCGTGCTGCCGCCTCCAGCCCAGAGCCCCAGCTAACAGCCCCATCCCACACCCATGCCTGGCCCCACACCAGACCTCGCTTCCATCCTGGGCCTTTGCCCGTGGTCCAACAGTCCCTTTGTGCCAGGGCCGGGACGTGATCTGAGTTTTCGCCCTTGACCTTTCCCAGCGTCTAGGATGGCACCCAGTCACCCATGGGTTCTCCACGCCCACGGGCATCAAAGTCAGGGCCTCACTGGACCGCTGGCAGGTCTGCGGGCACGTAACAGGTGGCAGAGCCAGGAACACGGCCGGAGACATAATTGGTACCCACCAGTGTGTTGAACAGGGAAGGAGTGAGCAGGCCTGCACCAGCCAGGCCTCACCTGGCTGAAAGGTGAAGGTTGAGAGGCTGTGTCAGCCCCGCTAAGCCCCTGTGCTGTCTCTCCCTCCCCCTTACCCTGCAGGGGGGCTATGCAGCCTACAGATATGCTCAGCCTGCGGCGGCGGCGGCAGCCTATAGTGACAGGTATGGCTGTGCATGGTGGGGATGCAGACAGACAGCAGGGCAACAAGTTCCCTGTAGGGCTGGGCTCGGACGGGAAGACTTAGCCACTTCGTGGGCCTGGGGCAGCCTTCCCCCTGGTGGCACAGAATCTGGACAGAGGAGAGCAGTCCGAGACCCCTGAGCCAGCTAGGCCCCCCGATTTCTTTAGTCCCATCCTGCTGGCCGTGGAACCCCCCCTCAGCCTGGCCCCCTCCCTGAGCTCTGGAGGCCCCCGAGTGAAAAGGGTAATTAGGAGGCTGTGCCTCTGCCCTCGGGCACGCCTCTGACCCTTCTCACGGCTTCCATATCTGAGACCCTTTAGCTCGGAGGAGGAAGGGCAGCAGTGTGCCCACCTCCCAGGGGCTGTGGCGAGACCAGGTGGGCAGTGTGGCCATCAGAGAGCAGCCTGCCCTCTGCCCAGCAGCAAGCAGGCCGAGGGGCTGGGGAGGGGGCTCTGTGTTTGGGGGCAGGTCCCCCAGGGGCGGCCTAGCCTGGCACATGGGCACTTAGCCCGTTGGCCACAGAGTTCCTGCTTAGAGGAGTGTGGGAGCCCCCATGCCTGGCATGCACGTGGTGGGTTCTGGCCTGGGGGCCCCCTGACCCTCCCTCCCGGCGGCACCCGGGGACCCACACGTCCCTGGAACCTTCTCGCTGCATCTCACGCGTGGGTTTTGTCTGGTTCACGGCAGGCCCTTCGGCCCAGCCCCGTCCTACAAGACGCTGGCATTTCACGCAGAGTCAAGTTGAGAGAAATGCCATCGGGGCCACGGGGCCACGTCCTCCCATGTCCTCCCTCCCTGCTCTGAGCCTTTCTGCTCCGAGCATTCTGCCCTGTTCTTCCTGGGGGTCGAGGTTTCTTTTCCCTCCACCCGGGCTCTGTGAGGACTCCATGTTCCTTCCACGAGGCTCTGGTAGAACAGCCTGTGTTCCGGGTGCTTCCTTCTCAACAGGCAGAAAGGACAGCCGGGAGGGAGGGGGGCCTGACCAATGGGACCACACTGGAGGAGGTGGGGGGCCCGTTGCCACCCCTCACTCGCCCCCCACGCCCCCTCCCTGTGCTCATCTTCCCAGTTATGGCAGAGTCTATGCGGCCACTGACCCCTACCACCACACCATCGGCCCCCCGGCCACCTACAGCATCGGAACCATGGTAAGGAGCGGGGGGGCTGCCTGGCCTTTGGCGCCGGCCGCGACGAGGCGGGGGTGGGCAGGCCCTGAGGACAATGACCCAGACCTCTGACCAGCGCCTGGGAGGACCAAGGCCTGGATTGGAGTCTGGGGGAGGACTTGCCCCTTTGCCCTGGACCCCAGGGACTCGGAGGGAGGCAGGTCCAGGGGGGATGTCCGCCCACTCTGCCCAGGCTTCTGAGGCTCCAGAGGCCCGTGGGGGTGTGCCTACCATCGTCCCCCTGTGTCCTGTCACTGCGCGCTTCCTCATGTCAAGGAGAGGGACAGGGGCTGCCCCCCACTTCCCACCCAGACCCGTCGGCGGCCCAGAGGCCAGCTGTCTCCCCAGCACCCCCCCCTCCACCCTCGCATTCCCGGCCGGCTTGCAGCAGCCAGAGGCGTGCAGGCCAGTGTGTCTGTGTGTGTGTGTGTGTATGGCCAGCTGTCGACACATGCAGCCCAGCTCACTCTGTACCCCGAGACCTGCTTCCAGGGGACACCTGCCTCCTGTGCCCACCCACCCCCGGCCCCGGTGGGGGGGATGTTGATGTCGGTTTTTAGCTAGCTTGGCATCCAGCATCAAAGATGAACACATTTTCCGGGGGGGTAAAAGGAGGGAGGAGGTTCAGAGCCAATATGGATACGTTGTTCCGTCTCCCTTGGTTTTGATTACTCCCTCCCCGTTATTTTTTGGGGTTTTTTTCTTTTTTGCCTTTTTTGATTTTTAAGAAGTTCCCGGCATCCGAGGCAGCCTGCAGTGATGGCTAGCAGCCACAGGGGGCAGCAGAGGCCTCTCGGGGGCCGGCCCCTTCCGGACGGAGGCCCCAAAAGTCTGCGGGCCCCTCGGCTCCAGGCTCAGCTCGCCCCCCCCATGCAGCTGCTGGCTAAGAGCTGTCGTTGACTCACAGAGGGGCCCCTCTTATGTTCTCATTTTTGCTTGCAAGAGTTTCTTTTCTCCCCCCGATTTTCCCTCTCTGGCACTTGCCGCTTCCATTTTCTGTTGAAATTGGTTGGTGGGGAGGAGGTTCCTGTGAAGACGTCACTGGCCCAACGCAGCCCAGGGACACGGGAGCAAGAGCATCGAGGGCCCGTCCTCCTCAGCAGGACGTGGGGCCAGGCCCAGGCGAGGCCCTGGGGGAAGAGCAGGGACCCCAGGGGCGCCCTAAGGCTCGGAGGAGCTGGGCGAGCAGCCACAGCCCCTCCTGGGGCAACCAAGGCCATGGAGGTCAGTCCTCCAGAGCCCCCGTGGGGAGCCGAGGAGGTGGGGCCCTCGCTCAGACCTCCCCTCCTCCATGAGAGAGAGAGAGGGGCCAGGGAAGGGCCAGGCCTGAGCCCAGAGAGTCGCCCAGACACATCTCAAGCCTTACTGTCCAGGAGCGCTGTGGCTGATGACCCCAGGCCGCCAGGACAGAACGAGGCCCAGGGCCCCCCTGCTGCCGTGGTCACTGGGACCCGCTCTCCCCAAGGCAAACCTTACGAAATGGGACTTAGCGATTTCTTTTTGGTTTTCCTTATTTTTTTCTTTCCTTTTTTGCTTTTTCCCCCCCTACCACAAGGCGGTACTGATTGGCTGTTTGTCATCTTTGATGTTGCAGGCTAGCCTCTGCCGAGGAGGGTACAGCCGCTTCACCCCCTACTAGCAAGAGGGCCCAGCCCCTAGCAGCATTCACACTGACTGCCCAGTACACACCACACCCAGCAGTCCAAAACCAGGCTCAGCCACCGGGAGGACAGTGCGCCCCCCCCAGGCAGCGGCACGCGGCGCTAAAGTCCATAGGTTTACCTCCAGCCAGCCGGTGCCCCTGCCCCTCACCATGGCGTGTGTGTCTTTGACCTTGGTTACCCCTGTATGTCTGAAACCTTGCTTCCTATTTTGACTTTGTTGACGTTGTGACCCCCAAGCCATTTCAGGTACGGTATGCACATAGTGGGAGGGGCCAGGCCGGGGACGAGGACACCCCCCCCCCCAGAACTAGCAATAGAGCCCGCCAGGGCGACAGCCACTTCCCATCATCCCCTGGGTCTGCGGAGCCACAGGAGAACCCCCCCCAGCCAATGGGGGCCACAGCCACTGCCCCTCTGCTGGGGTTCAGGGAGGGAGGAGGAGCTCTTGTCCACTGGGCGCAGGGACGGTGCCCCCTTCCCACCTTCCCCTAGTCACCGGAGTCGCCGTCTCTGCCCTCCTCACCCCCAGGCAGCGGAAACTAACATTTCTAAGTTTATTGAGGACGTTTGCTGCCGCAGCAGCCACAAGCACACGGTGCAAGGCGGAAACGGCCACGCCACACCACATTGGGGCTGCTTAGCCTCTGTTGTAAGAAAGGAAAGTCTAGGAAGACATTCCCCTGCCCCCATCCCTGCCCCCTCCGCCACACAGCCATCTGCCCTGCAGGGCCCAAGGGTTCGCCCTCAGCCTGCCCGCAGTAACCTCTGGTGGCAGGCTCTCCCAGCCCCCACTCCACCAGCCAGGCTCCAAGGATGGCCCCTTGGCGCCGCCGGACTTGGGGTCCCAGCCGGCCTGGCGCCTGTGCTGGTAGTTGAGCCACGGCACCCCTCCCCACCCCCGGGCTCGGGAGCCTCTTTGTACGAGGGTGCATTTCAGAAGGGGCGAGCAGGTAAGGAGCAGGGCGAGCCCCATCGCCAGCCTTCCCGGCGGAACAGCACTCGGGGGCAGCCTCGCCTCTAGAGAGGTCCCAGGACTGCTCGGGGACCCTGGCTGGGGCCTGCCGGTGATCCTGAGATGCCCAGGTAGCTTCCGGGGAAGGCTGCACGGGCAGGACCTGCCTCCGCTAGAGGAGAAGGTGTCTGGGGCTGGGGAAGCCCAGGTCCCCTAACGCGCCAGAGTTGGGCTTCCGGGCGCAGCCAGCTAGAGGGTGTGGGTTCCCCGCCAGCCAGGGCACACCGGGTCCCGGCCGGTAGAGTGGGTAGATCACGCCCTGGGGGCCGGGCCCACGCTTCCCACTGCCTGGAGCACCACCTCCTCAGCTGCCTGGTTCCAGGCCCCTGGTGGCCACCCACCCACCACGCCCTCTGTCTTCAGCCGGCTGGAGCCAGCCAGGCCCCTGCCCGGCTCAGCCCTGGCAGAGCCCACAGGCTGCGTGTGCCAGCCCGGCTCACTGTGCCCTCTGCTCCTGCCGCCCTCACCTCTCCCACCGCCAGTCCATACCCTCTGCCCTGGAGAATGAGGTCTGCTTTAAATTCAGCTTGTGCAAGATGATGGGTTCCCGAAAGCTGGGCGTGGGGGGGGACAGGCTGCAGCTGGGCATGGGGGGAGGCGCTAGGACCTCAGGGCCCGGGGCCCGGCACCCTCCCACCGGCCCTGCGCCCTATGTGGCCGCCGGGGCCTGTCCCGTCCTCACGACATGCCCGGCAGTTGCTTCTGTGAAACTGCAAGTCCTGCCTTTCTGTTTCTGTTGTAGTGAAAGCATCCACCGTTTCCTTCTTGGACCATGAAGGGCAAAAACAAAAAACAAAAAACAAAAACAAAAACAAAAACAAAAAAAAACAAAAAAAATCACAAAACAAAAAACAAAACAAAAAAAGATGTTAAGATCCAAGCAACAAAAAAAAAACAACCAAACCAAGAAGCATCCACCACGTCCAAGTCTCGCGTGGCACCGCACACCGCAGCGAGGGAGCACGTCCGGCGGGCACCGTGCCCAGGAGAGCGCCCCGGGCCCCGCCCCTCCCCGGCCACGGCGCTGGCGGGATGGGGAGAGCAGGAGGGGAAGGGGCCTCGTTTTCTATCAAGTCTTCCTTTCCGGCCCCCAACTCCCAGGGCACATGGGGCCCAGTGGAGGAACAGGCCCCGGGCCTGAGCAGGGGAGAGCAGCCAGCGGAACTTGACCTTGTTGCCGACTGTGCCCGTGGAGGGGACGGTGGAGCTGAGTGGGTGCGGGGGGTGGCTGCTCATTCCCGGGGTCTCTGGCTTCAGCCCTTGCCCGTCACCCTCACGTCCGGCTGTCTAGGCCCCAGCTCCCCGGCTTGTGCCGTGCCGCCAACGCCCACGTCCCAGTGAAGGGGTTTGCAGGCCACCAGAGCCTGTCAGAGCCACCAGCAGCCCTGGGGTCCGACCCCACCACCAAGGAAGGGCTGGCACGGTTCCAGAACTGTGGGGCGCCCAGCCCCCCTCCCAGGTTCCACATATGAGGGGTCTCCTGGGCAGCCTGGACAGGATCACTTCCCGTTCCTAAAAACGTTGGGCGGGTAAGGGCCTTGGGGCTGAGGACACGCTCTGGCTCTGGCCGGGTCCTGTTCCTTTCCTGCAGGTGGCCCGGGCCTGGCCTGGGGGAGGGAAGGCAGACCTCAGGCCGCCTGCTGGACTCAGCCCTCCCCACCACTGGTCCTGCAGAGGACCAGAGGGCCGGGCGGGCCAGTCAGTGCTGCACAGTGAGGTCCGGAGTCTGGGGCCGCGGGGCTGGACGGCCAGGCCAGAGCAGGGAGAGCGAGGGATGCGGAAAGGCCCAGAGCGGTGCCCGGGTCAGGTCCCGGTGTGGCTGGAGAGCAGGCGCTGGGCAGCAGGGAGAAGCCCCTGGCCAGGCAGGGGTAGCTGGAGTAGGGGGACAGCAAAAAATAACAAACATAGGCTCCCAACATGGCTCCACTGTCTCATGAAACGTAAAAAGTAAAAAAAACAAAACAAAAAAAAAAAAACCTCACTTTATATATTCAGCATCAGCTCCTCAAGCTCTGAAGTGAGCCCCTTTTCTAGTCCCCTTGTACAGAGCCCCCCCGCCCCACCCTCCCGTCCAGAGCCCCCTGCTGCTCCGGACCCTCTTCTTGCGGCAGCTCTGCCCCCGGCCCCACCCTCCCGGCCCCCCAGGACTGCAGCCGAGCCCCAGGCTTCCTTTCTTACCATTCTGTATGCTTCCGAGGTGTGACCATTCAAATCAACAGTATTATTATTAAGATTATTAATAAAGATTTCTTTCTTCAAACCAGGACAAGGCTTTTTGATTTGGCAGCTCCCGGCCGGGGCCCAGAGGGTGGTGGGCCCGGCGGAGCCCCCAGTCCCCAGAGAGGGGAGTCTGCACACCTTTCTGGGCCAGAGATCCCAGGGCCCCAGTCGTCCGGACTCCTTTCCTGACCGGACCCAGGACATGCCGGGGGCAGGGCTCACGTGTACCCCTGGAGCTTTGCCTTGGCTCCGCTGCGGTAATGCTTGCAAAGTTAGGAGCACATTCAGGGGAGGGGGGACCGCCACCGCGGCCCCTTCCCAGGGAGCAGTGGTGACTCCACAGAGGCGCCACCCAGCAGCTGTGGGCCAGCTAAGCGCAAGCAAGAGAGGGTACAGGGCTGGGGGTATCGTGGGGAGGAGGGCCCTCAGATCCCAAGCACTCCCGGGCTCTGCCAGTGTGATGTGTGACGGGCAGAGCCCTGGTCCTGTGCTCCAAGGCGGGTCCCACCCCTGGAAGGCTGGGGTGGAGGTGGGGCAGCCGCCATCCTCACCACCACCACCCCCCACACCACCGCCCCACCACCCCCCCCACCACCCCACCCCCGGAAGAGGGAGCGGAACCAGGAAGGAATGCACGGGTCAAATCAAAGCTTAGACGCCTTGGGTGTGGGGGCTGGGCCCGAGTCGGAAACCAAGGTTGCACCGTCCCCCACAGACCTCACCAACTTGAATTCTTCCTGTTTCACGTCGGATAATTTATTTGAGAGCGATTACGTCCACCACTGGGGCACAGGCTGAACTGCTAACATACTCATTTTCCTGCCCTCGAGCCTCTGCTCTCTGCAGGACGGGGACGGAGCTCCCGGGGGACTGGGGCTGCGTGGTCCCCCCGCGTGCCACGCTCCGCGAACCCCCTCGCTCCTAACCGCCTGCCCAGCAGCCTGTGAGAAGGTAATGGCCACTATAAATTTTCCCTCCTTCCCTGCATGAAATATTTGGGGGAACCGGCACATAAAAAAGCAAACAGGCTTCGGGAGTGAAGAGGCACGGGGCATTACAGCGGCTGCCCGCTCCCGGGCACCCAGCCCTGGGGGACTCCCGCCCCTGGGGACGCAGGGAGCAAGTCCAGGAGCCTGCACCCTGCTTCCCCGGGCACCAAACAAGAGAGGTTCAAAGCGCTCCAGGGAACGGTCCAAACCGAGACCACGATCGTGAGAGCAGCTCCGCGTGGCAGACACTCCGGTCCTTCCCACCAGTCTGAACTGTCGCAGTTCACGGGGACGCCCAGGGGTCCTGGGCCAGCGGAGGCACCGCCCTGTTCCGCGTGAACCATCCCCCCTCCGCCGGGCAAACCCACTCCCCACCGGGGACTGAGCTGGCTAGTGCGGGTCTCGGAGAGTAAAACGTCCCTCTGTCTCCCTGGGAAAGGGGCACGTGGGCGCCTGGGAAGGCAGGGAGGGTGGTGACGGAGGCAAACGTCAGCCCCGGAGGGAGCCCCCCTTTGCTGTCCTGCTGGCCCGGTTTACCAAGGCCACCACCCGACCCCTCTCTGAATCCCAGGCCGAGGCGGTGTGGCTGCACTGCCGCCTGGTGGCCTCTCCCGTCCCTACAGCGTAAACCCGAGTCCGCGCACCCTGGGCTTGGACTCGAGGCCATCTTGGGTGTGACCCCGTGGCTGGGACTGTCCGGGCCCTTAGCACCGCTCCACATCTCGCAGCACAGGTGGAGGGCAGGGAAATGGGCAAGTAACCCTCGTCGTTGGCCCTATGCAGCCGGGGGGCTGAGACCCCGAGGATGACACTGCGCAGGCCCCAGAGAGCAGCCGGGCAAGGACCCCCAGCCGCCCCTAGGAAGTCAGCGCAGTGGCCTAGGGCTCAGCAGGGGAGCTGTGGGCCTGGAGGAGCCATCTCGGCTCCCTCACCCCCTCCTCTCCTCCCCATGCAGAGCCGCTGGCCGACGGAAGGAAGGTGCTAGAAGACAGAGAGGCAGGCAAGAGAGGAAGGGGCCCAGGGGCCCGGTGAAAAGCGTCCTCAAAGTGCCTGTGCTAACACTTCTCAGGGGGCCGTAGCGGGCCCACCCTGGCAGAGGCTGAGGCAGGAGGATGCGACGGAGCAGGGCAGTCAGGGCGCCCGCGGCAAGGCTGGGGCCGGGTGCAGGCCGAGGGCCTTCCCGGGCCTCCCTCGGGGCCTCTGGCTGCCCAAGGCGCACAGACCGCCGCCGTGCCAGCTTCGCCAGGACCAACAACCCGGGAGAGATGCAGCAGGACGGGGGGCCCCGAGATGCCACAACAGGGGACGGTCTGGACTGGGGCAGCCCACCTGGCCCGGGGGCAGACACTACCTGGCGCCAGCCCGGCCTGGGGCTCTGGGTCCTCAGGGGAAGCTCCCCCCGCCCCCCCACTTCGTCCTCGGCCCTCAGTCCTCACCCTGGGAATCGCCTCCGGGCTGCTCAGAGAACCCCTGCCTCCTCCAAGCCTGGTGAGCCTGCGCTCTCCCAGCCCATTAGGAAATCGCCTTCGTGGACCGGATGGGACTAACGTCCCCTAATTCTGTCCCTTGCACCCGGGAGCTGTATGCTACAGAGCGGACGGAACAGAGCTCCTTCACCCCGGAAAGTCGTCCACCCGGCAAACGGACCTCTCTGGTTTCCTCTTGCCGACGTCCTCCACGAAAAAGCCCCTGCCCGCAGCCCCCCTGGGGCCTGTGTTCCTGGCGCAGAAGCAGCCGTAGCCTGGAGGCGGGGAGGGTCGGTGCTTTAATGCTCGCTCACGTGTGGGGCCCCGAGTAGAGCAGGGCCGCCCTGCCCCACTCGGCCTGAGGCACCAGGAACCCCTCCTTGGGGACGGGCTCCACCAGGAACTCCACGAGGCCGTCCGTGCCGGGCCCCGCGGCTGCCACCGCCAGGTCCACCACGCGGTACTGGTTGACGAACGCCAGGCCCAAGAGCGCGGGCTTCTCCAGCCCCGGGGGCGCCCCAGCAGGAGAGCTTGTCCCTCTGCAGCAGTGGGTCCGGAAGCATCGGACGAGGGACAGGGGGTAGGACCAGTGCAGGGTACAGCTGAGACGGAGCCGGGCCGGGGGCTCCTCCCCCTCCTCGGGGGTGGCCCGCTGCCAGCGCACGCGGGAGATGGCGACGGCCTGCACCCGGGGCAGAGGGCTGAGCAGGCTGTTGGCATCTACCACCTGGCGGGAGGGAGAAGGCTCAGCCCCCGGGGGCCAAGGGTGCCCGCCCCTGCGCGCTCCCACCGGCTGGCACCCTCGCCCCTGCGGCCCGTGAGAAGAGGGCACAAGCGGGGCGCCCGCGTCACCTGGAGCTCCCCCAGGCGGCAGGCAAAGGTCTCCTGCCCCTGGCTGCCGGGACGCCGCGAGAAGCTAACCAGGAGGTCCTGCAGGACGCAGCCCCGAAGGTTCACCTCGTAGCAGCTGGGGGAGGCAAGCGGAGGCCGGTCACCAGGAGCCCACCTGGGCTCGGCGCCTTCAAGGCTGGCCGCTCCGACCCATCCCCCGGCGCTCCCTGTGGTCAGCGGGAAACCCCAGCCGCGAGGAGTGACCGTGGCGGTTCCCAGCAGCGTCCCGGGACCCCTCCAGTCCTGGGGCTCCTCGGGCGCCCCCGCTGCCACCACCACGTGGCCATGCCCTGCCGGAGACGCGACAGGAAGGAAAGGCACTCACCGCTGCACCCAGCCCCCGCTGAGCTGCCGGCCGCAGTGGCCCCCCCATCTGGCCAGCTTGGTGGGGGGCACCCGGAGGGGGCGGGGGCTGTGCCTTGAGCTCGTTTCTGCTGCGGGAGGAGACCCAGGACTTGAGAATGAGGGGCGTCCAGGGGAAACCATGCAGGGAGGCGTCCACCCAACGGGGGAGCCCTGGAGGCCAGAAGGCTCCCTGGTGGCAGGAGGCACCCAGGCCTGAGGCCTCAGGGGAAGAAGAGGGTAGAGAGCCCTCACCCCCAGGCCGCACGGACATCCTCCCTCTCAGTGCCACGGCTGGCGGGCGGCCTGATCCCCAAGTCTCAGTGGGAACAGAGACCCCGTCCGGCACGGCGCGCTGTGCCGCCCAGCGGGGGCCGTGGGCCACGGGCTCTGGCTGACGGGGGACTCTCCCTGTCTGGGCCTGGACCACAGCAGAGGCGGGAAGCGCCCGCCTCCGCCCACCCCGGCTCCCCCGACCCTGGTGCCCCTTCTCGGCTCCCCTTCCCTGAGGCGTCCCCCACAGAGGATGCCTTCAAGAGGCAGGGGCCAACCCTGTCCCCTCACCGCTCAACGTCGAGATGCCACCGATGTGACAGCTGCCCGCGTCCCCCGTGGTGAGCTCCAACGCCACCCCGACGTCCGAAGCCTCTTCGAGCTTATACACCACGGACAGGAAAATTTTGGGGGGCACCGGGACGTGCAGGGAAAACAGCCTGTGGGAGGGGCCGAGGGCCAGCCGGCTCCGGCTCACGCCCGCCAAGCTCACGCTCCGGTCCCGCCTGAGCTGGGGACGGGCCTCCCCCTCTCCCCTTCCCCCCAGGCTGCATCCTTCCCCCCCACGGAAAGATCTCGGTTCTGCAACTCTAGCGGAATGAGAAGCAGTCGGACTCAGGAACAGAAAGCAGGGTGGAGGCCGGGGGTGGGGGGCGGGAGCTGCTCCGTGGGGCCAGGTTCAGTTTTGCAGGGTGAGAGCGTGCCGGGGATGGTTTGTGCAGCCAGTTCACGCTACTGCACCACACGCGGAGCGGAAGAACCGGAGGTCATGCACTTTTCACAGCAGCAAGAACCACCGCGGTTCTGCCAGTCCTCATTCCGGCTGCTGCTGCCCAGCCGCCCGGCTTAGTGATCGACAGGGGTGGGGGGAGGCGGACGATCCCACTCACCTACCTCACAGCCACGTGCCCGACCTCGGGTGGGATCACCCCGCGGATAAGCAGGGAGCTACCCCCGTTCCAGGCGTCCGCCAGGCAGCAGTGCGTCTTCACCCAGCCCTGCCCGTCCCCTTCCAGCCTGTGCTCGGCAAACAGGGGCTGGATCTCCTGAGCGCTCGGGTGGTACCAGGGCCCCACGGCCTCCTCCTGCAGGGCGAGGCCACACCGTGTGCACGGAGAGGTGGGGAAGCGCAGCGCCGCCACCCCTGCCACGCCGCGAGCCCCGCACCTCTCCCAGGGGACACCAAAGGCGGCGAGAGAAGGCCGCCGGTGTGCCGGGCCGCGGCCCAGCCGGGAGCCCACGCACCTGGCCGTAGCACACTCTCCGGGTCCCCATGCCCAGGCAGAAAGAAGTGACAAAGGGCAGAGAGCAGATGCTGTGTGTGGGCAGGTAGCGCCCCAGCAAACCCCAGAACCTGTAAGAGACGTGCAGAGGGAGCCTGAGCTCACTCTCCGCGACCCGGCGCCCCCCGCGTCCCTCCCAGAGTGACCACGGCGGCCCTGCTGCGCGTGTGGGAGATGCAGGTCCTCAGAAGGGACCCCACTCCCGTCCTCCCTGCTCGACTGGTCACCAGGACCCTCCCGACTGGGAGCAGCCAAGACAGCTGAGCCTCTCACCCTGCCCTGTGGGCCCCGGGAAGGTCAGCGGAGAGCAAGGCCCTGAGCTACCTGGAGATGCCCTCGAAATTGCCGGAGCCCCCGCCCGGCCACCCCTAAGCCCCTGAGCCGCCCGACAGCACTCACTTGTCCTGGTTCTGGAAGAAATCCCTCTTCTCCAAACACTCGTACACCCAGCCAGGTGCGAAGAGAGCGGCCGAGAATCCGTGCTTCCGGATCAGCTCCAGCGACTAGGGAGACAGCAGTCAGGGGACGCCCCTTCCCGCGAGCGCTGCGACGCCTCCCTCCCAGCTCCGAGGGGGGCTTCTAACTCGCGTCCCCTGTCGCTCCTCAGCCCACCAGCAGAGGGCGCTGCAGCAGCGCCAGGGAGGAAGGCTCTGGGCCGGCGGGCGGCTGCGGGGGGGCCTCTCACTGCTGTACCTGTCAGCGCGTTATCAGATTCACAGCAGGTGGAGAGGATCTTCGGTTATTGGATTAATTTATTCACTTAGAGCTTAATTAATGAGCAGGAGCATCCCCCTGGCACTGGGGACGGGGCAGGATTGACAGCCCGGGAGACAAGCTGACTCCCTATTTATCCCACACCAGGTGCGTCAGCCCCGGCAGCCCCCTCCTCTCTGTCCTCACTGCAGACGCGACTTGCCCTGCCAGGAACATCTCACTAGTTATTAAGCTAAGCAATCCCCCAAACCGCTGTTTTGCCTGGGTCCTGAGCCCTGAGCCGCTAGAAGGAGAAGAGTGTCAGCTCGCTGCCAGGGCGCCCCCCCCGCCCCCCCAGTGGTTTAAACTGCTAGCTTGGTGCCCTTCCGAGTATGCAGTCCAAACAGAAGTCGAAGCTAGACGGGTCAGAGGTCCGAACGGCGCTTCTGTCCTCTAACACCTAAGCAAAGTACCAGCCGACAAGAAGGGGACGGACGTTAGGATTTCAGGGCACAGCCTGGCCTCGGGGCAGGTCACCGGCGTTTCTCAGCTCTCGGTTTCCCCCCTCTGGGAAGAAGGTCGCCTCTCGTTCCCTCGAGCGCACATGGGAATGGACGGTCGGCAAGAAAGCCAGGCCCGAGGAAGGCACGCCGGCCACTACCCCCACTGCCCCCACCCCCCGGCCCCGAGGGCCACCCCCCACCTTGTGCGTGTCGAACTGGCCTCCGACCACGGTGCCCCGGGCGAACACGTCCACTCCCACGTACACGTCGGCCCGGCGCTCGCCCGCCTGCACCAGCATCCGCTCCAGATGCTCCTCCCGCCAGTTATAGTTGGTGAAGAAGCCGTCACAGGAGTCGAAGAAGACCCTGGGAGGCGGCGAGGACTGGCCGTGAGGCCGGGACCCGGAGGCAGGGGGCCGCCCGCGCTGGCTCTCCCCCTCCCTCCCCTTCCAACGCTCGCCTCCACTCATAACCCACACACCTGGGACAGAGGCTGCCCCAGGGAGCAGGGACCCCGGGGACAGAGCCAGCCGGGACTTCCATTGCCCGCCCCCTCCCGCTCCTACCTGGCGCGGCCACGTGCGCCAGGCCCCCAGGAGACGCGCTGCACCTGCCGGCGCCCCCTCCCCCCAGGGGGCCGCCCGGCTCACCGGTTCTGCTCATTGAGTTCGTCCTGCCACTTGACCTGCCCGCTGCTCACCACACTGTCATACCAGAGCAGCAAGCCCCCCGGGACCTGCTGGTGCAGCCGCGCGCTCAGGTACCGGAGGAAGCGAGGCACGTTACCCACCGCGGCCACCTGGAGAGGGAAGAAGGGAAGACCCTCGGTGAGGCCCGGCGACGTCCGTCAGAAGTGCCACACGGGACACACGGGACGACACTTAACCCCAGAAGCAAACGGAGGGACACACCAAAGAAGCCACGGTCCAGGAGCCCCTCCACCCCACAGCCCCGAAGGGCGGGTCCAGCCACGTGTCCTCCAAGCGTCCTTCCTTTCTGAGGCAGGAAGGACACGGGCACAGCCACCAAGGAAAGATAAAACGCCACAAAGGGGAGGGTGGCAGGAAGGGAAGCCGCGCGCAGAGCCCAGGAGAAGCAGACGGAGGAGGAAAGGGGTCTCCTTGACGTAGCCGCACACGCAGCTCGGCCGACCAAGGTTTCCGCAAGGTTTCCGGACGCAGCGCCAGAGAAGGTTCTGATCGCTGCGAAGGAACGGAGATGTCTGGGACCGGCTCTACCCGGGACGCGCGCTGCGGCTCCAGTCAAGGGGGCCCAGGGAAGTGGCAGAGGGCCGGACAGGCACCCGAGAAGGTCGCGCTCACACTCAGCGAGCTCTCGATGTTCATCAGCCAGCCGTCAAAACGGAAAAACTGGGCGATCCGGACGAGCTGGTCGGCCACCGCCTGGTAAGACCGCTCGTCCCCGGCCAGAAAGGCCTCACAGAGCTGCCCACCTTCCTTCCACTCGGCGATGAAAGTCCCTGCCAGGACACAGAGAGACGAGGTCAGGCGAACCCAGCAGCTGGCAGAGCGCGGCTCCCACCACAGTACACCAGTGTCGCCTGCAACTTGTCAGACCTCCAAATTCTCGGCTGTCCCCGGACATCTAGGGAATCTAACACCCTGAGGGCAGGGCCCAGCAGTTGGTGCCAAACAAGCCAATAAATGTTTCAGGTGCAGGTGAAGAAAGCTCGAGAAGCCTCCCTCCACCCAGGGACCGGCCACCTGTGTGTGGCCTGCAGCCCACATCCAACCACCATCTATTTTTATAAATGCAGGGGTTTTGTTTTTTTAAGTTTCTTTACTTATTTTGAAAGTGGGGGGGGGGTGAAGAGGGAGAGACAAATCCCAAGCGGATTCCGCGCGGTCAATGCAGAGCCCGACACGGGGCTCGAACTCATAAACTACGAGATCATGACCTGAGCCGACATCAAGAGCCAGAGGCTCAACCGACTGAGCCCCCCCGGGGGGGGGGCGGACAAATGCGGTGTCACAGGAGCACAGCCACACCCGTCTGTCTGCCTGCTGCGTGTGGCTGCGTCGTCTCACTCCCAATTATAAGAGGGACCCCTGCGTCCGCCCGTCCTCCCCTGTCGAGGCGGCCCCAGGAGCCGAGCTCCACTCGCGCAGAAGCGAAGGCCTAGCCTTATGGTCTCTGGGGCACCTGGCAGGGGCGCTAACGAGCCCGGCTGGGTGGGAGGCGGGCCCAGATCTTACCCAGCACACAGACCCCGTGCCGATGGGCAGCATTGGTCCAGCCCACGGGGGGGATGGTGACCAGGTGATGGCTGAAGTACACGAAGATGTCAATATACTGCCAGTGGTAAAAGCAGTAGGGGTTGTGCGCCGCCGAGCCCTGGATAAACCTGCGTGGGACACGGAGCAGTCAGGACCCGGGACACAGGGACCCCGGAGCGGGGGTGGGGGGGGAAGAGACGAGCGAGGCCCCACGGGAAGCTTCTCTTCAGTCCCGGCCAGTGATGCTGAGAGCCTTCTGCACACAGTGTAGACACGGGGCGGGGGGGGTGGGGGAGACGAGAAGCAGGACGACACCTCAGTCCCTGGATCGGGAGGGTGTGAAGGGAAACGCGTTTGCCAGGCCATCACCCCTGGACCCGATGGCTGGGTGTTTTTAGCCTCCACAAACCAAGACAAGGCGGAAGGAAGGAGAAGCGGAAGGAGCTCCAGGTGCCTGGTGTCCCCCACGCTATTTCCTGAGCGGTTCCTCCGGGACAGCCTCCCTATACGTAAGGTCGCGCTCATAACCACCTGCGCTGCCCCCGGGATGTCCCCACCGGCCTCTGCCTGGCCCTTGGTGGCCGGCTCTGACTCAATCTTCCCATCTATCGTCCCATCCAAGGGTATTTTATAGACGTTTAAGACCCCTGAGCGCGCTGCCAGCGAGTCAGAGCCGAAGGGATGGGCTCCGGGCCCAGCAGGTGCAAGGAGGAAACTCGCTGCGGTGCCCGCCCCGCCTGCCAGATCTCAAAGGTGGGCGGTCCTGGAAGCAAATGGCTTCAGGGCTGCAAGACAGGCCAGCTCTCACCTGACCCATGTCCTCTTACAGACACCACGCGAGGCCTGGGCTCCGCGCCCAGTCGGGGCGGTCCGGTGCAGAGGCCCGGCTCCTGGCTGTCTCTGCCACACCGCCCCCCCCTCCGCCCCCTCCATCCCGTCCCCCAGAGGAAAAACACGCAGCAAATGTAACGTCAGGCGACGTCTTCGCAAAGCCTGACCTGTCATCCAGGTATCCGCCCATCATGTCGTGGCACAACAGTGTCCGGGGCCTCTGGCTGCTCAAAGGGGGCTGCCGACGCTCGGGGGGCTCCAAGGCCACATTAAAGCTGTCGTCCATGTCGGGCGCCCACGCCAAGAGTTCCTCCAGCGAAGACAAGTAAAAACTGATGGGTTTGGTGGTGTCCTTGTCATAATATCTGGCTGGTCGGACAAGGGAAATGAGGAATCGACGGGTTACCAGAGATGCCCTGACAATAACCGAGAAAGAGAGCGGAGACCAGGAAGGGGCGGGCCTGCCCCCGAAGCCCCAGGGGTGGGCTGGAAATGGCGTTCAGGGCCTCGGTCCTTCTCACCTGGGAGAGGATCTGGGGTGAAACTGACCACCTCACGAAAAACTGCTTCTTCTTTTGCCTCCTCGATTCTGAGCAAAGAGGAAGTTTTAAAAAAATTTTTAAGTAAAAGGGTGAAGGAAAAGAACGCTCAGAAGCACACAGACTAGGCCCCATCCAGGCAGGTGGAGGGGAGGCCGTGCTATTCTCTGACTTCGGTTCTGAATACAAGCTGTGGAAATACGTACAAAGAGGCCCGTAGGCGCGATCTTCCTGCTGTAGGGAGAGCACCTGACCCTCTGTAACGGCCTCCCAGGCATCACCCAGCAGGACCAAAGTCACCCTTCACAGAGTCCACGGGCTCGTCTACGGCCACGTAAACCTCACAGAACCAGAGAGTTTCAGGGCCCCAGAGAGCAGGGCCACGCTTTCTCCCCAGTCCACGTTTCCGTGGGTATGTTCTGTGGACCCCACACTCCAGCTGTCGTGGAGGATTCTAATAGAGAAAAGAGCACTTTCGGTACATGAAGTTGGAAAAGGCTGGATAAATCCAAATTAGCTTTCTTTTATTATTATTATTTTTTTAATGTTTATTTTTGAGACAGTGTGACTGGGCAAGGGGCAGAGAGAGAAAGGGAGACACACAGAATCCGAAGCAGCCCCAGGCCCCGAGCTGTCAGCACAGAGCCTGATGGGGGGCTCGATCTCACCAACCGTGAGATCATGACCTGAGCCGAAGTTGGACGCTTAACCGACTGAGCCACCCAGGCGCCCCCAAATTAGCTTTCCTTTAAAAACAATTATTATCATTAGAGCCTGAGAAGACACCACAGCTGCCATTCGTGAGCTTCAAAGCAGAAACTGTCTAAATCTACCAACAAATCTACCAACGTCCATGGCCCCTTCTCTGTAACTTTCTCAGGAGACCTTGAGACCTACCAGGTGGGTGGAAGGGATGAGACACTGGAGTCACATTAAAGTGGAAGTACTTGGGAAATGCTCCCTTGTAAGTTTCGTTCCCTGGCCCTGCTCTTCCCTCTCCCTTGATAATCTCTCGGCCCTTCAGCTTGTCCCCCCCAACACCCCCACGCCAGTACCTGTCAGAACACCTGTCAGTCTGTACCAGAGCCTGAGCCATGTCAACATTCCTATCCAAAAACAGAATCGTCCCGCCAGCTGGCAGCCACTTGCTCTCCATCCCCGTCCAGTCTGAAACACCCCTGGTCTCCTTCTTTTGGGTTTAAAACAAAGCTAGGGATGCTGTTTCCAAGAAGGCCATACAGGGGTGCTCCTAACCGCCCCCCCCCCCAGGTGAGCAAAGGCCTCAGCAAAGAACCAAGCGTGGGCTCCGAAGGGCACGTCCATCCTTTCCGTGCCTCTGAGCCTTTGCCCACTAGGTTCCCTCGACTGGAACACCCTTCCTCCCAATCGCCACCTGCTCCCTAAAGACTCGGTGCGGATGTCCCCGCTCCAGGCACCACCCCTTTCCTGTCCAGCAAGGATACGAACGACACCAGCCGGCCTCTTCCGCGAGGACCCACGGCCGACGGCGGTAAGATCACCACCCGGTCTCCGGGGCGAGGACGCACAGGCCTCCCGGCCACGGCACCACCAGGAGCCACCCCCGCCGGACCCCCACCCACCTCCTCCGCGGCGCCCGCCGCACCGGCCGGCGCTTCCGCTGCTCCTCCCGCGCCGCGTGCGCCCCAAGCCGCGCAGCCGCCCGGGTCCTCGGCCCTGCGGGCTCCATCACCACGCCGCGCCCACCGCCGCCGCCGCCGCCGCCGCCCTCCGACCAATCGCAGGCCTGGATCCGGCCCCGCCTCCGGACGCCGACCAATCGCAGGTCCGGATACAGCCCCGCCTCCACCTACTAGTCAATAGCAAGCCAGAGCCCGCCCCCCGCCCCCGCCCAATGAGAGTTCCCGTGCGGTAGCGCTGTCCCGCCCCGGCCGTGCGGCCCCGGCCGTGCGGCCCCGCCCCGCCCGTCCCGAGGACTCCCAGCTCCGGCTCTGGGCTCGCCCCAGGGCGGCGGGGACTTTGTATTCGGAGGAC
Source organism: Cryptoprocta ferox (assembly GCA_028646485.1). Lineage (NCBI taxonomy): Eukaryota > Metazoa > Chordata > Mammalia > Carnivora > Eupleridae > Cryptoprocta > Cryptoprocta ferox. The sequence continues at coordinate 54,069,467 of CM053565.1, read as the reverse complement.
GGCTTGGGGGCGGGGCCGCGGCGAGGGGCGGGGCCGCGGCGAAGCGCGGGGGCGGGGCCGCGGCGGCGCAGGAGCCCGGCTTTTGGGAGCTCCTCGGGTCTCCCTCCGTTCCCCCCAGCCCCCTTTTGCAGACGACCACTCTCCCGAAAGTCCCAAAGTCAGTAAACTTGCAGCAGTGAGATCCGAGCTCGGTTCGTCTAAGATAATTTTCAGGAAAACGTGGAATCCTCATTCTCATCCAGGTTTAAGTATGAAGAGGTGGTAAAGGCTTTATTTCTACTCGTTTGTCAGCCAAGCAAGCAGACAGATGTTAAAACCAGTTCAAAGAGAATAGAAAAGGAGACCCGTGTATATATGAGGCGCATTGAAATGAGAACATGTAAGTAGAGGCAGAGCTAGTTTTTCTGCAGGGTGGGGGTAGGGATGGGGATCCCGAACTCCCCGGAGAGACAGTCTGCACCTTGTGAAAGAGACTGAGCAAGGCCGGGGTCAGATGACTGCTAGGATGTGTGGTAGGCGACGCTTAGTGTTCCCCTGAGGCATGGATTTTTTCCTACACCCCAAATCTGCACTCTGCAGTGGGTAGGGCCCCCAGGCTCACAGGGCCTGAAGGTGTCTCGGAGGAGGCACATTCCCGGCATCGTGGGCACTGTTCACAGTAAATGGTGGAAGGAGACCTGAGCAGGGAGAAGTGTAGTGGGGGCGCAGGGTCCCCAACAGACCAGGCTCAGGCACTCACCGCTGAACAGAATCCAAGGACAGAGAAACAAGTGGTGGGAAACAAGCAAGGGATTGATTTCAGGGAGGCCAGCGCCGGGGAGACAGCAGACTGGCGGCTCGAAGACTGTCTCCAAAGTGCTGAAAACACTTCCAGGTTTATATAAGGAAACTGTGGGACAGAGGCGGGTGGGTACGTGCAGGTGGGCGGTGAAGGTCAGATGGATCACTGTCTTGAAGTCAGTCACGCGGGGTCTTGCTGGCTCAGGGCTGCTCTTGATGCTGGAGGAGATAGTTTTTTCTTCCCACCACGGGATGCTTTGCCTGAAGGATCTGTTGCCTGAGTGAAGAGATAAGCTGGAAGCTTCCTTCCAGGAAGAACTTAACCAGTTAGGAAGTACAGGTGGAGGCCAGAATGGAGGTAGTTGATGTCCTCTTTCAGAAGCAGGAAGTTCAAGGAGGCTGGACGCAGGGCTGGGGCCTGCAGGGCCAAGCGTGCGCCAGCCTGAGGCTCTCCTCTCCCAGCTGCCGACACCCCTGTGTGCTGCCAAGCCAAGCGGAGTGGGCCTCTTTACCATGGTTGCAGACTTTGAACTTCATGAGGCCCCAAGCTTCCATAAACCTTGAGCGTGGTGTGATGATTCAGGCTGTGGAATATGAGCGCAGGCCACGCTGCCGGGACGACAGGCCATCGCGGAGCAGGGGACAGCGATCCACGGGGAGGACAGAGATCGCAACGCGCTGGGGAGTCCGCCAGGAGAAGGGGGAGCAGGGCCACAAGGCTCGCCCCCGCTGCCATCAGGTGAGCACAGAACATGGGACGTCTTTGGTCTGTGTTCGACCAGCTGTTCCCAAGCACTTCCCTGCAGCTTAGTGATAACGTACAAATAAATACACGTTTCGTCCTAACAATTAAAATAGTTCCTAGAGATACTTTAAACAGCCCTTAGGGAATGCTCAGTCTTGGGGGGAAAAATATTACAGGCCTCTCTTTTCTGTTCCTCTGAACACATTAGCCTCTGGTCTAGGCAGACAAGGAAGAGTCAGGTCTTGTGACCTCTGTGTTGGCCCCTGCTTGCCGCCTTCCCGGCTGACCCTCGTGGCTCCTGGTCTCTCTGGGGATCAGGACGAGCCTGGGGGTCCCCAGGTCTGGCTTGAGGTCACACTGCTCCCTGCTGGGGCTCCAGACCCCTCTGAGATCTGGCTGGGCCCCCTAGGACCCTGACCTTGTAGGATTTCCAGATAAAATGCAGGACGTGCTCCCCTGCACGTGGCCCGCCTGTGTGCCTTCCTCTGTGAACACACAGTCACTCCAGTGACAGTGCCTGCCCTTGCCCGACCCCTACACACACATTACAGTCACCTTCTCCTTTTAAAAATTAAAAGTGCTCTAGATAAAACTAATGTTCCTTTTAACCCACCTGCTTCCTTTCCTGGCCTCCCCCTGCCCTTCAGAGATGCCGCAGTGTCCTACCAACTTCATCATCTAGGCCTCTTTCCTTCTACTTGTTTTAAAATACTTCCAGGGACGCCTGGGTGGCTCAGTCCATTGGGTGTCCGACTTCAGCTCAGGTCATGATCTCGCGGTTCGGGGGTTCGAGCCCCGCGTCGGGCTCTGTGCTGGCAGCTCAGAGCCTGGAGCCTGCTTGGGATTCTGTGTCTTCCTCTCTCTCTGCCCCTCCCCCGCTCATGCTCTGTCTCTCTCTCAAAAATAAACATTTTAAAAAATAAAAAATAAGTAAAATACTTACACACGTAGTAGCTGGAACTATAGAACGTTGTTTGTGTCTTATAAAAATAGTATCATGTTGTACAGATTATTCTGTATCTTGCTTTTTTCACCCAGCAGTCCTTCTGAAATCAAACCACGTTGATTTACGTGGCTCTAACGTGTTCGTTTTTACTGTTATTTAATGCACTGTCGCTTTAACACCTCACCGGCTGCTTACCCACCCGCCAGTCGGTGGCCACTTAAACAGCAAGCAGTTGTCGGCTTTTATTTTTTGAATGTTAAAATGAACATCTTTGTATACATCTTCTGGGACGCCCACAGGCCTTTTTTCTTTTTCAGATAAAAACACAGGAGTCGAGTTGCCAGCTGTGATCGCGTGCACAGTTCCGTACTTTACAGTCGCTAATGAGCTGGTCCACAGGGTCTCTTGCCTTGACACCCTTCTACGCGCGGGGTCTATGTGCATTGCCCCCCCACCTCTTAGCCCTGATGTTTTTGAACTCTCGGATTTTCTGCTCACCAGATCGATGCACGTGGTTGTCTCCTTTTTAACGTGAGGTCACATGGCTTTTGTAACATCGGGCAGCCATGTGGAAACGTGTTCTTCCTTCTGCGACAGACGGTTGAAGTCGTCCATTTCTGCTGGGTTTTTTTGTTTGTTTTTTTTTTTACTGATGTAGAGGAATCTGTCGCATGTCCCAGAAACTTCTAGTTTGCTTCGTGGACGCATACATGGAGGAGGTATGTGTGCTGCTTACCTTTTGAACTCTTTCAAGGTGTCTCGTAGGACAGGAGGATAGGCATTTCAGATTCGATATGGTCAAATTAGTAACGTTGTTTGTGACTTTGCTGCTTCCTCCTATTTAGGAGGGCGTTCCCAGCTTTAAGGTCAGGAAGATTTTTAGCTAATAATTGTCAAATACAGTTGTGCTTTTTTTTTTTTAATGTTTATTTATTTTTGAGAAAGTGAGAGAGACAGAGCACAAGCAGGGGAGGGGCAGAGAGAGAGGGAGACACAGAATCTGAAGCAGCTCCAGGCTCTGAGCTGTCAGCACAGAGCCCGACACGGGGCTCGAACTCACGAACTGTGAGATCATGACCTGAGCTGAAGCCGGATGCTTAACTGACTGAGCCCCCCAGGCGCCCCAAATATAGTTGTGTTTTATGTGTGTGTGTTGCAGATACATAACTTCCAGATGCCTTTAACATTTTATTTTCTTTTTTGGTTGTTGGTCTATTCAAATTTTTCTTTCTTCCTGGGCCAATTTTGCTAATAAATGTTTTCCTGGAAAAGTGTCCTTTTCATGAGGTTTACAAATGTGGGGTATTAAGTCCTTCCTGATCATATTTTTTAATCTCTTGGTTATGCCCTCTCTTTAATCCCAATGTTGTTTATTTGTGTTTTCTTTTTTTTTCCTCGATGGTTTTTGCTGAAAGACTATTTTATGTATCTTTGCAAAACACAAATGCTTGGTTTCCTTCTATTTTTTTTGTTTGTTTTCTGTTTCCCTAATCTCCGCTTTTGTTTTCTTTCTTCTTATTTTCTTTGGATTTATTTTGTTGTTCTTTTTCTGGTTTCAAAAGTGGGCAGTTTGGTTTACTTAGTTTGAAATCCTTCTTGTGTTCATATAAATACAGCAAGGGAGGGGTGTCTGGGGGGCTCAGTCGGCTGAGCGTCCGACTTCAACTCAGGTCATGATCTAACAGTTCACGAGTTGGAGCCCCGCGTCGGGCTCTGTGCTGACAGCTCAGAGCCTGGAGCCTGCTTCAGATTCTGTGTCTCCCTCTCTCTCTGCCCCTCCCCATGCTTGTGCTCTGTCCCTCTCCCTCTCAAAAATAAATAAACATTAAAAATTTTAAAAAAACTGCAGCAAAGGAGTACATGTCTCCCTGAGAGTGACTTGCGCCGTAGCCCGTAGGTTTTGAAATGTAGCACTGACATTTCCATTAAGTTCTAAATTCTCCGCAAACTTTGTTAGCTCCTCTCGACCCCGTCCAAAATGGTCCTTAATTTTGCTGCAGGAGAATTCATCAGTCTTGTCTGTTATGATCAGTACTTTTGTGTCTTTTTCAAAACGCACTTCCCTACCCCAAAGGCATGAACATATAGAATGCTCCATCCTAGTAATTTCTAGAAGCACTATTGCTTTGCCCTTCACCTTCAGCTCTGCCTCTCAGCTGCATTCATTTGTGTTTATGATGTGAGGGCAAAGGGCACATTTTATTTTTTATCACGTGGATCCTCAGTCATTCCCTGGTTTTGGGAAAGACCACCTTCATCTAGGGCTCCGCAGAGCTCCTCTCTGGAAAATCAGTGTCGTACGTACATGCTCGAGTCTGTTTGGGGCTCTGTGATACTCTGATTCTGTAATAAAAAATGTGTATTTTGTCTTCATTTCTGGCACAGAGCTCCTAAACCCTTGGAATTCCCCAAGCGATAAGACCCATTGAAGTATCTTTTGTTAATCCCAACAAGCCCCCTTCAACCACATCAGAGTTTATGCCAGTGAGGAGGAGACTTCTGGAAATCTCTAAGTATGGAGGCTGGTTTGACAGGGAACCAACCTGGATCAGAAGGTTGGAACTTTCAGGATCACCCCCAGTGCCTCCTGGGAGGGGAAGGGAACCGAGACTGAGTTCATCACCTTTGGCCAATGATTTCGTCAATTGCACCTGTGTAACGAAGCTCCGGAAAAATCCCCCAGCTACGGGGTTGGGAGAGCTTCCCGGTTGGCAAGCCCATGGAGGTGCTGGGAGGGTGGCGCGTCCCCTGGAGAGCGCGCGGATGCTCCATGCCCCTTCCCGCACACCCCGCCCCATGCGTCTCCTCTATCTGTTCCTGAGCTATAAACTTTTATGATTGTAAGTCTCGTGTACATCCCGTACTGCCTTGGTGTTTGCTTCTCAGAGGGCAAGAAGCGACCGGCCGTCCTTAGGTAGAGATTTCATATCGTCTGAATAATATCCTGAAGTTCTCCACGCAGACATCCTACACGCCTGTTGGTAGATTTGCTCCTATAAATGGCAGGTAGAGGTGGTATCCCGGGTGGGTCACGTATGGCTGCAAATTCGCTTTCTCTCCTCCCAACAAAGGAGGGAATCTATTACTCACTCCTCCTCTGGACTGACCGGTGGTCGAGCACCTGTGGGAAGACTTCTCCGCCTAGTCTCCGGAGGTCTTGGAGCTTCCCCTCCTCCCCTCTCGGCCCCTGTGCTGGGAGCGCCATGCTGTAAAGAAGCCTGGGATGGAGGACAACGTAGAGAGAGAGCCCTGCAGGCCCCAGCTGTGCATGTGAGGCCAACGGCCACCTGCCGCAGGCCCAGGGCCCACAGAAGTGCCCAGCCACCTGCAGACTCATGAGAAACAATCAAGTGTTCGTCTTTTAAGATACTGAGTTTTTTAGGCGGTTTGTTACCTGACAATGGATAATGCAGCCAGGGTTTTTATTTAGAGAGCAGGGGAGGGGCAGAGGGAGAGGAAGAGAGGATCCCAAGCAGGCTCAACACGGGCAGAGTAGAACCTGTCGCAGGGCTCGATCTCACAAACTGTGAGATCATGACCTGAGCTGAAATCAAGAGTCGGACGCTGAACCAACTAAGCCACTCAGGCGCCCATATCTACTTATTTAAAATACTTATTTATTGGGGTGCCTGGGTGGCTCAGCCAGTTAAGCGTCCAACTTCACCTTAGATCATGATCTCGTGATTCATGGGTTCGAGCCCCGTGTTGGGCTCTCTGCTATCAGCACAGGGCCCACTTCAGATCCTCTATCTCCCTCTCTTTGTTGTGCCTCCTTCGCCCATGCTCTCTCTCTCTCTCTCTCAAAAATAAACATTACATAATAAAGTAAAATAAATTATTTATAAATGGGACTCGAACTCACGACCCCGAGGTCAAGAGTCACACCCACGCTTCCCCAACTGAGCCAGCCAGGTGTCCCCTCCAGCATTTGTTTTTAAATTTTATTTTCTGTTTGCTGCTGGGACAGTGGTTTTTGTAGATTGGCCCTAGTCCATCAACTACTGATTCTAATCATCATCTACAGATTTTTTTTTATTTTCTCTGTAACTTACCAACTGCAAAGAGTGGCAATTTTATTCCTTCCTTTCATAAACGCTTACATCTTGTATTTATTTTCCTTTCCTTACCGCACTGGCCAAGACCCCCAGAGCAATGCCGAGTAAGCGCCATCGCTGACTCCTTGTCTTTGCCCCCAGGGTCTGAGACAAAGCTGGCCACCCTTCCCCGCTTGGGACAGTGATTGTTAGAGGTTTTTCTGCACACCTGCTTTATTCAGCAAGGCAACCTGTCTTCTGCACCACGTTTACCGAGACTTTTCCATCCGAAAAGACGGAGTCTCATCAAACATGATTTCTAGAAGCCTCGAAGTGATGATATGATTTTCATTCTTTACTTTGTTAATGGGGTAAAACACATTGACTTGGTGATATTATCCGAACCTGCCTTCCCGAATAAACCCAGTTTGCTTGTGACGGGTCACCCTCCCCCTTACTGCTGGCTTCCGTTTGCCGACACGTTGTCGAAGATTCTCCCTCCGGTGCTCGCGTATGGGACCCGCCGTGCTCCCCATCCCCCGCGGTCTTTTCCCAGGTGCTGGCATCGGCTTTATGATCACCGCATAAAACAAGGTGGAGAATGTGCCCTTTTCTCTTTTCTGGGGGAGTTCGTGCAAGATTAAGGTTGCTGGTCCGTAAATATTTGGTAAAAGTTTACTCATAAAACAATCTGAGCCTAGAAGTTTATTATTTTTAATCTTTATTTATTTATTTTGAGAGACAGAGAGCATGCTCCCGTGAGCGGGGGAGGGGCAGCGAGAGAGAGAGGGAGAGAGAGAATCCCAAGCGGGCTCCCCAAGGTCAGCACAGAGCCTGATGTGGGGCTGGATCCCACGAACTGCGAGATCATGACCGGAGCCAAAATCAAGAGTCGGAAGCTCAAGTCACTGAGCCCCCCAGGAGCCCCTGTTAAAAGCTTCTTAATTACAGATTCTATTCGATTCTTCTAAGACTGTTCAGATCTACCCTTCTTCCTGCATCACCGTTGGGAGCTGTGTTTTTGGAAACAGAAAAGTGCTCATTCTCCTCCCATTTTTCAGATGCATCACCATAAAGTTATCCCTGATATTCACGTGCTATTTTCCTTGTCTATAGCATCTGGAGTGATGTTTGTTTCTTTTCCTATTTCACTATTTCCTCCTTTTATCTTTGTTGTTTCTTTCCTTACTTTTTTGGGGTTAATTTGCTGCTCTTTCCCTAAGTCCTTCAAGTGAATGCTCATCTCATTGATTTTCAGCCTTTCTTCCTTTTTTGATACTTCAGTAAAAGCTGGACACTAAGCCTGGTTTTAGTATATCCCACGGGTTTTGATACATAGTGGGGGTGATTTCCATTTTAATTAATTTCAAAATATTTTCTCATTTTGTTATGATTCGTTTTTTTAATCTATGGGTTATTTGGAAGTGTATTTCCTAACTCCCAAACATATCACTTGCTTTTTGTTATTGATTTTTAGCATAATTGAATTATAGACTTGAGTATACAACTGAATGTATGCAGAGAAAATACTCTGCATGATTTGGTCCTTTGAAAGTAAAACTTACTTTATGGCTAAAATATGTTAAAAATAGGCCATGTGCTCGCCTGAAAAGACTGTATTTTGCAGTTGGTGTTTTATAAATGACTATTAAGTCAGATTTTCTAATCCTATTTCTCCAATCTTCTATTTATTGATTTTTTAAAAAGAATATGATTATTCTATCAGTTACTGAGAGGGCTGTGTTAAAATTTCCCACTATCATTCTGCATTTGGTTTTTCCCGTTCCTGTGCCTTTATGTATTTTTGAGGCTATGTTATTAGGTATGTATAGACTGTAAATTTACCTTCTCTCTTCCTGGTGAATTGACTGAGTGATCATCGTGACATGCCTGCTTTCTAGTAATGCTTTGTGCATTAATGTCTATGTTGTCTGACATTATAGTTCTTTTTTAAATATAATGTTTATTTTGAGAGAGAGAGAGAGCACGAGCGGTGGGGGAGGGTAGAGAGAGAGGGGGAGAGAGAATCCCAAGCTGTCAGCGTGGAGCTCAATGAGGGGCTCGGTCTCACAAACTGTGAGATCATGACCTGAGCTGAGATCAAGAGTTGGACACTTAACCAACTGAGCCACCCAGGTGCCCCTGTCTGATCTTATCTTTCTTTTTTTTTTTTAATGTTGATTTATTTATTTTTGAAAGAGAGAGAGATAGTGAGCAGTGGAGGGGCAGAGGGTGAGGGAGACAGAAACCCAAGCAGGCTCTGCACTGTCAGCACAGAACCCAATTTGGGGTTCGAACTCACAGACTGTGAGATCACGACCTAGGCTGCAACCAAGACTCAGAGGCTTAACCTACTGAGCCATCCAGGCACCCCTGATGTTATAGTTCTAACAGCTTGCTTTTCATTCACACTGGCAAGTACCTCTGTCCATTATTTTCCTCTCAGTCTTTCTAGAATACTATATTTTAGCTATCTTTTATAAACATAGTTGGGATTTTTTAAATCCAGTGTAATATTTGCTTTTTTTAAGTTTATTTATTTATTTTTGAGAGAGAGAGAGAGACAGAACACAAGCAGAGGAGGGAAGAGAGAGAAGGAGAGAGAGAACCCCAAGCAGGCTCAATGCCATCAGCACAGAGCCCAACACAGGGCTTGAACTCATGAGCTGTGAGATCATGACCTGAGCCGAAATCGAGAGTCAGATGCTAAACTGACTGAGCCCCCCAGGTGCCCCTAATCTTTGCCTTTTAACTGGAGGAATTAGTCTATTAACATCTAATGGAATCACGTATGTATTCGGTTTTAAATCTGCCACTTTACTAAGTGTTTTCTATTTTTTGCCCCACGGCTACGTTCTTGTTTTTCTCCTTTCGTGCCTTTTTTAAGTTGATTGAGTGCTTTTTATTTATTTTATTTTTAAGTGTATTTATTTATTTTGAGAGAGAGCGAGAGGGAGCACAAGCAGGGGAGGGGCAGAGAGAGAAAGAATCCCAAGCAGGCTCCGTGCTGTCAGCGCGAAGCCAGACCAGGGGCTCGAATGCACAAACCGTGAGATCATGACCTGACCCAAAATCAGGAGTCGGATGCTCAACCGACTGAGCCACCCAGGAGCCCCAAATGAGTGCTTTTCAAAATCCCGTCCCCTTCCATCGGCCTGGATGTTACGCCCCTTTTACTATGATCTACTGGTTACTCAAGAGATTACTGCACACATCCTTCATTGATCAAAGTCAGATATTATGTTAGTTTTACTCATTTCGAAGACAACGTATGGATTCCAGAACACTTAAACCCCATGGCCCCCTCCGTTATTTGTGCATGGTCAAGCTACCGACGCCAGTTCAACAACCATCTTACCACACTCACACACTCTGTGGGGGACCTCTGGCCTCTGCTATCACATGTTCAACATGTTGAGGGACTTCCAAATTGTTTTCTGAGACGTTTTTTCTTATATGCAGGCAGTATCTGTTTAGAATTACCACCCAGTTTGCTATTTTTGTAGCTTCTCGTTCGTGTCTGCGTTTCTCACCTTCCCTCTGGGGTCACTCTCACTCAGTGCAGGTTCGCCAATGGTGATTGCTCCCAAGTTTTGTTTGTTTGAAACTGTATTCATTTTCTTATATTGTCCTTGGCGGTAGAACTTTAGATCGAAAAGCTCTCATTTTCCAGCCCTTTAAATGCACCATTCCACGCTCAGTCGGCTTCCACTCCTTCTGTTGAGAGGTCAGTTGTCACGTTCCTTCCTGCTCCTTGGAGAGACAACATTTCGCCCTTCCTGTGAAGATTTCCTCTTTGCCTTTGGCTTGCAATGGTTTCCCCACCATGTCCGTGCTGGTGCGCCCTCGTTTTCATTCATCCTGCGGCGGATTCACTGAGTTTCTGGAATCTGTGCCTTAGTGACTCTCATCGGTCAGGTGACACGCTCAGCCGTTTCCTTCTCAAATATTGTTTCTCTTGCGTTCTTTCGTCTCTCCTGCAACTCCAGCTGCAAGTACGTTGGGCTTTCTCCCTGTCCCCTCCGTACAGACATGTTCCCCTTTCTGTATTTCCCCTGCCTCCATCTCTCCATGCTTCTTCCCGAAGATCTTCCTCTGATTTATCTTCTACGTCACTGGTTTTTCTCTTTGGCGCACAGCAGGCTGGTGCCCTCGGCCACAGGGCTCTGC
>CM053565.1:53920130-54058292 GCA_028646485.1 Cryptoprocta ferox | reverse complement strand
TGAGGAAGCGCAAGACTCGTTCCCAAAGTGGCTGCACCATTTAACACTCCTACCAGCCAAGTGTTGGGGGTGACAGCCTCTCTACATCCTTGCCAATGTTTGTCATTGTGATGACAGCCATCCTGTTGGCTGTGAACTTGTATCTCACTGTGGTTTTGGCTTGTATTTCCCTGGGGGCCAATGATACTGAGCATCTTTTTGTGTACTTATTGCTCATTTGTAAATCTTCTTTGAGAAATGTTTTTTTGCCTATTTCTTTTATTTTAGAGAGAAAAAGAGAGCAAGTGGGGGAGAGGGGCAGAGGCAGAGAGAGGGGGAGAGAGAGAGAGAGAGAGAGAGAGAGAGAGAGAGAGAGAGAATCTGAAGCAGGCTCCATGCTCAGTGAGGCATAATCCCACACCTCTGGGAACATGACCTGAGCTGAAATCAAGAGTTGGACACTCAGCCAACTGAGCCCCCCATGAACCCTTTTGTGCCAATTTTAATTTGGTTTTCTTTTTTTAATGTTTATTTATTTTGAGAAAGAGCGAGAGCAAGTGGGGGAGGGGCAGAGAGAGGGGGAGACAGAGGACCCAAAGTGGGCTCAGCATTGTCAGCACAGAGCCCGACTTGAGGCTCGAACTCATGACCTGCCAGACCATGACCTGAGTCGAAGTCAGATGTTCAACCGACCGAGCCACCCAGGTGCCCCAATTTGGTTTTCTTTCCATTGTTGAGTGGCAAGAAGTTTTTTATATATTCTGGATATAAGTCCCTTGTCAGGTCTCTGATTTACAAATATTTTCTCCCATTTCGTGCTGTCACTTTCTCAGTCATGTCCTTTAAAGCCCGGAATTTTAAATTTTGATGGTATTCGTTGTATCCATTTTCCCTTGTGTTACTTGGGGTTTGGTATCACCTCTAGGAAACTACTGCCTGATACAAGGTCGTGATCATTTACAGCCTTGCTGTTTCCTAAGAATTTTGTATTCTTAGAAATACAAACTTGTATTTGTAACTGATTCACTTCGAGTTCATTTTTGTATATGGTGCGAGGTAGGGATCCAACTCCTCTCTTTTGCCTCTGGAAGCATCTTGTTTTATTTATTATTTTCTGTAACCTTCTGAGTTTTCTTTTACTACAGAAAATCATCCCTGAGTGTGAGCACGCATGCGCACGCACACACACATACACACACACACACTAACCCCATAGGACGGGGAATGTACGCCTCACCGCTCCCACCCCTGGCTACAGAAACTCCTGAAAATTGTTGCATAAACAGTCATCCCCTTTGGCTGAGTCATCAGCTGTTTCTAAGTCCTTCTGCTAAAACACTGGTATTTGTTTTGCAACTGAGTTTATCAGGTCTTTCCCAGGAATGGTTAGCCAGTTCCTTACGAGCTGAGGTCAGGGCACAGGGGAAGGAGCCCGTGCAAAGTAAACTGCTTGGGGAGGGAGGCATAAGGAGCAGATAACTCGGTGCCAAGCACGCCCTTCTTCTGAGAAGGCTACATCCATGTCACGCTGTCGTTAAAGTCCTCTGGAAGGCAAGTACCCGATCTTAGTCGTCCTGGCACCCCAGCACCTCGCCCCTGGGCAACCACTAATCAGGGCAGGGTAAATATTCGGAGAGTGAGAAGTGCAAGGAGGAAGAGAATGAAGCAGTAGAAGGACAGGGGCCACAAGGACTGGGTGTAGATAGAGCTCAAAGAGAGAGAGAGAGAGAGAGCATTGTGTGGGCTCTGCAGCAAATGCCCCGTCATCTCCCACGTTGGGCAGGCGGGCGGTAGAGCGGGTGTTCCGTGCTCCATGTCCCCGGGGAGAGGCCAGGCGGGAGGCACCAGGAGGAAGCTGACCCGTTCTCTCCAGGGAGATGGCCTCAGCCACGGGTCCCCGCTGCGCAGAAGGCGCGGCCTGCCATGGACGGCCCCAGCTGCGTGGAGGTGGGGGCCGGGTCTTCGTCTCGGGGGGGGGCAGAACTGCTCCTGCCTGGCCCTGGCCCTCGGCCCTCGGCCGAGCCCAGGCTGATCCAGAACCAGGCAGAAGAAGGACACGCACCAGAGGGAGCAAAGGCAGCTTCGGCACTGGCCGCCGTCAGAGAAGGGATCTGGCCACTGACATGGTCGGCAAGCGATGGAGAGAAGAAAAAGAAGCTTCCGCTCTTCTGCTGGAGCATAAGGGGGGCTATTGGTGGGTGTGTTTGAGCCTGTAGGTCATCGTAGTGGGTTGAATCATGTCCCCCCCCAAAAAAAGGTATGTCCAAGTCCTAACCCCTGATTCCCATGAATGTGAAGAGGTCATTAAGTTGAGGATCTTGAGAGGAGATCATCCTGGATTTGGGGTGGGCCCTAAATCCAATGACTCGTGTCTTAAATAGGGAAAGGAGAGGGAGGTCTGAGAGGCACAAGGAAGAAGGCTGCGTGAAGACAGAGACAGGCAGAGACCGGAGTGACACAGCCACATACCGCGGAATACTGGGGCCACCAGAAGCTGACGGTCCTCCCCTGTAGGGATCCTGAAAAGCTGTCCCGTCAAGCCCCACATTTAGAACCTTTGGACCCTCCAGCTGGGAGACCAGAAAAGTGTGTTGTCTTAAGCCATCGGGCTTGTGGTGGGTTGTCATAGCAACCCGGGGACAGCACAGTTGCCCAACCCCCCCCCACACTCCCCCCCCCCAGTCCCTGTCTCTCGCAGACTCCTCGGCACAGGGCGCCCAACGGGGCTACGTCCGATGAGCACTCCCAGAGGAACAAGGCAGTTCAGGGCCCCGCCTGTGCCCGCTGGGCACCTACTGTGCCCACTGGGCGCCTATGGCCCCCAGGCTTCCAACAGGCAGTCGGCGGAGGTGCGGGTAGGGGAGCGGGAGAGGAAAGGGGAGGATTTGGTTCAATGACCAAACTGAAGAGGCCGTGATGCTCAAACACGTGGTTCTAAGTTTAATGTTTTCTGAAAGAGCACCGGGACAGCACGAAGCGGCGGGCGGGCGCTCCGCTCACCAGCACGCCCTTAGAAACACCGTTGTGAAAGTCTGACCAGCAGAAGTCCTTCAGAGGGAAGGGCGCGCAGGCCCCACACCCGGTGGCCAGGCCCCGGAAGGGCAGAGGGATGGGTCAAGGCCAAGGGTCACCAGGGAAGGACCTTTCCCTGCGGGAAGGGAGGTTCCCGTAGCGGCTTCGGGGGCCCAAGCAGGTAGGACAGGGACCTTGGCCCTGGGCATTAACGGAAGGGAAGGGCCGCCGGGCCAAAGTCAGCCACGGGCCGGGGCCAGAGCACCAAGTCTAGGCAGCAGCCGCATCAGGCGTTTCTACCCCCCACCTCCCAGAGAGGGTGCTGCCTCCAGTGCTTGAGACGTGCCTCTCTCCTTGTCAGAGGGATATGGTGCCCCCCCCCCCGCCCCCGGGACTCCGAGACAGGCCAAGGGGGCGCCTTCCAGCCCCTTCCGGCCCTTCCCTGCTCTGGGGCCCAGAGAAAGCCCCTCCCACGGCGTCCTGGGCCGCTGGTCCCAGAGGCCAGGGGGAGAGAGCACGGAGCCCTGGGGGAAACAGGACTGGAGATGGTGTGCAGGAAGATCGTGTAGCAACTATTATGTGGCCGTGACAGCTGTTACAAGACTAAGGCCCCAGTGCCTTCCATGGCTGACCCGTCTGAGAGGAGGAGCAGAAAGCCAGGGCCAGGGTGGCAGGCGTGAAGGCCCCGCCCGGGCCCCCGGGGGAGTCTGGGGCCGCGGAGCAGAGCCACGACAGGATGGATGGCTCGGCCTTGGTGGTGCTGGGCAGACCCAGGGACTCCCGAGGGCCCCGGCCGCTGTCAGGAGTCTGTGGGTTCCAACAAGCAGGCTGCTCGGCTCAGCCCAGAGAGCGAGGCCAAGGGCTGGGCTGTCCTGCTGAGAGCTGACCTTGGCCGCCCCAGCCCCCACCCCCCACCCCGCTCGCTGTTGTGGCTCAGAACGACCGAGGGGCCGAACCCTGGGGCAAGGCCTCGATGACCCCAGGACGGGGACGTCAGTGCAGCCGTTGCCCGGGGAAGGCTCATAAGCGGCCGAGGAGGGTCCCGCGCGCTCCGCCCCTCCGCCCGGGGCCGCAGCGCCCCCATCAGGTCTCTTGCAGGAGGCCCGCACCAGCTCAAGCCAGAGCCGCCCCGGGGGAGCCCGCGCGGCTGGCGGGAAGAGGCAAAAATAACAGCACCTCCCTTTTCCCACACTGCTTATTTTGCTTCTTTCACAAACTCTACCATCTCCTTAATTAGTTCCAGCCACGGGAGGGAGCAAGGATGACTCGGGGACACCCTGCCCTGTGGCCACGCGCCTGCTGGGTCGCCTAAGGATACGTGCGCGGAGGGGAGCGGGGGAGGGGCGGCCCTCCGGCGTTGTCACAGGTGCGGGCCCCCGAGGCGCCCCCTAGGCCGGGAAGCACCGCCGATTCTGCTCCCCGCTCCGCGAGGGCCAAAGCAGGGCAGTGGGGGTGGGGAGCAGCCGGGACTGGGGGAGGGGCTGCAGCGGGGCCCGCGCCTCCCCCCTCCGGGGTGGGGGTGGGGGGACGGCCGCAGGCGCGGGCGGGGCTAGGGCTCCAGGGCGTGCTTGACCAGGTAGCCGCTGAAGGTGATGTAGGTGTCAAACTCGTCACTGAAGATGGCGTTCTCCCGCTCGCCCTTGAAGAGGCGCACCCACACCTCGTCCTGGTCCCGCAGCTCGAGCATCAGGCTCTGGCTCTGCATGATGCTGCGGTCGCTCACCTGGGCGAACAGGATCACCACCTCCTCCCCGTTCTTCATGATGTGCAGGTACGTCTCCTTCTGGTTCCACGTGTGCACGTTGAGGCTGAAGAAGTAGATGCCGGGCACGAAGCAGTAGAACCTGCCGGTGAACATGTTGAAGTGGCCGTAGAGGTTCACGAACTCCGTGTCGAAGATCACCGTCTGGTAGTAGTCGTTGCTGTGCAGAGGCTTCCGGCGGCCCACCGAGAAGGCGGCGTAGTGGCTCTTGCAGCGGTCCCCGGGGGCCCCCATGGACCCTTTCTGCCCTTTGGGGCCCGTGTGGCCCCTGGCGCCCGCGGATCCTGTCTTGCCGTATTTCCCTTGCAAGCCTCGGTCCCCTCGGTCCCCCTTCTCACCTAAAGGGACAGGAGGGAGAGCACACGTCGTCAAGCAAAGCTGGCCCCGCCCCCACGGCTGTTCTGTTTGCTTCCAGAAGCCATCATTACAACCCCCCGCCCCCCCCCCCGAAAGTGCTGGCAACACAAAGGGAACAAATGGGTTTGTCCCAAAGCGGCAGGCGCCGCGGCCAGGCCCGAGGCCGACTCGGAGCAAATGAGCTGCAGATGTCGGGCTCGGCCAGAGCTTCCCGGGCGGAGTGCGGGGCCTCGAGAGGTGGTCCGCGGGCGGTTCGGGAAGCGGGCTGGGGGCTGAGCCCCAAAACAGAGGATACACAGGCTCAAATGCAGCCGGAGGGGTGGGGGGCAGGGGAGGGTGGTGAGACCCTTCTCAGGCCCTGGTCCCGAGGGCCTCTTCTTCCCAGTCTGTCCTCTTGGAAAGGGGGCAGAGCCTCAGATGGAATTTTCTCCCCCTCCACCCGTGGAGGACAGCCTCTGCTCCGTGCCCTGAGGGTGGCCCGTCTCGTCCACCCTAAAGACCACATCTCCTCGGGGCGCCCGGGTGGCTCAGTCAAACATCGGACTCGGTTTTGGCTCAGGTCATGATCTCACGGGTTCATGAGTTCGAGTCCCGCGTCGGGCTCCACGCTGACAGCACGGAGCCTGCCTGGGACTCTCTCTCTCTCTCCCTCTCTGTCTTCCCCTCCTCTGCTCTCTCTGTCTCTCAAAATAAGTAAACTTTAAAAAAAATTAGGGGCACCTGGGTGGCTCAGTCGGTTAAGCCTCCGACTTGGACTCAGGTCATGATCTCATGGTCAGTGAGTTCGAGCCCCACGTTGGGCTCTGTGCTGACAGCTCAGAGCCTGGAACCTGCTTCAGATTCTGTGTCTCCCTCTCTCTCTGCCCCTCCCCTGCTCGTTCTCTGTTGCTCTCTGTCTCTCAAAAATAAATAAAAACGTTAAAAAAAATTTTAATAAAAAAATAAATAAATTTAAAAAAAAGAACTACGTCTTCTCCCCTCACCCCCACCCCCCTGCAGAACGGAACTCTCCCCACCCCCACCCAGGGGAAGCTCCCCACCCCACCCCCGTGGCTTTGCAGCAACCTGACCTTTCAAGATGGTGATGTTGATCTGCGGCACTGGCATGGCCTGGTACACGGGGGTGCCGGGGTCACAGCAGCGAAAGCATCGGGAAGAGGGCACCTCGTCCCCCTGCCTGGGGCTGTATTTTTCATGGTTCTCTTCATCCCTAAGGGAATAAAGACATTACCGTGAAAGCCAAGCGCTCTCCCAGCTGGGACCTCCCCTCTCCTGCTGCCAGGGGCCTGGTCTACCTGCTTGCCTCCCCTCTCTCCTGGGCGTGCCAGGCTGTGCCCTCACTTTCCCTCCCCAGAGGCAGCATTGGCTCCTGGCGAAGTCTGGGACCCTAAAGGAAATTTCTGGAGGAGCCCCCGTTCCCCGCCACCACTGCCTTTCAATACTCGCAAACGGTGATAACGGGAACAGCGGTAACTTGAGGGCCATTCGAGAAGGAGCCGGCTGCTTGGAGAGAGAGATCTGCCCCTCGGGGAGGGGGTTTAGAGGATGTGGTGTGACAATGCTGTGAATCCCCGCCAGGCAGCTGTGATTCTAGAAGATACTACGTTAAGCTGACTCATTTGTAAATGAAAGAGCTCGGCCTCATTTTTTGGGTTCCTTTGAGCTGGAGACTCTGATGTTTCCTACTGACGGAGGGCAGCTGGGGCGGCGTGGACGGGGACAGCTCCATGCTGCCACCTTGCGGCATCGCCCCGCGCTGCGCGGTGCTCTTTCCGGCTTCCGCTCTTTGCTCCCAGGCTCTGGAGCTGACGGTACCATCTCAGAGGTAGTCACTCCATCTCAAAAGGCCGGTTCCTCCTCTGCCTCCGCTCTTGCTTTTAAACCCCGGACAATCCAGGAAATGGACCTGTACGCCCTAAATTCAGGCCCCGCAAGCGCCGGACTCCCAGGTGGACCCCTGCCTCTTGCCGGAAGGCTCCATCGAGAGTCCGCAAACCCCACAAAGGTGATGGGTCCAAAAGCATCCGCCGTCTCTCGGCCCCTGGAACCTTCTTCCAGGCTGCCTCATGTTACCATCATCGGCCGCCCAGAATGGAGCTTCAGGCTCATTCGGGAGGTGTCTGGCCTCGCCACCACGTTCTGAGGATCCTGGGGTCCCGAGAGGTCAGCACCCCCACCAAGGTACCTGCAGAAGCTGGGTCCTCAGGTCCCCCCATCTCTGGCGGACCCTTACCACTCTGACCGCCCCCCTGGAATCTGCCTCCCCCCACACCTCCCATCCATCTTCTCTGCCTTCTCCAGCCTTCTTTCTGGAACGTCAGGACACCGAAACCTCTCCAGGACACCCCTACCCGCTCTGTGATAATCCTCTGTGACTCCCTGTAGGATTAAGTTCAGGAGAGACCCTTCCCCCCCGCCCCCCCGCCCCAGCCCCCTCTCCCTTCCCATTCCTACCCTCTGCTACCCCGAAGCCACCTGGCTCGGCCACAACTTCCCACACCCCCTCCTTCTGCACCTGGATGCCCCCCAGGGGTCCTTCAAGATGAGGTCTCTCCTCTGCTTGGTCTCCTCCCCTCCCACTGCCACCCCCAGCATTGCGGGCACACCTATCCTACCTCACTGCTCACGGCTCTGCTCCCCCATAGCCTCAGGGCTCCTGGAGGCCAGGGACTGTCATTCTTGCATATCCCCCAGTCCCTAGCAGATGGCCAGACCAATATTAGATGCTCAGTGTCATTGAATGAAAAGAGAAAGGGGGAGGGGGGAGGAGCAGAAGATGGTAGATGTCACCATGTACCACATCGTATGCAAATTCCATCATACTCTAAAGCTCACCCAAAGCCTTGGGCATCAAGTCAGCCCAAAGCTCAAAATAATGACGAAAGTCGAAGCATCGAGCTAAAACCTCACATTTGAGGCATGACGGTTTCATGAATAATATTGTAGGCATCTTGTGAATCCCTACAAAATATTCCAAATAGCCTGAAGCCTGTGTCACCGAAGGTCACGTATATGAAGATGGAACCATTCAGGAGAAATTCACAACTTTTCAGGAAAAGCCGCCACTCCGCCGCCGCCCTCCACCATCCTCTCCGGCCTGTAACCCGATCAGCGGGTCAGGGTCTGTGGGGACCAGCTCACGGCACCATCCCTGCCTCCTACGAGCAGAACCCTGGAAGATGCTCTCAAAGGACAGAGCTAGAAGGGAAAAGCAAACCGAGGGCTGGGGTGGGGGTTTTGGTGTACTTTTTATTTTAATGTTTATTTATTTATCTTTGAGAGAGTGAGAGAGAGCAAGCAGGGAAGGCGCAGAGAGCGAGGGAGACAGAATCGCAAACAGGCTCCGCACTGTCAGCGCAGAGCCCGACGTGGGGCTCGAACCCACGAACCGTGAGATCACGCCCTGAGCTGAAACCAAGAGTCAGACGCTTAACGGGCTGGGCCACCCAGGCGGCCTTTGGTGACCTCTTTATTTAAGGATGTGTCTGCAAAACCTTACACAGACCCAACCCCTTCGGGGTTAGAAGGAAGTGGGTTACAGTCCTCGGTTTCAGGGAAGGCTCACTGGAAGGAGAAATGGCTGGTCTGTCCTCCCGGCCCAGCCCAGGCTATTGCTCGCCTGCACCCAGCCTCGAAGGAGCCCCCTGGGGGGCCCTGGACCCCAGGCTCAACCCCCACCCCGCCCCGAGCCAGAGCGCCTGCATGCACCCCGCCCCAGTCTCTCACCTGTCCGCGTGGTCCAGCGGCGGCCCCTGGGTCCCCTCCTGCTCCCGCGGCTCCTGGGGGCCCCGCGGCACCCGGCCCAGCACCGGGCCACAGGCGAAGGCCAGCAGCAGGCAGCACGCCAGCCCGAGTCTCAGTCCCCGGGAGCCCATGTTCCCGCGCGCCCTGCTGGGAGAGACACACGGGCAAGGACACGGGCTGGGAGGGGCCCTGCGGAGAGGCGACCGGAGGTGCTGCCAGTCCCTTGAGGCCAGGAGCGGCGTCAGCCACGGCGACTTCCGGGCGGGCGACCACACACGTGCTGTCACGCTCCCACGCGCTCTGCACACACTCATCCACGTGCACGCACGTACTCTCGCACGTGCACACGTATACGCACACACGGCAGGTGCACACGAAAGCTCACACTCTCACATTCCACACACCCTTGTACATACACGCACATACTCTTGCACGTGCACACCTTTGCACTATCCTAACACATTCACTCTTACTCAAACACTCAAACACCTCAGTGTACACTCAAGTGCCCTGTGTACATACTCTTGCACACTGGACACACTCACACACTCCCACAGGCATTCAGCACACTCAGTACACGTATATGCACACACTCCCACATAGGCACACCTTCAACACACTCGTACCCACGGGCATGCTCACACAACTAACGTGCACCACCACACACTCTCCCACGGCCACACACACGTGCACGCACATGCCGTCATGTGCAAACGGGCTCTGCCCCTGGAGCCTCAGCCGGGGCTGGCATTGGAGCACCGGGCTGCCCAATGCGGGGAGCACGGCACTGCCCAGGCCACCACTTATCCCAGGAAGGAGGCCCCTCGCCCATGGGCTCTGCAGGTGACCATTATCAGCCCTGTTAGAGCAATAAGCACACTCCCGGATGAATGGGTGCGGTCACTGTCCTGTGCTGTGGGCGTGGATGGGGAGGGAGGGGTGTCACACATCTCGCTTAGGGAGGGGTGGGGTCCAGCCCCTGACACCTTTGTCGCTCATCAAAGCCAACTCCGTGTCTCTTGTGGTGTTCTCAGATGAAAGCTCAGGACAGGTCCTTGCCCAGTATTGAGAACAGTCTAGAAAGACACATCCACTGGGGGTCCCCAGTGAGCCCATTAGAGGGTAGTGCTGGGGCTTAAAATAGGCAAAAAACATCCTATCCACTTCCACCATTAGAGGCATCTCCCCCAGCTAACTTGGGGAGCTTCTGGATGGATGGATGGATGGACGCATGGATAGATGGATAGATGGCCTTGACTGCTTCTGGTGGGTTGGGAAACCTCCCCACTGCAGGAGTGGGTAACTGGTCAATCCCAACCCATCTTTGTTCACCAAAACAGACAATTCAGCACCTCGAAGGGCCTGCCAGGACACCGTGCTCAATGCTTTCAGCTGCCCAGGGAGAAACAGAGGCCCAGTGGGAATGAGAACCACCCTCCCCTCGAAGCCAAGTTAGGATCCTGTTGTTACTGGTAGACAAATCTCGGAAAGTCCCAGGTCTGATTTTCCTTCAGCTCCTCCTTTATGTTTAAGGAGAACTAAGTACTGAGACAGATTTCTTTTTCTGTCAGTAACTATCTATGCAGACGACTGTCCTTTCACTGATGATGGGAGGCCCTAGACTTCCCTCAAACACCCCATTGCTCAGAGGCCTTGTAGCTGGTAGGTCCACTTTGGGGCTTTGTTCTTTATTCTGTGTGTTGGTGGGCTCGCTGTTCTAGCTCTGCAGAGAGGGAGCTCCGTAGCCCTCCCTGCTGGAGCCCCCATGCCAAATGAAGACAACATGGGGGAGGCAGAGAGCCAGGAACCGGAGCCCTGGGACATAAAAGGCAGAAGCCAGAAGTTCTCCAGATGAGGCCTTGGAGACGTGATGAGCCTCTGAGCTAGGGAGGCTGCCTCCCCAGAAATCCCATCCTTCCTTGTCACCCACAGCTCTGCCGGGTCTTCAGTTCTCTGAAGGACTCCCCACCTCATACACTGCAGTGAATTAGCTGGGCCTCCCCACCTGCAGGTTCTCTCCCAGCCAACCATCCCTCTCAGGCACCAGGGCCCAGAGAGCTTCCCAGTGACCAAGGGACTGCTTGGACCAGCCCTCCACTCAGAATCTCTACTGGGTGTGTTTATGTGAATTTATAAAATACATATTAAAATTATCCATCCATCCATCCATCCATCCATCTACCCATCTATCATTCCATCCATCCATCCATCTATCCATCCATCCATCCATCCATCCACCCACCCACCCATCTATCCATCCATTCATCCAACCATCCATCCATCCATCCATCTACCCATCCATTTACTCATCTATCATTCCATCCATCCATCCATCCAACCATCCATCCATCCCTCCCTCCATCCATTCATCCATCCATCTACCCATCTATCCATCCATCCATCCATCCATCCATCCCTCCCTCCCTCCATCCATTCATCCATCCATCTACCCATCTATCCATCCATCCATCAGTCCATCCATCCATCTACTCATCTATCCATCCCTCCATCCATTCATCCATCCATCTACCCATCTATCATTCCATCCATCCATCCATCCATCCATCCATCCATCTATCTATCCATCCATCCATCTACCCATCTATCCATGCTCAATGGCATACATGACACCCCAGTCTGTCCCCACTCTTCAGCTGCATTGTACAGCACCCCTCATCCTATGCTCGAGCTCCCTGCTTTGCACACACTAACATACACACATACCACCTGGGAAATAAGGTTAAATGAAGATTCTGCTTCAGGAGGTCTGGGACACAGCCTTGAAGGTCTGCACTTTCAAAAATCCCAGGTGCTGCCAGTGCTCCTAGTCCTTGGACCATACTTTGAATCCCAACTTGCGGCCACAACCCCCAAACTCCTGGCATCTGTCCATCTGTTCGCCTCCTTCTCCCCTGGCCGGGAGTTCCCCTTCTCCTCCTCTCTTCCACAAAAAACCAGCCTGGTAGAACTAACAGGTGCACCAGGCACCGTACTGAGAGCATCCACTCCAGGTGTCATCTCAGTGCATCCTTCTAGCCCTGTGAGTCAGGGTCAGGTCTGAGAACATGTCCTCATTAGTAATTCTTATGCCATCATAGGTCTCAGAGGGACCTCCAGTGAATCCTTTAAGGAGACAATACTCATTCATTATGACACCAACCTTACAAATGAGCAGACAGAGATGTAGAGAAGATGATTAGCCTAAGACTGTCCAATCTTTTTAATTTTTTTTTAACATTTATTCAGTTTTGAGAGACAGAGTGTGAGCGGGGGAGGGGCAAAGAGAGAGGGAGACAGAGAATCTGAAGCAACTCCAGGCTCCGAGCTGTCAGCACAGAGCCCGACATGGGGCTCGAACTCACGGACCGTGAGATCATGACCTGAGCCGACGTCGGACACTTAACCGACTGAGCCCCCCAGGCGCCCCAAGACTGCCCAATCCTTAAGTGGGGGCTGGAGGGGGGCACTGGATTTGACCTCAACAGGCCACACCAGATCACATCATTACCGTACGTGGTCCTCAAGACCAAAGCCAAGTGCCTCCCCTTCCTCCTGCCGCCTTCCCAGACCCTCAGCTGGCAAAACCTCTCCCTCCCCTTTTTAAACTTTGTTTTTCCTGTTGTCTTATTCTGCAGAGTTTTGCTTGGCCTGTAAGATTCTGCCCAGCACCCCGTGACCTCCTTGTCGTGTCCATCTTGGATGGGCCAGCATCCTGCAGCACCCTGAACTTGACTGCTACTCAACAAATATTTGTGAACTGGAATTTTCTAAAGTTGTTTGTTTCCCTTTTCTGTATTTCCTCTGTTCTTCCTTGGCCCCTCAATAATTACTCCTTTTTTCTTCTTTCAGTGCCAAGCTTGCATCACTTAAAAGGAAAAGAGGCTTTCCTTTCTTTAAACATTTTTTTCCTGAATCCAAAGTAATATATATTCATTTTAGGAAAGTCAGGAAATAACAACAAAGACACATAAAAAGCTACCTTGGATTCTTTTGTCCCCGGGGTTTCTCAACGTCGGCACTCCTGACATTTGGGGCTGACTCACTCTTTGTTGTGGGAGATTGTCCTGTGTGTTTGCAGGATATTACCAGCATCCCTGGACTCCACGTACTAGATTCGATTAACACACCCCACTCCCAGCTGTGACTGACAGCCAAAGAAGTCTCCGGATTCTGCTGCATGTCCCCTGGGAGACCAAACTGCCCCCAGTTGGGGATCAGTGCTCTACCCCCAGTGGGAGCCCATTTGGCCCGTTGGTTTGTCTCTTACTGGTCCGGAAAAGGGCTTTCCTGGACCTTGATCAGAAGAGATGGGGACTAGGATGCAGCCGACCTAAGGGGGATGATACCAGTGGAGACGGAGCCAGCAGAGTCACAGGCGCCAGGCTGACATGGTGAGGGCAGCAGAGGCGGCTGGTTCTCCTCAGGAACCTCCCCTTTGGGGCCAAAGCAAACCCTGAGGGAAATCTTTTTCCTTCTTCAGAAATGTCTCCAGAATCTGGGGCGCCTGGGTGGCTCAGTCGGTTAACCGTCTGACCTCAGTTCGGGTCATGATCTCGCGGTCTGTGAGTTCGAGCCCCGTGTGGGACTCTGTGCTGATGGCTTAGAGCCTGGAGCCTGCTTCAGATTCTGTGTCTTCCTCTCTCTCTCTCTCCCCCTCCCCTGCTTGTGCTCTCTTCCTCTCTCTCTCTCTCTCTCAAAAAAAAAATTAAATTAAATTAAAAATACCTTCAGAACCATTTTACCAAGGGCCACAGAAAAGTCAGCATCACAACGTAATCATTTTCATAACTTTTGGGCAAAAACAGTATTGCCCAACGTCCAACCAAACTTGGCTCCAAATCACTTTTAGCAATTTCCAGGGAAATGAAGTCACCTACAAGGGTGAGGCTCTGGCCCCCAGTAGGGTAACTCAGAAGAATACGCACACACAGCAAAGGCAGGTCCGGGGGGCGGCCCCCCGGAACGTCTCCGCCAGCCGTGCCCAACCCCCACCGCCTGGGCCCACACGGCCTGGTCCCCAGGCTGCCTTGTGGTCAAGGGCTCCGAGGCCAGCTCCAACGTGACTCAAGTTCCCGACTTGCCCTTCTCAAACCCTGTGAAGAAATTCATCCCCCAAATCCCACGTCAGCTCGGTGAACACCGTTTTTCCCCTCTTTCCTGCCCCAGAAGACCCGTGGGTCTCCAGCCGCTCTCCCCTCAGCCCTGCAGGCTACCTCCTGCTTAACCTCCCCCAAAGGAAGAACCCCCGTGTAGGAGTGGGGGTGCGGAAGGGGGAAATGGGCCACGGGCAGGGTCTGGAGGAAGCCTGAGAACACATCCTCGTTCATAATTTTCATCCTTTTGGGGCGCCTGGTGGCTCCGTCAGTGGAGCGTCTGACTCTTGATTTCGGCTCAGGTCATGATCCCAGGGTTGTGGGATTGAGCCCCGTGTCAGACTCCATGCTGAGCATGAAGCCTGATTGTAATTGTCTCTCTCTGTCTCTGTCTCTCTCTGTCTCTCCCTCTCTCTCTCTCTCTCCACCTCTCCTCACCATCCCCCCCCATCTCCCTCTCTTACAAAAATAATAATAATTTTCATCCCTACTCAGACCTTTTGTGGACACGGGGTAAATCCTCCGAGGAGACAGTATTCTCCTGGTTCAAGGTTCCTGGCATCTGTGCAGGAGGGGCCCCGCCCACCTCCACATGGTCCCGCCTGCGCTCTGATGGGAAACTCCCAGAGCTTGGGCACCACATGTTTGCATTTTTGCCTCGGTGCCACACCCAGCCCAGTGCCATTTGACAAAAGCATTTATAAAGTTTCCCCTCTTCCTAAATGCTCATCGGGTGACCAGCTGTTCTGGGTGGCAAGAAGCCTAGGATCTCCCTGGATGAGGGGAAGCTTAGAAGACACGTCCCGCTGGCCTCGCGGCTCAGGATTTCCTCCCGGCAGGAGGTGTCACACACGCCTGGCTTACTGAACCCCCACGATTTGCCCAGCCTCGCGTCGGAGCTCGGGAGACAGAGATTCTGCCGCCAATGAAGTTTCCTCCCTGACCTTGAGAAGATTACGGTCCAGCGAAAGAGATGGACAGACAGACATGTCCCGTGTAGCTCAGGACAGAATGACACGGTCAAGTGGGTGACGTCCCGGGCCGGCGCGGTCCCGAGTGACTGCCGCTGGCCGCGTGTGGCTATTTCATTTTCAACGAATTAAAATAAAATTCAAAAATTCACTCCATCCGCCACACTAGCCACGTTCCAAGTCCTCCGTAGCCACGCGGCGTTGGTAGCTACCACGTTGGACACAGCACAGGACAGAGCATTTCCGATCATGGCAGAAAGCGCTATGGGACAAACCGTGAGCAGTGGGGAAGGAAGCAGGACTAAGAACGAGCAGCCGGCCAGAAATCTGGGAGTCATTTGGGCTCCTTCCCCTCAAGCTTCCGCCACATAGAATCAGTCACCAACTGCCTTTAATACCTCCTGAAGGTCCCTCCTCCTGTCTACCATTTGCCTCTGTGTGATGCTTTCCAGGAGCTCTAGCCGCATCTCAGTCCTCAATACGCCCAAGGCGAGTAACTTTGTCTGACTTTTCTAGGGCCTGGACATCACCCCAAAATTTTACACGCGGCTCCAGAGGAAGCTTGGCATAAGAGAGGCCTGTCTCCCCAACCTCATGGCTTCTAGGCCAAGAATGCAATGCAGCGAGCTGTGTCTTCGCTCCTTGTTTCAACGTGGCCTCCGACATCCCTCCCCCACCCCTCCACAATTGGCTTCTGTCACCTCTTCCCAGCACCCTGTTGGCCCAAAAGGGAGCCCCGAGGCTGCCCCTCTCGGCTTCAACATCTGGCAGGGTCCTCCCACTGAGGAGCTCCGAGCCCTCCAGCGGGTCCCCTCGCCTCGATGTAGACCCTGGGGTGCCCAGAAAGGAGAAAGTGCCGTGTGGGGGCGTCCCTGTGGCCCTGATGGCCACCAGGGTTTTCTCACATGTGACATCTGCTTTCCTGCCCCAGAAGCGATGCATCACATTGATTTTCCACTTATGAAACGCCTCTTGGTAACGGGAAGGAGGCACGCAGAGCGACTTCCAGTTGATAAATGACATTTGCTCACCAATTCCAGAAGCCCATTTAATATCTAATTTCCCTTCTAGAATGGGGAAGCCCAGCGGCTCTCAGACCCTCTCGCGCTTCCCCCAAGCCCTGTAAAGGAAGCAGCAGTGGCAAGGCTGAGGACCCCCTTATCGGAGGAACTTGCGTCAGTAAGAGTGGGGTCCTGGTGTCCGTGCCGCTCACTGAATCTCACCCTTTCCCCTTCTCTGAGAAGCTGCTCTTTGGCTCAGAGAAAAAGGATTTATTTTTTAAGGTTTGGGGGTTTATCTGGTGACCCCCAAAGCACATGGCCAGGGACGGACATGGGGTCTTTCTAGTTAATAAGCAAGAGCTCCCTTTCCCCTGCAGAGCAGGGACAAAACGGAAGAAAAAAAAGAAGGCAAAAATCCTCCCTCCCCGCTCCGCGGGGCACCTGGCTGGCTCAGTCAGAAGAGAGTGTGACCCTTGATCTCAGGATCATGAGTTCAAGCCCCACATTGGGTGCAGAGATTACTTAAATGAATAAATAAAAACTTTATTTAAAAAAAAAAAGATCCCCCCCCCCCCCCATTCCTAACATCTCCATGGCTCCTGGGCCAGCTGGGCCTCGGGAAGGAAAGGCTGGGCCTCGGGAAGGAAAGGCTCACCAGGCCTGGAGAGCGAGCACCGTGGTGTGCCCAGGCCCTGCAGGCAGCGAGACCACGTGGGCTGCCGGCGTCGGGCCTCCGGGGGCACCTGGCCAGCCCAGCCTCCGCAGCGCCGAGTCCGTCCCGGTGCAAACAAAGGCCTCCTTGACTGGAGCACTGTCCTCAGATCACCTCCCAGCTGTGAGGCCTTGGGCTGCAGGCCTGCCCCTGCTCCGAGAGCTGCATGACAGAAAAGAGCTCCTGACGGCTCAGGGCCCCACCGTGAGCCCGCTCTGCAGGTGGCCTGGCCCAGGGCCCAGGTCCCCATAGCGGGGACGCCCTCAGGGAGGAGAGGACCTGGGACTTTCAGGGCCCGTGCCCCACCACACCCGCCTCTTGACAAGCGCTGATTTGGTTCTTCTGAGTCCTGGACACCTATCACCCCAATATCTAGCAGACACTCCCCCCAAGGAAGCTCGTCCTGAGAGAGAACTTGGTCCCACACCTAATGGCTTCTAGGCCAAGAGCAAGGTTTAGCTCAGCATCCAATCTGCAGTCAGTACAGGGCTGGCCACCTGGTCTCCTGTCCCCGCTCTGGGGGGTGGTCAGCCTTCACGGGCGCACCCGCAGAGACAGGTGTCTACGGGCCTGTGGCCTTGGCAGTCAGTCCCTCCCCCTCGAAACACGCTCTCCGACTGTCACTTTCTACAGTGACAGCTCCCTGAGATCCTCGTCCCCACCCTGGTCTGGCCGAGGAGCTTTTGGCCCGCGCCCTCCAGAGCCGTGGCCGTTAGCCAAGGGGGCCAATTAAATGCGTTAAAATGAAGCAAAATGAAGAATTGGGTTCTCATCCACAGCAGGTGATGTTAGGGGACCAGCGTCTCAGACGGCACAGCTGGGACAACAGTTCTATGATGGAAGAAAGTTCCACGGGACAGCCTGGGTGATCAGTCTTCTGAGTGCCTGCTCTCCGCTGCCTTAGACCCGCGAACCCCCAAATTAACTCCGCTCCTGCCCCAACCTTACCTGCTTCTCTTGCAGCTACAGCGGCCGCCCACCAAGGGCGCCAGGCAGGAAATCCGGGGGCCACTCAGACCCTACCTCTCACGCACCTGTCACCTCTCATCCGCCACCCAGCCTCCCAAGAGCCTCTGGTCCCCTCCTCGCCGGCCGGCCACCACCTCCTTCCCAGCTCTCCTCTGCCCCACCTCCCCTCTGTCTCCCCTCTCCAACCTGCTCCCCAGAGAGGCACCTTGCAGAATCGCCAGTCTGAATCCCACCCCAGGCGTAAAAGGCTTCCCACGAAGGAAGCAAAGCGTGTCAGCCTTGAGCTTCACCACCTGGCTCTTGCCTCGCCCCTGGCCAAGCCGCCTCCCCGCTGCTCCCATCTGGAGCCGCTCACAGACCCAACACAAGCCACACGCTCCCCTCCGTCGGTCCCTTCCCCGCCACCCTCTCCATCGCGCGTCCTTCAGAGCCCAGCCTGGGGGCCACTCCTCCAGGAAGGTGCTCCCCCAGCCTCCCATAAGGTCTCCCCCCTCGGACAAGCAGTCCCTCCAAGGCAGTGGTGTCTCCTCTCCCTCAAGCCTCCAGTATCTGGTGTCTGATGCTCAACACTGAACTCCACGCTCACCTTTCCACAGAGCCAACGTGCCAACGGGACTCTGGGATCCCACATTTCTTGCTAGGGCCTCAAGCCAAGGTGTTCAAATCTCTCCCTAGCTCAGGGTGGGGCTGTTTGGGGAGGGAGGAGGGAACGGGGGAGAGTGGGTGCCCCTGGAGTGCCATCCGCAGGGCTGAATCCTGGGATGGCCGTCTCCAAGGTTCCTCTTACCTGCGCTCAGAAACATCTCCTGCTTCCCAAAGGGCCACAACCCCCCGCCTCCTTCGGCCAAGGCTCCAAGCTCCAGGAGACACTTGCTTCGAGTAAAGGCAAGTAAATAAATAAATAAAGTGGGGAGGGGCAAGTTCAGCCAGCCGCACCAATTAGCCACCTCTGTAAACAGATGACTGCAGACGTGGAAAGATGTTCATGATGAGTGAAGGTCGGTTTGGAAACACACACATCAATGCACATCCGTATGTCAGCCGCCAGGATCTGAAGGCCACCCACCTGGAGGCTAACAGCAATTATCTCTGGGTGATGAAAATAGGGATGTTTGCCATTTTCTTATTTTGGCTTCTCTGGGTTTTTTTTTCCCCCCTGCCATATTTTTTCACATTAAGTACACATTATTTTCCACTTAGAACAATGACAAATAAGCCCCGCCCTGGAGACTAAGAGCAGTTTGTGTATTCCAGGGGGCTGATTGTACAAGAACAGAGAAGGAGAATGAAGGAGAGGCGTGGGGACGGTGCTGTGGCCAATCCGTGCCTCATGGAAGAGGGGACCGCGTGGAGTATAAACTGACCTTAGGTGCGCTCCCGTCTCGAGTTCCTGCACCAGCGTTTATTGAATGCCTGCTGTGTACCGGGCAGGGGGCTGGATTCCAGGGACACAGCGCAACAAGGAGACACAGCCTACCCCCTGACCCCAGCCCAAGGAGCGGACCCCCTGGAGTTGCATGGCTATTGGTTAGGCCAGGGAGGGGCATCTACCTTGGACTAGAGTCAGGCCTGGTAGAGAGATCATGTTTCCTGGGAGGGAGTTCTTGGCTCTGTCCCCCACACACCTCTCCCTGGTGGTACCTGGCCATGAAGGAAGCCAAGGCCATAAAACCAAAGGAAATGGAGCCAAATCCTTGCGCCCATCTTGAGGAATTCTGGGCAATGGCCTGGCGAGTTGATGGGCCCATTGGGAGCAGCTCCATCATTTATCAGCGATTCCTTCTAACAAAGCCCTACTACCATTAACTAACCAAGTACCTACTACGTGCCAGGCTCCGGGCACAGCACTTTCCGAATGCCGTTGAGCTTGACCCCCACAATGAACCTGAATTTCCCAGATGAGCAAACGGGCTCCAAGGGAAAGGGCTGCCCACCCGAGGCTCCGTAGTGGCGAAGTGCTGGCACTCAGGTGTGTCCGACAGCACAGTGCCTTTTCCACTTCACCTCCAAGGGCCTTTGGAAAGATGCCGGGGGTGGGGCGGTGGCAGGCGCAACCCACCAGACCGCAGTGCAGCAGGCGCCCCCACCTGCTGGCGTCCACCTGCTGAGCTCACTCAGTTACAGCTGGAATAGCAGCAGTGGCGTTTGGCTCTGAGGGGCCCACCCACCAGCTGAACCCTTGCATTGATCCATTCGGCAGGTTATGGGCACCTATTCTATGCCGGGTGTGGCACGAGGCACGGGGGTGTGCAACCCCCATCCTCACGGACGCCGTGTGCTAACATCTCCCATACCTCAAAATGCAAGGGGTGTGGGAGGCGCGGTCCATTGCGCATGCATTTTTAGAGCATCGCTTTTGCAGGGTGGAGAGAGCAGTCCATGGGTGAGCTCCGAAAAGGAGTAAGAGGGGGGAGACCACGTTGTGGAGGGATGGCGAACGGTTTCATCCGGCCCCCAGTGCTCTCTGATGGACAGAGGCCAACTGGAGGGCTGGACTGCAAAGCGGCCTGAGGCCAAGCACAGCCAGCAGGAACCAATGGTGTAAGAAATCGCCATTGCCGTGGGAGCAGCCTGGGTGCCCTGCGTCTGCCCATCCCTTGGGGTGCTGCCTGGGGATCAGGCTGCGGGGGGGCCCTAGTGGAGGCTCCTGCAGAGAGAGACCCGGAAGGAAGAGAATGCAGGAGCAGAGGACAGAACAAAAAGGGGAAGGTGGGCATCAGGCTCCAGCCCACCTCCCCAGATGCCGGCGTCTCCCTCTGCTTGCTCCCTAGCCACCATCCTCAGGGTCCCCGCAATTGGTTCTGCCCCAAGAACCATGGGTCTTCCTCCCATAGCTGTACCTTTGGGGAGAAGAGGGGGCTGCCCCGAATGCCAGGAGAGTTGAGGGCCCCACGGCCATGCCTATCTCTCGCCGGAATCCACTTTCAGACTCCTCCCAAGGAGAAAGGGCCCAGGTGTTTCTGAACACACCCCATTCCCCAACTCTACAGACCAGCCCCAGAAACCTGCAGGGCAAAGTCGCAGGGCCCAGCCCCACTTCTGGTCCGCGCCCCGCCTCCGAAGCCACTAGGGCTGGCAGCTTGCCCGGGCGAGGTCTTTTTCCCTTCCTGGTGCCCAGGGCACAGGGCGGCTGGCAACCAGATGTCCCCACTTGGAGAAGGGGTGCAACTCGAGGCAAAAGTTTGGGGCGTTCCCCACGTATGGCTTTAGCAGCGGCCAGCATGAGCGTCTGACCAAGCCCTGGGGCACCGTGATTCCCGGACTCCCCCAGCCCGCCCCGCCTGTCTGTCTTTTTCCCGTCCTCCCTTCCCATCCTGCCTCCCTGCCCACAGTCCCCAGCTCTGCTCTGTCTTGTTTCAAGGAAAATTCCTATGGGAGCCAGGGAGATGGTCAGACACAGAGGCCCCGCCTGGCCCACGGCCATCCTGGACAGGGCAGGAGGCCTGCGCCAGTCCCGTCCACAGCTGGACAAGGAGTCAACTCCAGGTGCCTCCAGGGCAGGCCGGAGACAGCCTGGTGGGTAGGGGGGCGGGGGGAGCTCTGCACCTCTGCCCGCACCCCTCCCACGCTGAGCCCACTCCTGGAGAGCAAGCGTGGGCAAGAATGAGGGGCCGAAGGGGATGCCGGGAGCTCAGTCTCCTCCTCCACTACAAACTTGACCAAGCGCCCAGAGATGAAGATACCCCAAAGGCTCACGAGCTCCCCGTCCTGCTCACACCCCTGAGTCCCTCCCCACGAGGCTGAAGGACAAGGGTCCGAGGACCCAGGCTGCTGCAGAAGTCCCCCCTGCAGGGCCCCAGGAACCCCAAACCCCAGGCTCGCTGGGCGGCCTCGAGAGAGTGGACGGAAGCGCCGCGTACAGGCTTTGATGATTCTTTCCACACTGTCCTCCAAGTGGGCATCAGTTCCTCGCACCGTGTGGGGGCGCGGGGAGATACCCACGGTCCTGTCCGGGGAGCTGCTTTGTCTCCCTCGGCTTTAAGAGAAGGCGGATTTCAGCAGGTAAAGACAGGAAAAAAAATTAATAACCCTGGGCCCACGCGGTTGCTACCCACCAAGGCGGAGTGCCCGGGGCGGGGTGGGGGGAGGGGATCATTTCCACCTAAATATCTGGGCTCGAGGGGCAGGGAGACCGGGCTGCTTCTGAAACACCCATTCTCCTCACCAGTGGATCAGCAGCCAGCGCTGCCTCAGCCAGTCAGACCCGAGGACCTTTCCATTCTTCCTGTACTGTCACCGCCACTCTGCCCCGGGGCCCTCAGCCACCCCCCAGCTCTAGGAGCAGGGTCCCACACGAGGACGCAAACCCGATGGCAAGCTTATGTCCGGTGAGGACGCCCCGCAGCGCGACTGTATCTACAAAATTCTTTTCATCTTTGTTTTGATGGGTGAATTTCAGTGCCAGAATATTTGGTTTATGAGTCATGCTAATTACAGCCGGGGGTGGGGAGGGCCCGAGGCACCAGGAGGAACAACAGAAAGAAGCACGTTCTGAAACAGCTATGCTGTTGCCGGCGGCCCTGAATCGGGAGGTTTACATCCCAGGAAGAAAGGGGGGAGACACCTGTGCGTCTTTCTGGGACCACGTCAGCTTCTCGCTGTCCACCTGGGAGGGTGCCTCTCGCCGGCTGGCTGCACCTGTCCCGGGCAGGCAGGGACCCCCCCCCCCC
Organism: Cryptoprocta ferox; assembly: GCA_028646485.1. Taxonomy (NCBI): domain Eukaryota; kingdom Metazoa; phylum Chordata; class Mammalia; order Carnivora; family Eupleridae; genus Cryptoprocta; species Cryptoprocta ferox. The sequence continues at coordinate 54,036,022 of CM053565.1, read as the reverse complement.
CGGCTGGATGAAGCCCCACCCAAGACCTCCGGCACCCTCGTTTCTCTGTCTCCTTGATCCGTTGCTCACTGGCAACACCTTCCTTGGCATCGCCAGAGGCTCGAGATGGGAGAAGGAGGACGGAGAGGACAGGAGAGGGTAGCAGTCCTGAGAAACAGAACCTGGCTGTCCTCCCTACCCCTGGGCACTTTCTCCTCGGACAGCTAGGAAGTGGGTTTTCTCAAACTTGAGAAGCTCAGGTCCCAGCCTCATTTGGAGAGCTGTGCCTCCTGGAGCAAGTTACATGCCCTCTCTGGGTACAGAGATGCAGGTCCTCCATCGGGTTCTCTCTCTACTGTCTGTGGGCAGGTCAGGAGCCTCTCCGAGCTCTTCAGGGGTAAGAGCGACGTTGATAGAATCATTGAGAATCCGCATTTGCTCAGCGCCTGCCGTGCAGGACACACACACACACACACACACACTACGCACCCATGGCTGCGATTATTTTTATTGCCACTATTGTTGCAGGTCACCCTAAGCTCCTCTCAGCTCTCAGATCAAGAGGGAGAGTGGGGAGGGAAGACAGGATGGGATAACTCAACCCTCTGCCCCCCATCTCCCCTTCCTCTGAATTTCTTCCCTCCTCTTGTTGGCGGGGACATTGGGCAGGCCTCTCCTTGCAGCAAACACAGCAGCCGAAAGCATCTATTTGTGACCTTGCATGTGGGGCTGGCTGCGTGTTTCCTGCACTATAAAAAGCAAAGGCCTGGCAGCCTTCGAGGACCTCACATCTCCCCCAGGGACCCGGGGTGCCACTTGTGGGTGAGAAAACTCAGTTTCTCAGGACACTCCTCGTTTGCAAAGCTCGGAGAGAAGGATCTCCAGTGTGCCGAACTGACTCCATTCCTGGAAACGAAGTGAGATGGAAGGGACAGGCGAGGAGGGAGGCCGTTTCCTCCGGTGGAGCAGGAGGGACCTGGGGGGCCCCTGCGCGCCCACAGAGGATGCGGGGCTGCCCAGGAATCGGCACTGTTAGCTGGGAACCAGGTTAACACGATGGGGGTGCCCAGGGCAGGTGGGGATCACACCTGTCCCCATGGAATGCCTAGAACAAGGCAGTGCGTGCTGGCTCGACTCAGAGTGGCGTTTGAGGTGCAGAGACTCAGTGGCATCTGGCCGACTGGGGCCCAGGCCAGGCATGGTTCTCGGTGATGCAGGCGGCCCAGGAGTGTCCCCGGGGAAAGGGACATTATTCCCCGCTGTTCAGACTGAATCCCCTCCAGGGGCACCAAGACCATTAGATGCCGGGGCCAAAGTCAGCATTTCCCGTTCTATGTGGGGTCCAAACTGGCCACGGGCAGGGCTGGGCAAACCTGTTTCTCAGGGGACCCAGGCAATATTGGGGCGACCCCTGGCCCCCGGGGACAGCGAGAACTTAGGTACCATTCCTTTTTCTCTCACACCTAGAGAAGCGTGAAGCAAAATAATCAGCCCACACAAAACCAGGGGAGGCACAATCCTTCCTGACGACATCCAGCTGCCACGGAGCCCCTGCTCCCGGGTCACACGGGGAGACTGCCACCCGGCTCTCCACAGAGCGTCTGCGCACCGGGCCTGCCCCGCAGCTCCGGGCCTTTCTGCCCCCGGTGCCACAACTGCCACCCTGGCCCCTCCCACTCGGCTCTGGCAACCACGCTGCAGCCGCGGAGCAGCCCCGCGTCCTGCCCGCCAGAGCCGCCACCTACCTCCAGCCGGCGGGCGTCCTGCGGCGGCCTCGCGGGGCTTAGAGCATCTCCCAGCGGCGGCGCAGCCTCCTCCCAGCCAGATCGCAGGGGGAAGAACAGCCTGGTCCGCGGAGAGAGCGAGAAGGAAGGAAAAAGTCCTCCGGGAAGAAGGTGCAGAATGTTTGGGGGGGAGGGCCGCGGGGGGGGAGGGTGCAGCCACCAGCCGGTCCCTGCCTTCCCGGCACCTTGACCTCCTCTGTTCCAAGGTCTCTCTGGCCAGAAGCGGAAGCGCGGTTTCTCGAAAGTAGAGGAAGAGCCGAAGAAAGCGGGACAGACTCGTAAAGAGCAAACCCCAGCCAGATGTGAGTGGGGCCGCTGAGCCTCCAGCGCTCCCAGGACATATTATCCAAACAGCAGCCGCCAAGGATTAACTGTGTGTGTGCCCGGCGGGCAGGGAGAGCCAGCACTGCCCTACTCTGGGCCGCCCCGGGGAGCCAGTCCAGGCCTGTGGGTGCCGGCGACCACTCCCAGCCTCCGGAAGTCCCTCCAGGTGTGGGGGTGGTGGGGGGCCCGGGACAAAGAGGGTTGGGAACCCCGAGTTGCTGGGTGGGCGAGGATGGGCTCCAAGCAGCCCAGGGGGCACTCGGAGCCAATGCTGTGGAGTCAAGCCCCCAGCGGTGGCAGACCCCAGAGATTTTCAATCAGAGGCTCCACCTGTGGGTCCAGGGACCACAGACAGGTTTTGGAGAATCCGTGACACCTCCCCCCCAAAAAAACAACAACAATGCAAAGCTATGTGTGCACGCACGTGTGCACACATGTGCACTGTTAAGACAGGGACAGACTTTTGCTTTGATCAGATTCTTGGAGAGCCCCGTGATCCAAAGGTTAAGAACCCCTGGCTGGGGGTGCAGGCTTTCCAGAGGACCGCGTGGCCGGGGTACAACCAACCAGAAAGGACATCAGGGTAGTGAGAACTCTATCAGCCTCTGGTTCCTTGATATGAAAAACAGGCCGTTTCCCCCAACTTAGCTGCACAAGCTTTAAAAAGGCCTCTTTGGCCCCGCCTCCATGCTGAGAGCTGCTCGAGGTTTCTCTGGAGCTGCCCCCTCCCCCCTGCCCCGGGGCCAGGCTGGTCTCCATCCTGAGTCAGAACGGATAGTTCTGGAGTCTTATCATATCGCCAAAAGAGGAAGGATCTGGCCAGAGGATCGGAGCTGGGCGGTGGCGATGACTGTGTTCTTGCTTCTTTCTGAGCCTCGTTCCCACGTTCTCCGTGAGCCTCATGGATGACATACCTGTGCCCGTTGGCCATTTATCACCACTCCTCCCAAGGGTCCCTCTCTCTGGTTACGTGCAGACAGATGTACAAACAGGTGCTGGTTTGGGCTGTTCCGGGCAAAGCACAGAGACCGAACCCCACTCCACCTTGCCTTGGAAATCCCTTCCCACCACTGCTCCCCCACCTGTCTGCCCGAAGGGCTGAGAAATCGAGAGGAAAGGGGGGCTGTGAGCGCCTGACCCCCCACCAGGCACACGGTCTTGCCAACAGAGTGGAGAACGTGGGGATGGAAGAAAGGGAAGGTTTGGGTGGCCCCGTGGCCTCTCCACGGAGACGCTGGCAGCCCACCAGCTCCTGTGGGAACAAAGGGAGGAGTGCCCTGACCCTCGAGTGGCCCTGGGAGCTTCAAGGGCACCACGGCAAGATCAAGTAAACACGTCTCCGTTGGCGACGGGGCCCCAGCTGGCGCAAGAAGACTCAGGAATCGGTCACAATTTTTGGCATGTGTCTGAGGCTTGGCGAAACTTACCACGTCCCCGGCTGCTTATCGACACAGGAAGCCCAGAGATAAGCTCGTCTTCGTTCCTGTGCGCAACATGAGGAACTTTCCTGGTCAGCAGGCCCCAGGACTAGCACACTGACTGACCTTCCGCTGGTTGCTCGCTCTGTCCTCAGATGGCCTTCGTTGGCAGGGACACTGGGGGAGAGTCCTCGGAACTCGTGTGAACCAGGATCTCCCTGAAGGCAATGGGAAAGCTCCCCAGAGGCCCAGACCTTGGGGGCCCTGGACAGACACCACGACTCAGGGCACACTCAGGGCACACGAAGCCGGGCACGTGGCTTGGAAGAGAAACAGATGCAGAGATCTGCTCCCTTTCTTTACTCCAGCTGAGGTAACGGAAAGACGGTTATCTTAAAGATAATCCCAAGACAGAAATCCGGAGGCCAGACAGAGAGCAGAGCTCTAGAAACAAGCCATGTAATGCCCCTCTCTTCCAGGGGCAGCTCCTCGTTCTAGCCCGAGGCCTTAAGTCCTGAGCCTGGGGACTTAAGTCCCCACTTCAATGGGCCTTTGTGTCCTTATCTGTAAAGCAGAGATAGGTCCAGGGTCTCTTATCTGGAACTTACGCAGCCAGATGTGTTCAGAGGAAGATGCGGACATCATTCAGAGCATCTCGCCCCACCGGGCCCTCCCGGATGTTTGCGGATATTCCGCAACCGAGGAGAGACGGAAGCCGTGCACAGCCTCACCGCACCGCGGGTCACGCTGTCACACTGTCCTGTCAAGTTCCCTCTGGCCAAACTCAAGCTGTCACGTTGTCAGAGCGTTTTGTTTCTGGGGGACTTGGGGTAAAGGACTGTGACTCTGTAATCTGACGGAGCGGATTACACAAGGCACGAGAAGGTTCGTTGTAACCATCATGATTGTAAGTGTGATCTTGCTCCTTCCCTCCTCTTGGGTTGAGCCCCCATATCCCCCAAGAGATCAGGAAAGGGATTACTCCTATCTCTTGAGGCAGAAACCAGGAGGGTGAGGGGTGGCAATCAGGACCTGGAGTTTCCCAAGATACCCACGTGAGACAGAAGGCTCGGAGGTGCGGGGAGTTCCAGAGAAAGGGAACTGTGGTCTGAGCACATCTTGGGCACACAGCTCGCAGCTGAAGCCAACAGGCACATGGGCAAAATTTCACAAGGCCAGTTCAGCCCTCAGTGAAAGAAAGAAAATCTGTGACCCAAACACAGAGCTAGCCAGGTCCCTAATGCTTCTTTGTCACCCACTTCATCATTGCTTTGAAACGGTAAGTAGGAAAGCCATGGTTGGCAAGCCAGGTCTGGTCTTGCAGACTACTTGAGCACCCCCCGAGCAACCGAGGCAGAATGCTCCCGATTCAGCAAATATCTTCCCTTTGGAAAGTCCTGGCCAGCCCCGAGGACAAGAGTCATGGCCAAAAAAAAAAAAAAAACCAAAAAACAACAACAACAACAACAACCAACCAACCAAACAAAAAAATCCAAAAACCAAAAACCAAAACAAAAAAAACACCACCAACAAAAAAACATTGACACATCAGAACCCAAAGCCAGAACCATGAGCCCCCCACACCCCCAAGGTCTCTCTCTTCGGTTCCCAAATACAGGCCACGCCCATTCTGGAACTCCCTAGGGGCTCACACCTCCCACACAAGGATGTCTGGGCCAAACACTAGGGCTTCCTAAACATTCCCAAGGGGCCGCACATTCTCAGACAAGGGCAGCTCATGGGATGTAAAGCCCAGAGGCTCACGGGGGAAGAGAACATTCCCTAGAATCCTTGCCCAGAAGGCAGCACATTCTATGTCCCCCGTTTGGCAATTCCTTCTCTCTCCCTGGGCGTATCACTGCGGCTCACTGTTTTCTCATCACGGGGAGAAAGCCATGTGACCTCGGTTAACGTCTGTGAGGCGCTTGGTTCCAGATACACACAGCCTGTAATTAGCAGCACTGTGATTTTTTTCCCCCACTGTGGCCCCAACATTCCGCCTCTCCCAGCTATTTTGGGCCAGGCTGCCCAGTCATCCCACAAGGGCAGAGACCGGTATTGCAAACTTCTGAATTCAGGCTCGGACGCTGGCGTCCCGCTGCCAAAGGGTGGGGGTGAGGGAGTCTCTGCAAGAGATTGGAGGGTGAGGCCGGGATGGAAACTTGGCGGTCAGACCCAGCCTCCCTGGCCGCAGGCCCAAGCTCGTTGCTCCCGGATGGCAGTGCCCGCGCTCTGGAAGGCTGGGGGCAGGTGGTGATCAGGACAGGCTGCTGCAAGGACAGAACAGTCTCATCTGTGGCTTCCCGGCCGTCACACCTGGAGAAGACTTCTAAGGAGGACAAGCCCTCCTCTGGAAGTCCCCCCGGACTCGACGCAGAGACGGGCAGCCAGGGACACCTCTTGCCGTTCATCTGGTTTCTGACTCGCAGCAGGCATTTAATGCCCCTTGCCTTGATTTCCCCACTGCTCAGTGTTTATGCCCCTGTCTTGGAACTTCCTTTTCTGCACCTTCAGAGACACGCAGAGATGTCACCATCAGGCAGCCTTTTGCTTGATAGATAAAATGGGAGGGCCCCCTGGTGGACCACACGAGTCTAAGCCTTGACTGCGCGTTGAGCGAGTGAGGCTGGGAACAAGTAAACACACGATGGATGATGAAAATGAAGAATTTTTAGTCTTTTACATAGAGCCACGGAAACAAAAGGAGGAGAAAAGCTCCAGAATGCTACGGCGCAGTCTCCAATGGTGCAAAGGAGGGAAGGAGAATTAAAATCGCAGGAGGTGCACACGAAAGCAGCTTCCCAGCACCGCCTGTCCGGAAGGCAGGAAGGCAATGTCCATTCACGAGGGGACGCAAACACCCTCTGACCTAGAAATCTTCCTTCCAGGAATTTATCCTCCAGATAGACTTATGATTGTGCTCAAACAAGTAAGTTCAAGGATATGCCCTTTACTTGTCGTCAAGTAAAAAGATCTGATACCCAAAGGGACGGCATTGGGGACCTGGTAAAATAAATAACAGGACATCCACACAGCGGAATACTATGCAGCTATTTAGAGACGGGAAGGCCTCTCTCTGTAACCATACGGAAAAAGCCGTGTTGTGAAGTGAAAAATGACAAACCGTACTGAAAAACGTTGACAAAGACCCAAGTAAATGGAAAGGCAAACATGTTCTTGGGTAGAAGGCTCAACATCAGAAAAAATCTCAGTTCTCTCTGAATTAATCTATAGATTTAAAGCAATTCCATTCAAAACCCCAGAAGTGAAGGGTGGATGGGATGTAGGAAGGAGGTGAGGGGGAATTGTCCTATAACGCGTGAAGGTTTATTTATTTATTTTTTAATGTTTATTTTATTTTTGAAAGAGAGAGACAACATGAGCGAGGGAGGAGCAGAGAGAGAAGGAGACACAGAATCGGAAGCAGGCTCCAGGCTCTGAGCTGTCAGCACAGAGCCCGACGCGGGCCTCGAAATCGCGATAGAGCCGAAGTTGGACTCTTAACTGACTGAGCCACCCAGGTGCCCCGAAGGTAAAAGAGATAAGAATGAGAACAGTGGCATTGGTGCCGATCAGAGCAACTACACCAATATGACGTAATAGAAAGTCCCTAAACAGACCCATGTGTATATGGAAACTTGATCTAGGACAAAAAAAAAGGCATTGCATACATGCCAGTGAGGAAAGAATGGATTATTTCCTAAAAACAACACTGAAATGTTGGGACATCTGCAGAAGAAGGAATATAAATGGCCAACAACAACAACAACAACCCATAAGAAAGATACACAACTTCTCAGCAATCCAGACAATGAGAAGACACTTAATGCCATCAGATTGGCAAAACGAATACACCTGATGATATCTGTGGCGTGATGGGATCTCCCACCCATCATATATAGTTTTATTTCATTTTTGTGCAAGTTACAATAAGCATATATATTGTTGAGGGATGCATACCTATATGCTAACATTATAAGATAAAGGGTGCGAGTGATCCAAGATTGCGGTCACCTTTTGGGGTGGGAGAAGTTGGGAAGAGGGAAGAATATAGAGAGCTTTCAGGATAGCAGGGCCAGCGTTTTCTTCCTCAAGCTGGGAGGCATATGGAGATACAGATATCTTAGCAAACGAAAGGTTTGAGAATAATTTAAAATAATAATAATATATGGTACGTAGTTAGGACTCAGTTTAGCATAACGGGAAACAAATGAATTCCAGAAGGGTTTGTCCCCTTTCCACCCCTCCCCCCCCCAAAATGCAGAACCGAGTGTTTAGCAAATTCCCATTCGGTGTTTTAAAAAGGTGATTTAACAGACGTGTTTATGATTTGTTTGTGTGTCACGAAGTCTCTCTGACAATAACCACAAGAAACTAGTAATAGTGATTGCCTCTGGGCAAGGAATGCAGAACCGGGGTGGGAGTTTGTGTGTGTGTGTGTGTTTTTACTGTGCACCATTTACATAATCTGAATTTTTCCTCTTGCGCACCTGTTACCTAACGCCAGGCTCTCCCAGACCAGGGTATGACTGCGCCCACGCAGAGGCTGAGGGTGCAGACCCGCAGAGCACTGACCCTCGTCTAGCCCTCGTGGGACACTTCACTGCTACCAGGCTTTTTTCATGATTTCTAAAATGGGCATCTTTGCAAGACTGGGGCGGGGGACGGGGGAAGTGGAGGGCAGGGATGTCCATTAACATAGCTCAGGGGCCGGGGAGGGGACCGAAGAAACAGGACGAACTGGATACCCTTGTTTGGGACACTCCGGCCTGCAGACCTGGGCCCAGATCTTTGCTTTGGATATCGATCAGCTTCCCAACAGCTTCCCAACAGCTTCCCAACGTGGCGGATTACAAGAGCGGTGGAGAGGCGCTCTCTCTGATAAGGAGGGTGGCAGGAAGGGGTCCGCGCTCCCCCGCCTCCGGGGAGACCACAAGGGTCGAGAGGGCCAGGCAAGAGGTCCTAAAATCTCAGCTGGAGAAGTGATACCCGCCTCCCCCCCGTTGCGCCGCCAGCGTTCCCCTACAAAGCGGTGGAAGGGGCCTGCGGCTGGGGCTGCGCGACACTCTGCGCCGCCCCCGGCCCCGGCCCCGGCTCGCTGAGCAGTAAAAACTACAACTCCCAGCAGCCCCCGCCCGCGCCGGCGCGCAGCCGCGGAGCAGAGGCTGCCGGGAGCGCGTCCCGGAGACGCGGCGAGCGAGCCGGGCGGAAGTCGCCGTCCGCTGGGTCCCGGCCCTGCCGCAGCGAGGCCCAGCCGCCCGCGGGCCCCGGAGCCAGCCCGCACCGGGTGAGTGACCGCTGCACCCGTGGCCGCCGTGCCCTTCCTCGCGACGAGTGACCCTCTCACCCCGCCGCGTCCTGCCCCTGGCCCTCAGCCTCCGAGGAACGGTCCCCTTCTTCCAACGGGCGGCGGACGCTCCCGCCTCCGACTTGGGAGACACCTACCCCGACAGACTTGCACGACTCTCACCGGCTCTGACTGGTGCAGGACCCCTCCCCCCTCCGACTCGTGGGACTCACACCCCCTCCGACCCTCGGGACACCTGCCCCCTCTGACTCGTGGGACTCACACCCCCTCCGACCCTCGGGACACCTGCCCCCTCTGACTAGTGCAGGACACCTCCCCCTTCTGACTGGGTGGGACATCACCACTTCTGACCCTGCGGGACGCGTTCCTTTCCTGACTCAGGCGGGACAGCTGTCCCTGAGCGCCGTCCCTTCGTGCCCCCCGGGATGACTGCCTGGCCTCTCCTCCCCTCTCAGACTGGCACTTGACCGCACCGGCCACAGGCCAGCCCCCCCAACCCAGGCCTTCCTCGCCTTCCCCTCAGCGCAGCTCGCCTTCCTTCCCTTTGCCCCCACACTGTCCCCCGCCCCCCGCGCCCCGTGGCCTGACCCTCACCCCCGGCTTCCTCCACCCCTGTTGCTCGGTGCCTTTCCTTTGCCCGCTGTGTGGCCAGGCCTGGCAGGCCCCGTGCGCTCCCAGTCCCTCTTCTGCCTGCCAGGTGCACCTTTCCCATGAGCACCTCGGTGTCCCCAGGGAACCAGTGTCTCTTAGCACAGCAGCTCCGTCTGTCATTCTTGTCCCCGAGTGTGTGCTCGCCGTCTGTCCCTTCCACGTCTTCAGCAGCACAGAGGCTTGGGGACGAGCGTCCGCTGACGTCCACCGGCTCTCGCGGGCTGTTCAGTGTAAGGACCCAAGCCTGGCAGGAGCATGGCGGCACCTTCTGGAACCTAGAGTCCCTGCACCCCCTCTGGGCTGCAGGCCCCCCCCCAGCTCCCGGCCCCGCCCCAATGGCCTCTCAGCGGGCACAGGGGGGCTCCTTCCAGAGTGGCCTCCCCAGGGCCCCTCCCCGATGGCCTCAGTGAGCCTTCTAGTCAGGCCTCGGGGCCCTGCCTCCCGTCTGGACCCGGAGGGGTGTCTCCCGCGGCCCCGCGTCTTCCGGGAGGGGGCTCAGGTGAAGCGTGGCGCTGTTGGGCGGCCACGGCAGCGGTCTGGGGACAGAGGGGTCTCAGTGCTGTCACGGGTCAGCCACCTCGCGGGGCGCGGGAGACAGTCATATACTTGCAGGTGCGCGGGTGCCCCGCCGTGCCCCCTGGGGTCCCTCCGTGGAGCTGTGCGTCTGGGCATCTGGTGCCCTGTGTTAGCTGAAAGCCTTTCTCCCCACAAAACCGTACCCCGGATGCAGTTCAGGCCGTGCCTCCGTGGCCCGCGGCCGCGTAGCAAGTGTTGGCTCACGCAGTTGGTCCTCGAGGAAAGGTGTGCCCGCGAGGAACTGCACGTAACCCGCCCGCTTCCTTGAGCCACAGAGGGAGTGAGGACGGACTCCGAGTGCGACAGGGACAGGTCCCACTCCCTGCATGTGGCCCTTGAGGCAGGCTCGCGCAGGCTCCCAAATACAGCCCCCTTTCGTCGGAGTCTGAAGCCTTTCTGAGCAGCTACGTGGCGGTCCCCACGGCGGTCCCCGCGGCAACCGGACAGGGCAGGTGTGTAGATACTCCAGTGTCTTCTGGCTCAGAAGGGGACGAGCTCAGCTCCGCGCACATGGTCCGGAGTCCTGGGATGGATCAGCACTGGGACAGAGAATCCGTGGCCGTGTTGTGTGGACACGCGTGGAGTGGCCCCCGGGATGCTGGAAGGAAAATTCAAAAAGTCCTGCTTTCCTTTCACGAATACTCCGGGCTGTGGAGGTTTTCTGGAAGGCTGTGGTTAAACGGCAACACTGAGGAACGTAAAACGTTTCTTTCGACGTTGATTTTCCTTCTTGGGAAACCAAGACAATTACTTAGAAAACCAGAAATCCTGACGATAGAGCGATCTGCGAGTGCCTTCCGTTTTCTCTTTTTGCCTGCATTTCCCTCGAATCCTACTTGTCTGTAGGAAGCGCAGTAATTAAGGGGAACCCGCAGGTTGGGGTTCCCAAGCAGAGCGCCGTTCTGTCCGTGTTCAGCCAGGAGAACAGGCCGGGGGAGCGAGGCGGGAGTGGGGATCCAGACGGCACTGTGTCCACCCCGCGTGACAGCGGGACGCGACTGCCAGATCAGAGCCATCCAGAGTGGCTTCGTGGGCTCCGGCAGGGCTGCCCGCTGACTGCGTCCGGGGGCGGGCACTGAGCGGAGTGGGAGGGAAGATGGGTTTGGGCAGGTGCCACCCCTCTGTCTGCAGGAGCAAGCCGTGGTTTGCGTGGACGGCGGGGCTGCCGTGGTGTCCCCTTGTCTTCGGGCTCTCTGGAAAACGGCCCTCATAACGAGCAGTGTTTGGGACGCCGCTCTCAACTGCAGGGGTGACTTTTTGCTGACGTTCCTCCTGAAACACGAGCTCGATGGTACAGACCCATCACGCTCGGCCCTGTGGCGCGTAAACACACACAGCGGAGGCTCTGAGGCTGTGCGGGGGGTGGGGGGGTCCCGGCCCCTGGGACGCTGGGGCGTCTCTCCCTGTCTCCCTTCTTGTGGTCGGCAGAACAACGGCCCCCGAGATGTCCACGTCCCAGCCCCCAGGCCCTGCAAGTGTCTCATGGGGCAGGGGGGCCGGAGGTAGCAGATGGAATCAGGGGTGCCACTCAGCTGCCCTCGAAATAGGAAGGGCATCCTGGACGACCCAGGTGGGCCCAGTGTAGTCCCAGGGCCAGAGGACGTGGGCACAGAGACAGAAGAGCAGCGGGGAGGGGGTGCGGGGCTCAGAGAGACGTGGCGTTGCTGCTTTGGGGGTGAGGAGGGGCCCCACGCGAGGAACACGGGCACCTCTAGAAGCCGGAGCCGCCGAGGAAGCGGCTTCTCCCTGGAGAAGCCCTTGAATTTAGCCCAGCGGGACCCCTCAGACGTCTGTCCCGCAGGCCCGTGACAGAAACGTGCAGCATCGAAGCGCCACACCAGGCCACCCCAGCCGTAGACGGTCACTTTAAACAAACACACGGCCGAAAAAGCTGTTCTGAACTGTATTTAACCTGACTCAGGAGGGAGTTGTGAGCGCCTGCTGTATGCAGAGAAAGGGGGCAGGAGACCTGACCAGGAGGCAGTTTGAGTGCCTGCTGTATGCAGAGAAGGGGGGTGGGAGACCTGACTCGGGAGGGAGTTTGAGTGCCTACTATATGCGGGGAAAGGGGATGGGAGATGCAGAATTTAGTAGGATCCAGAATGTCGGCCTTTAAGGAAATGATCTGGGGGGAGGGCCTCAGTCCCTAAAGCACATGCTTGGCCACTGGGACTTTTTCCTTCCTGGTTTCCTTGTGCCTCTCACCCCCGTCCACATTTGAAATGCAGGGGCGCCTGGGGGGCTCAGTCGGTTAAGCGTCCGGCTTCGGCTCAGGTCATGATCTCGCGATTCGTGGGTTCAAGCCCCGCGTCGGGCTCTGTGCTGACAGCTCAGAGCCTGGAGGTGCTTCGGATTCCGTGTCTCCCTCTCTCTCTGCCCCTCCCCTGCTCGCGCTGTCTCTTTCTCTCTCTCTCTCTCTCAAAAATAAATGAAACATTAAAACAAATGAACAAATTTGAAATGCATTTCCTTGCCAAGTACAAGGCAGAAAAGTGCCGTGAAGCAGGTAACATTTTCCTGGAGCCTGGCCCCCGGCGGTTGTTCGAGGTTGTTCGATGGCGGTTGTTCGAGGTTGTTCGATGTTCGCATCCAACTCGCTCCTGGGGCCGCTGTCTTTGTCACTCTGAGGAGCGCAGGGCCGGCGGGCTCAGCTCTTGACCCCACCCAGGAAGTGCATGGTGGCAGCCGGCTCCCGCCCACTGCCTGGACGTGCGCTCTCTTGGGACCGTTCAGACCGTGCTGGGGACGCTGAGGCTGCCGCTGTGCAGGAGGGCGGGCCCGAGGAGGGGCGTAGAGGAGGCCTTCTTGTCTCCGTGCCCTGCTCCCGCTTCCTGCCCTTCCTAGATCCTGAAAGGGAGGAGTTTTGGTTTGGCAGCAGCAACTAAACCTGTTTGCTCTGCCGCCTGTCACACACCTGTCCTGAGGGAAGCAGAGAAAGAGACCCTCCTGGCCTAGGCTCTGCCGGGAGTGGCTGCCGCCTTGCGTCCCAGCTTCATGGAGAGTCCGGTGGGAGCCTGAGGATGGCCCTGGAAGGTAGGGATGGCCGCTGCCTCCGGGGCTCGGCCGGGAGCGTCTCCGTGGCCGTGCCCGGAGTCTGGAGTCCAGGGACCCACTTGGGAGGGGACAGGCCCAGTGTCACACCTCATTGCTTCGGGCCTGGGCTACAGGGAAGTGCTGGTGACAGAAACCAGAAATGTAGGCGAGGCAGTGGGCCACTCTTGACGCCCGTCTTACAGAGAGGGGGTAGGGAAGGCAGTGAGGACCGGAGCCCGGGGGGGGGGGGCTTGTCCCCCCTCCCTGCCCCGTGGCTCTTTCCCGGGGCCTCTCCCTGCCGTGTGGCTGGCGCAGGAGAAGGGAGGCCAGCAGGGGCAGGGGTGCGGTCCCCGGGTTTCTTTTTTTTTTATGTTTCTTTTTTTACTTTTATTTTGTTTTTGAGAGACAGAGAGAGCGTGAGTAGGGGAGGGGCAGAGAAAGAGGGAGACACAGAATCTGAGCCAGGCTCCAGGCTCTGAGCCATGAGCACAGAGCCCGACGCGGGGCTCGAACCCACGGACCGCGAGATCATGACTGGACGCTTAACTGACTGGGCCGCCCAGGCGCGCCTCCCCCAGGTTTCTGAAGGGAGAAGGCAGGCCCGCCGGAGGTGGTGGGACGTTGGTGGGACGTCCGTCGCAACTGGGTTCTGACTTTCCTGATTATGTAAGATCGGCCCATTAGGCCGCAGGGGGTGGGGTTGACGACCTTCTTGTCACAATAAAGTAAATGTTAAGCTGCCTAGAGCTTTGCGAGCGCGGGCAAGGAGCCAGCCTCACCGGGCCCTCCTGGGAGCGGCTCTGTCCATTTTGCTGTGGCCCTCGTGGCGCGTTCCTGCCGGTGTTCGTGGCTGGGCGTTGGGGTTGTGCTGGTGGTGTCGTGTTTTCCCCTTGAATACAAAGTGCGGGCTCCCGCTCCGCACCAGGCCTCCGGCGACAAGACCCACGGGCGCCGTCGGGTCCGGGTGCTGAGCCAGCCTGCGGTGGGGGAGCAAATGCGAAGCCGTCTGATTTACCTCCACGGACTACGAGTGATTCCTGGGACACGAAGGGAGGGCCGGCCTCAGAGGTTGGACTTTGATCCAGAGAGAAGTCACTCCGTGCGAAGCCGGAGGGATTTTCTGGAAGGCAGAGTTCCGCTGTGGCTCTCTTGTTCACAGGAGGTGCTGGGGCCCCAGGCTCTCTGCCCGCGGTCGGGGGTCAGGACCTCGCCCGGCAGGGCAGAGCCCCTTCCCTCCGGGAGCTCAGAGCGCGGCGGGTGGTCGCGGTCCCGCTGTCCCTGCCCGTGCCGCGTCGCAGGTGTGTGTTCCCGGGCTCTGCCAGGACAGAGCGCCACAGCACCACGTTTATTCTCTCCTAACGCTGAGGCCGGAAAGCCGGTGTCTGTATCGCCGGGCCGGCATCAGGGCGTGAGCAGCCGTGTGCTCCCTCCGAGGGCCGAAGGGGACAGCCTGGCCTGGCCTCTGCCAGCGTCTGGGGGCCCCAGGTGCTTCTTGGCTGTGGCCACGTCAGTCCCCTCTCTGCCTTCGTGGTCACAGCCCTCTGTCATTGTCTGATCCCCCGCTGCCTCCTTCCGTGAGGACGCTCGTGGTTGCATCCAGGGCCCACCTGGACCGTCTCCGCCTCTCGAGATCCTTGACTTAGTCGCACCTGCAGAGCCTTCACTGACAAGTAAGGGGACACTCTGGGGGTTCAGGGGCTAGGCCGGGATACCTTCGGGTGTCCCCAGGAAGGAAGCCCACTGGTGAGGGAGCGGGTCCTTCACCATGGGGGTGGGGAGGGCAGCAGAAGCATCACTGTCGTGGTGGCACACCCCGGGACTTCCAGATGGTTCCATGTGGTCAGAGAGGTCGGCATCCCAGGCAGAAGCATCATGTACAGGGGTTTGGCTCATGGGCCGCGGAATTGTAAACAGCCCAGCGCTGTGTGCCTGTGTGCGTGCACGCGTGTGCGCAGGCATATGTAGGGCTGAGGAGTTGGTCCGTTAGTGGGAAAGCTTTAGGATCTAGTAAAGAACTTTAATCCACATTCACATTTTAGGGAAACCATTGTATCGCCTGTGTGGAGGAGGGTCTGAGAGGGTCCAGGGCAGGGACCTGCACGCTTCTTCTGTGGAGAGGCGGTCCTTATGCTTGGCCTTCAGGCTGCACAGTCCTTGACCTTGCCGCCGTGCTCAGTACTTCCTTCTCATCCAGCTTAGCTACACAGCTAGGCCCCCTGGGCAGTGGGCAAAGGTGCCAGCGCTGTTCCACCACGGTTTACACGTGAGGGAGCTGAGGCCCAGCGCTCGGGGTCAGGCAGCTGGTGGGTGGCAGAATGCAGGTGGGACCGGGGTGGTCTCGATCGCCAGGAGGCCAAGGTGAGATGGCAGCAGGTGGAGGCCGCGGGGGCGGGACCCAACTCCAGAGCCGGCGTGCCGACCAGACCAGTGAGGGGAGAGGAGGCTGCCTATCCACCTCCAGGATGACTTCTAAGGGCTGGCAGTGCCCTCGGCCTGCTCTGCACATTCCTGAGGGAGCCCATCCTGGTGCCTGCAGGCAGACGAGGGGGCCCAGCGGCCGGGCCTGGAGGTCAGGGAAGAGGTGCAGGCCGGGAGGGCGCGGGGAGCCTGCAGTGTAGTGCTTCTGACCCCGGAGACCGAGCTCACCTCAGGGAAGATTCTGGAGAAGACATGGGTGGCAGGGAAGGAGCTGTAGGTTCACTGTCCCTCTGGCAGGAGGTCCAGCCGTGCAACATGAAGCACCTGGTGGGGACAGGGGGACGGAGGGACAGAGGGATGGAGGGACGGAGGGACAGTTGCTCCTCCAGGGTGGTGAGGGACAGGGAGGGACCAAGGTGTCACGGGCTGGGGGGGTTCTCACGGCTAATCACTCAGACACGGTATTTACTGGGCGCGTTCAGTGTCCCTGAGAGTATAATGTGCAGATCAGATGGCCACTCGGGTGGCTGATTTGGACACGTAGGTAGATGCCACGTGGAGAAGGAGCCAGAAGAGCAGGCGTAACTCAACTGTCCCCAAGCAGCAGGAGTGGCCTCTTCTCTCCAGACCCCCTGGACCAGGGCTGGGCAGCCTGGCGCATGGGAGGGGTGGCCATGTGGGCTCTGCCCTGGGCCCCCTGGTCACCTGCAGGAAGCCAGCAGGCAGGAGATAGGACAAGATGACCAGGGGCAGGATGGCGGACCAGGAATGGAGGGAGGGGCAGGCCAGGGGCCAGTAGGAGGACACGTCACAATGGTGACACCTGGCAGGCATTGTGTCCACCTCTCCTGAGGCCCAGTGTGACAGCAGGGCCGGATGCAGGGGTGTGGATTTGCAGGATGACTAAGGTGGGGCCTGGGGCGGAGTTGAGGGGCCGTTGGGGACCTGGGCGTGTTTTCATTCCTTCGGCAAATATATGCAGAGTTTCCACTCTTTGCCCTGCTGCCAGCCAGGAGTGTAAGCTCACAGCGGGCAAGGCCCTGCCCCGAGGCCCACGGCAGCGCGGAAGTGACCACAGGAGTCGCTGAGGGCTGCGGAGAGAAGGGGCGCGATGCTGTGGTGGAGAGAGAGCAGGCACCCAAGGGTGGTCCCTGGGGGGGGGGGGTGGCTGGTCTCTCCGAGGAGCTGACACTTTAGAAAAATCCTGAAAGGTGAGGCAGCCACGCAGAGAGGCAAGAGCATCCTGGCAAGGGGAGAGCGAGCCCGGCCGGGTGCACGAGGGCCGCGGTGGCAGGTCGGCCAGCAAGAGGGGGCTTCGAGGACGGGCAGGGGCCGCGCAGTAGGGGGTTTGCTCTGGGAGCACGCAGTGACGCGATCCGATCCGCCCGCGTGGCTGTAGCAGGTGTCACCAGCTGCGGGGAGGGGGATGGCAGCAGATGGGTGCTGGTTGGAGGGGGTGGGTGGCAGGACTGCTAGGTCTCCGGCTGGAGCCAGCTGCCATGGAGGGAGGGGCCCGCCGAGGAGGGAGGGCCCTGCCTGGGTTCTTCAGGGTGGCGGCAGTTCTGGTGCAGGAAAGGGCATCTCCCAGGGTTGCGATGAAAATTTGGACCCGGGCAGCTGAGAATATGGTGGCTCCCCAGTCACCTGAGGGAGGAGTCGGGGGTGGGGGAGGAGTCTGGGGAGAGGGAGCAAGACTTTGTTGGAAATAGTAAGTTCAGCAAGTGTTAGGGATCCAGGCGGAACTGGGAACCAGAGGCGAACGGGGGCTAAGAGCTCCGCGCCCACGTTGCGCAGGAGGTGGGCTCTGGGTGGCTTGGGCCCAGCCGCGGTTTGGGAAACCGTGGGGTTGGATGCAGCAGAGGAGGGGCAGCAGCCGGGACCCCCGTTTCCCAGCCAGGAAGCTGCTCCATGGGGAGGAGGGAGCCCTTGCCCAGGAGGGAAGCCTGGGACCGGCACCTGAGGTGAGGAGCGGGGGGCTTCCCGTGCAGCACCCTGCCCCCGGGGCCCCCCTTGCCTGCATCTGACCCTGTGGGCACAACCTACACATCTGTCCAGAAGCAAGAGGAGGAGAGGGCTGGCCTGCACAGGGAACCGTTGCTCGTCCTCATCCTCAGGGCTGGCAGGCAGCCTGTGGTGTGGACGGGAGCTCCTCGGTGGCCCCCCCCCCCCGCACGGGCCGTGTGGCCTGGGGTGCAGGGGAGGGGCCCGGGGTGGCGTGGAGCTGCCTGGCCCCCGCCCTTCCCCCCCACACCGCCAGTAAGAGAAGTGTCCGCCCCCTGAGGTCACGTTGTTGGTTGTTTCGGGGCAGGAGGCAGAAATGGCCTAGTGGTCCGGCCCGGGGACCTTCTGAGGCCGGGGCTTAACGGCGGTGCAACTAAAGACTGACCGAGAGCCGCCGCCCGGGGCCGGCTCTGCCCACTGTCCCCCGAAGACCAACGCTGGTCTGGCGCTGCCGTGGCCATGCCAGCCAAGCTGCTGTGGTCCGTGCCGGGGGCGTAAGCGGGGGGCAGGTGGTGACGAGCCGCGGTTCCTGGCCACCCCCCACCCCGGCTGTGGTGCTGCCCCCGGGGACCGGGCCAGGGTCCTGCAGCTCCAGGCCGAGAGGGTCCGTCAGACTCTGATTCCTCCGTCATTTGCATCAGTAGAAGGGTGCCAGGGCATGGACTTTGCCAGAAACAGAAGTATTTCTGCTTGGTTGACATCTGGTTTGTCCTCCCATCTGAATATTATGGCCGCCCGGCCCAGGAGGAAGTGCACACAGGTCCACTCTGGGCGTTATTCTGGGAGCACAGGACTCAGCTGAACCCGCTGATAACTGCGTGCCGTGATGTCGGGTGGGCGGTGACAGATGCCACGCAAGGGGACATGGGGGGTGTGGTCGGGAGCAGGGCCTTCGGGGTGGGCTTCTCGAGTGAGGCGGCATTTGATGAGAACAGAGCTCTGGAGCCTGGCCCGCCCAGACCCCTCGGCCCCCCCGCCCTCTCCCGCACCCCCTGCTCCTCCCTCTGAGCTTGTGAAGCACCAGCCTCCACAGAATCCCCCTCGCCCAGCTTTCTGTCCGCCGGTTGAGACCTAGGGGACGGGATCGTCTTGCTTTGGAAAAGACCTGTCATCTCGCTGCAGGAGAGAAACAAAGATCCTGCCGGAGTCGGGGTTCGATTAAGCCCAGGAAACCGGCACAGCCGCAGAGCTGGGGGGCAGTGCCGTTGTGGGTGCGGCAGCCTTCGGGCCGGGCACCGTCCCGGGGTTGGGAAGCCACTGACCCCTCTCCTCTCTCTCTCTGGGTGCCCAGGTCCCGCCCGCCCTTCAGT
This sequence comes from Cryptoprocta ferox, assembly GCA_028646485.1. Classification (NCBI taxonomy): domain Eukaryota; kingdom Metazoa; phylum Chordata; class Mammalia; order Carnivora; family Eupleridae; genus Cryptoprocta; species Cryptoprocta ferox. Next base: position 54,017,220 of record CM053565.1, on the reverse strand, counting down.
CTGATGCCCGTCCAGCCCTCCAAGCACCTGGAATGGAATGAGTCTATGCACTCGCTCCGGATAAGTGTGGGGGGCCTGCCGGTGCTGGCGTCCATGACCAAGGCGGCCGACCCTCGCTTCCGTCCCCGCTGGAAGGTGATCCTGCCGTCCTTCGTGGGCGCCGCCGTCCTCTGGCTGCTCTACTCTCACCGCCCGCCCCCAGGCAGGCCCCCTGCACCCAACGCCCACACCTGGAGGCTCGGCCAGGCGCCCGCCGACCGGTACAATGACACCTACCCCCTGTCTGCCCCCCAGAGGACGCCAGGTGGCACCCGGTACCGAATTGCGGTTATCGCTGACTTGGACACGCAGTCAAGAGCCCAAGAGGAAAACACCTGGTTCAGTTACCTGAAGAAGGGCTATCTAACCCTGTCAGACAGCGGGGACAAGGTGGCTGTGGAGTGGGACAAAGGCCACGAGGTCCTCGAGTCCCACCTGGCTGAAAAGGGGCGGGGGATGGAGCTGTCCGAACTGATCGTCTTCAATGGGAGGCTCTACTCTGTGGACGACCGGACAGGGGTCATCTACCAGATTGAAGGCACCAAGGCCGTGCCCTGGGTCATTCTGTCTGATGGCGATGGGACTGTGGGGAAAGGTAGGTGGGGCCCCCTCCGCCTCCCAGCTTTGGCTGAGGTGTGGGGGGGACAGGTTTGGGCTGACTCTGCCAGGTCGGTTTTGGCAGGTGTGCGGTGAACACGAGCAGGAGGGACCACTGGGAGGAGCCGTCTACCTCCTGCCTCTGGCCCACCCCCCAGCCCCCACCCCGAGCTGGGAGCTGAAGCCTTATGGGGCCTCGAACCAAACAGCTTCTAGCAGTGGGAGCTTGTTCCTAGAAGACTGGCCGTGACTCGGGCTCCTTTCCAGGACTAGTTCGAGGCCCCATGCACTGCTGCTCTCGGTGACCCCGGGCCGAGCCCTTTCTTACATACAGGGATGACCCCCTCTGAGTGTCTTACCTTTAATTTTTTTTTAATGTTTTATTTATTTTTGAGAGAGAGAGCGTGAGCAGGGGAGGGTCAGAGAGAGAGGGAGACACAGAATCCGAAGCAGCTCCAGGCTCCGAGCCGTCAGCACAGAGCCCGACGCGGGGCTCAAACTCACAAACCGTGAGATCGTGACCTGAGCTGAGGTTGGCTGCTTAACTGACTGAGCCCCCCAGGTGCCCCAGAGTGTCTTATCTTTAAAGCCATGGTGTCAGGTTGCTCTCGTTTTGAACTGAGGCCTTATTGAAAAGGTAAACTGAGGCTGCCTGGCGCCCCTTTCTGAAAGCCCAGCCGAGGGAGGGTCTGTGCGTAGCAGTGACCGCACTGGAGTGGGACCTGCGCTCAGAAACCAGCTGTCACCCACTGCTCTGCTGTGCCAGAAAGGAGCTCCGGCTTTCAGCCTGCGGGGAGCACAGCGAGAGGGAGCCAGAGCGGCCTGGGGGAGTTGACAAAAGCCCTGTGGCCTCTAGGAAGCTAAGCTGCTGGCCTCCCTGAGGTGGGCGAAGTGGCAGGAAGTAGCTGGGCCATGGGGCTCGGGGTCTGCCAGCCCTCCCCCCAGTGGTAAAACCCCTCTGTAGCCTCGGGCAATTGGCAGGGAGCTAGCTCGGCCTAGCTTGTAGAGAAGACTTCGGTCGCCCATTTCCTGCCTTGGTCTGTCAGCGTTTGTGGGCAGCCAGTATAGTTCTGCTCTTCCCCGTTGGATCAGGAAGAAAGCGGAATAACAGGAGCCTTGGCTCAGGTCATCAGAAGGGACCAAAGACCTGGTAAATGGAGAGGGTCTTATCTTGGAAGTGACCTGGGGGGTGGATGGGGTCCCTGGGACCCCAGGGACCTCAGCGGGTCCCTCCAGAGCCGCCTGCGGAGCTTTTTGGAGGCCGTGGCTCTAGGTCCTCGGGGCCAGCCGGAAGCTCGCGGGACTTGTGCGGGAGGAAGCAAGGCACGGCGCGGGGTGGCCCGCGTGCACTGCAGCCTCGGTTGGGCTCGCAGTAAGGAGGCCGGCCCGATCAGAGCGGACGGGGGCCCCACCAGCCCCTCAGCTCTGGCCACTGGTGCTTCACGTCCGCTTGACAGGCGCCAGCGCGGTCGCAAAGACGGAGGCCACTCTCTGCCCTGATGAGCACTCCAGGTGCTCCCACTTGCCCAGGGCGGGGGTGGGGGTGATCCTCAGGTTGGGGCGCAGCTTGAGAAACAGTTTGGGGACCAGAGGAGATCAGCCAGTGGAGCCAGAGGTGAGGCACCAGCGGCAGGAGCCGTTAGAATCCGTTTAGGACAGGCCGTCCCAGCAGAGGGTCCCTGGATCGAGAGGCCGCAGAGAGGGCGACAGGTGTTGGGGGAGGGGGAGAGTAGCAGGCAGGGGGCAGGTGCCCCACTGCTGACCCTCTGGGAAGGGGGCCCCGAGCCAGACTCTGCCCCGCTCTCTCGCCATCGGCCCGCGTGACGCCAGACCCCACAGGAAGCCGGGGGGACCCAGAGGTGGCTGTCCTCTCAGGCGCGCCCCCGCGTCTCCTTGTCCCCAGGCTTCAAAGCCGAGTGGCTGGCGGTGAAGGACGAGCACCTGTACGTGGGCGGCCTGGGCAAGGAGTGGACCACCAGCACGGGGGAAGTGGTGAACGAAAACCCGGAGTGGGTGAAGGTGGTGGGCTGCAGGGGCAGCGTGGCGCACGAGAGCTGGGTGTCCAACTACAACGCTCTGCGGGCCGCCGCCGGGATCCAGCCGCCAGGTAAGGGGCCCGCCCACGGCGGGCATCGGCCGTGCCGGGGTGCTGCGTGCGCGCCTTCTCCGCGCCTTCTCTCAGAGCGCAGCCCGGCGTTGGGGATTTCTGCCCCAGCGGGCCAGTGGCCGCTCGCTCCTCCATCCCTGTCCCTGACAGGTGGCCGCCTGCTGTCCCACACCCCAGGCCCCCCTGTGTGAGCCCTGCTGGCCGTTCCCCGCAGGTGGGGCCCGGGCCTCGGCCCTGACCAGCTGGAAGCAAGGCGGTCCTTCCCTCGCCTTGCAGGAGCGTGTCACGGCTCGTGGGGGGGGTCGGGATGCTCCGAGCGGCCAGGCGGCTGGCCCAGGCATGCGGGCATGGCGCCCAGGCGGGAGGGGCTGCTGCCTCCTTTTCAGCCTCGAGGGAGCGTCTCCCCCGACCCCGATCCCTTCCTCACAAATCCAACCTGCTGCTCTATCTCGCTCCCTTCCCCCCCGGGCTCACTCTTCCTTCTCCTTGGCTGGCGGCACGGGGGCAGCAATGCAGACAGAGCTCCCGGCCGCAGGTGCCCGGGCCCCGGGGCGCCAGGGATAGAACAGCCTGGGGCGGCGTCTCCGTCTGGCGTCTCCCGTCTTTGCCCTTCTGGGCGATGGAGGACAAGGAGCCACGGAGAGTCCCTCAGGGAAGCAGGGAGGCCTCCCCGGTGGCCGGGCCGGGCCGCCTCTCACGGTCACCAGCGGGGAAGGAGGCACCGTGGGCGCCCGAGCACGCTGGCCGTGGGGGCAGGGGGGGCGGCCTGGTGACCCGGGCGTGTCGTGTGCCCCCAGGCTACCTCATTCACGAGTCGGCGTGCTGGAGCGAGACGCTGCAGCGCTGGTTCTTCCTGCCGCGCCGCGCCAGCCACGAGCGCTACAGTGAGAAGGACGACGAGCGCAAGGGCGCCAACCTGCTCCTGAGCGCCGCTGGGGACTTCGGGGACGTCACCGTCAGCCACGTGGGCGCCGTGGTCCCCACGCACGGCTTCTCCTCCTTCAAGTTCATCCCCGACACGGACGACCAGATCATCGTGGCCCTCAAGTCCGAGGAGGCCGGGGGCCAGGCGGCCACCTACATCCTGGCCTTCACGCTGGACGGCCGCTTCCTGCTGCCGGAGACCAAGATCGGAAACGTGAAGTACGAAGGAATAGAGTTTATTTAAATTCACAGCATTCAGACCCGCAAGGCTTCAGCTCCGTCGGGATCGCGTTTTATAAAATCCAGAGGACTGCACTTTTCCCTGGGGTTTTGTGTTTGCTTTTTTGTTTTTAATTTCCTTTTTCAGAGCTCAGGTGTGTGCCTGATCCAGAGACACCCCCCCCCAGAACAGGGAGCTCAGCCCCGGGGGGTGCGCGCAGCGGCGGGAGGGGGGTCCCGCGGTGCTGGGGGGAGAGGGGCTGGCGGGGGACAGCTCCCCGCGGCCGCTGCTTCCGTGCGGCGCCACCTGGTGGTGGGAGCTGGTCCCTGCAGGCATCCGAACCTGGGGCCCCCTCGCCCCGCCGTGCCACCGCCCCCCTCCCAGCGCACCTCCCTTTCTCTCACCCCCTTTGTTCTTCTGTTCAATAAATGTTCCTTGAGCTCCCGCTGTGTGTCCAGCCCTGTCCCCGCTGTGGGAACGGAACGGTGGGTCTGGAGCCGACCTGCCCAGAGGAACTCCCAGGCCACCCTCTCTTCTTCCTTCCAGGTGAACCTCGTGCGTTAAATCCACTCCTCGAGGCGCCGGGGAAGGAAACTGTCTACACTCCAGGGTGTTACGGGACTGTGTGGGCGAGGGCAGACCTCCAGGGACGCATCTGCCCAAAGCCTACATGGAAAGGATGCAAGTTCGCTCGTCTGTCCTCAGCCTCACAGCCAACAGTCTCCACCTCATGTGGCCGACTCCACAGCCTTTCCCTTCAGGAAGATTCTGTGGCCAGGCAGCACTTTGAAGTTTTAATTACTGTGCTCGCTTCGGCAGCACATACACTGAGGTTTTAATTATTAACTTATTTTAATTAAACCAATTTCCTTTCTCACAGTGGAGTTGCCAAATCTTATCACACAGAGCAAAGTCCTGTAGTTAATAAACTCATTCCCAGCAGCGGAGGAGACCGGAATCGAGTTCTGACAGGGAGAAGTTACGAAACGTATCTAAGTCCTTGGTCAGAGGACATGAAGATAAAACATTAGCAATTGTCCGAGGTCGTCATGGCCTGTAAAGACTTCCACGGATGACAATGACGATCCTTTACTTCCTTTACGGTCCTGCCCTGGGCCAGGGGTGCGGGGCTCTTTCCAGGAGACGTCGCGTACAAGGCCCGCCTGGCCCTGTGGCTTCTGTCCCCAGACCTTTTCTTTCTCCCTCCCCTGGGGAGCCTGCAGCCTCCTCTCTGGAAACTTCACACAAGCCGCTCACCTGTGTCCCTGTGGCCCCTTCGCGCTCCAGGGCCAAGGCAAAGGGTTCAGGACAGGGCAGCCAGGCCCAGAGCGAGGAGGGCGCTTCGGGGGAAGGGAGGATGTGGGGTGCCTGATGGTCCGGGAAGGGCCATCTTTTAGGCTCTGGTGTCACTAAGGACCCCTGCGTCTCACAGACTTTCCCGCGTACAGACTCTGATATCACCGCTAGGAAGGAGACCAGTGAGGACCTCTCTTCCACCATAAAACATCTAGCAAAAGCCTGTGACGCGTCCCTCTGGAACTCGGTTCCCGCTGGACGCGGCCTGGAAGACCCGAGTGTTTTCTGACCTTGGCCTGGCCAGGCTCCCTGCCCCACGGCCTTGGTAAATGTCCCTGGACTCCGGGGCTGTGTGAGTTTTTAAAACCGAAGCAAACTAGGAAGATTGGAGGACTTGGCATCGTCACTACGTTGAGCCCTGTCCGATGGCACTTTAGTCACGGCCTCGGTGCCCCCGAAGGGTGTCCTCGAGGTTAGGATTCGGGGCTGTTTTAACGCTAGACATTTTTTGTTTCTGTCTTGGCTGCTATAAAGCCTCAGGATCGTGTTCCTTCCTAATGGAGCCGTTGTTTTCTAAACAATAAAGTGCCAGAGGGGACTGTGACTGCTCTTGTCTCCGGGTCTGTGTTGGCTGTGGGCCAGGGACAGCTCTCACACAGGCTGAGCTCTCCAGGGTGCGCTCCGTCCTGTTCTGGGGTGGGGGGTCTGACAGGCCACGGGAATTGGTGGCACAGACCAGGGGAGACTTTCTGGAAACAGAACCCTCCCGTCCCGGTTTTTCCTGCGTCTGAAAGCGCTCGCTCGATCATAGCGGTTAAGAATGTGGGCCGTGAAGTCCCTCGCTGGTTCCAGTCCTGGCCCTGACGCTCCCCAGCTGTGTGACCCGGGACAGCACGTCTGACTTCTCAGTCCTTCGAGCCCTCGTTTGTAAAGGGAGGCTGCTAAGTGAGCGTGCGCTCGCCTGGTCCGCTGCCGCCCGTGCGGTGGGGCTCTCCGGGTGGCTGGGCGATAAGGAGGGGCCCGGGAAGGAGATTAGACCGATCTGGGCGCCCTTAGCGTGTCTGTGGAGCTGCGGGGATGAGACCGTTCCCAAGGGCGCGCAGCAGCCCAGGAAGCCCTACCTGGAACCTTCAGGAGCACCAGGGAGGCAGGGCTGATGCAGGAGACAGGCCTGGGCTGGCGTAGGAGAGCCCGGGGGGGCGTGTGAGTGCGCTCTCGGGTCCCTTTCTCTCTCCAGACCCTCCCCTCCCTGCTCTGCATCCCCGGGGGCTGAGCTGGGGGGCCTCGCCTACTGTCGGGAGGGAGGTGGATGAGCTGGGGGACCCCAATTCCCTCCAGCGGGGTTGCGTCCAGCACGATCTCGCAAGGTGGGTCCCTCTGCCCTCAGCCTGCGCTCCAGTCACTGCTCCCTGCCCTCAGCCCTGCTGGCCTGAGAGTGGTCCATGCTCCAGGCACCACTCCACCCCCCTGTGCTGTCCCTACCCCTGCTCACTCCCGCCTTGTAGGTCACCCCCTTTCTTAAAGCCTCTGTCGATGACCCCAGTTTGGAGCCGTCTGTTTCTTCCTGAGAGCCTGCGCCGTCAGATACCGCAGGGAGATCAGGGAAGAAGGTCCGGAGAGTGTCCGTGGACTGAGGCACAAGGAGGACCCGGTGTTCTGGGCAACCCTCCAGAGAACAGCTCCAGGAGAGCCGGGAGGAAGAAGCCAAGAGGGCATCAGCCTGAGGTGGGACCAGACAAGGAGCCGGAAATGGAGGAGAGAGGAGCTGGAAAGCAGCCTTGGCCCCGTCTCTTTGAGGAGCCCCAGATCCCGCGGACTCTGGGCTCACACGCTCCTCACACAGGTGGTGACCGGCCTGCTGGGCGCCGTCTGCATTCAGCGGATAATTCATCAGCGAAAAGAGAACACCCAAGCACCATCGCAGAACAGGGTGGAAAAAAAAGTGCGATTAATTTCTTCCCAAACGTTAATCCTGTCGTACACACTTTAAATTGGTGAGTTGCAAGGTAAATCGTACCTTTGTAAAACTGTTCAAAAGATGTAAACGAAAAATAAAATGCCTTCACGCCAAGAAAATTCCAAGGCCAAATGGTTTTACTGGTGAATTGTGCCAACGACTTAAGGGAGAAACAACACCAAGCCAACACAAAATCTTCCATGATTTTGGAAATCGGGGACACTTCCGACTGACCGTCTGAGGGTACTGCTCTCCTGACACCAAAACCAGACAAACCTATTACCAGAAAAGGAAAGACCAGTAACCCTCACGAACATAGATGCAAAAGTCTCTGACAAACGTTTAGCCAGTTGAATCCAGCCATATATAAAAGGGAAAATAATTCATGAGAGCGTGTGTTTTATTCCAGGAATGCAAGGTTGGTTTAATATTCTACAAGTGATGAAATCCACCACATTGGCAGACCGAAAAGGAAAAATCACATGATAATCTCGAAAGATACAGAAAAAGCATTTGACAGGATTCAACACCTGTTCATGATTTAAAAACAAACAAAACTCTCAGCAAACCAGGCGTAAAAGGAATGTCTCTCACCTGATGCAGGGCACCTGCCATAAACCTACAGCAAACATCATACTTTGTGCTGAAAGACTGAAGGTGTCCCCCCAAGGCTGGGAACGAGGTAAGAATGTCTGCTCTCACCACTCCCCACCCCCCACCCCGTCCCCCCCAACAACCTAATTTCTTACTCTGGAGCCATTTTAAACCACACAGAAGTTGTAAAACTAGTATAGTGTGGCCGGGTTCCCTTCATGCGGCCTTCTCCGGTGCTAACACCTTCCGGTTTTCACGAGCGTAAGCACAGTGATCAGATGCAGGAAACTGACATTGTTCTCATCCCTTTTATTCACAGTCCTCCTAGGGGTGTCCCAGACAGTGCAGTTGGGCAAGGAAAAGAAAGTCATTCAGCCTGGAAAAGAAAGAGCGAAACTGTCTTTATTTGCCAAAGACAAGATCGACTAGCAGAAAAGCCTGAGAAGTCTTCAAAAAACAGCTACCAGAACTGACAGTTGAGTTTAGCAGAGCTGAAGGATGCACGGCACAAGTGCAGAAATTAACTTATTTCTATATAGCTACCGCGAACAATTGGAAACCCCGAAACAGATGGACGTAGAAATCTAACAAAATGTGCGCAAGACCGATAGGCCGGAACTGCAAAACACTGATGAGATCAAAGAGGACCCAAGTGAAGGGAACCATATACTTGTGGATAGGAACTCAGTTCTGAGAAGAAAAAACAAAGTCAAAGGACTGACACTACCTGACCTGTAGACTTAATATAAAGGTATAAGGAATCAAAGCTGATGAACAATAGACGGATACATCAAAGGAACAGAAGGGTCTATAAATAGACCTGCATGTGTGTGGTCAGTGGATTTTGGACCAAAGTGTCAGGGTACTTCCGCGGGAGAAAGAGTGTAATCTATACAGAAACAAATGGTTGAAACCCTCAACCCTCACCACTCACAAAAGTAACTCAGAATAGATCCCAGAACTAAATGCAAGAGCTAACGGTACAAAACTCCAGCAGACCGCGGACTCCGGGTCAGACAGATACTCCGACGCGACACCGAAAGGATGAGGCCTTGAGCTTCATTCAGATTCGAAAGCTTCGTCCTGCAGAAGACACTGTTAAGAAGATGAGAAAGTGTGAAAAGATAAAAACAAAATCTGCAAGTCCTGTCGGCTAAAGGACTTGCGTCCAGAACACGTAAAGATCTCGTACGACTCAGTAATGAGACAATCAGCCCGGTCTAAAATGTGCCTGAGATTTAAATAGACGCTTCGCCAAAGAGGAGGTACCAGTGACAGTCCGGCATCTGAAAAGATGCTCAACAGTATGAGCCGTTAAAGCCACCATGAGACCCCACTGTGTCCCCACCAGAATGGATAAAATTAAAAAGACTGGCACTGCCGAGCATTGGCGAGGATTTAGAGCCACCGGGACGTTCAGACAGTTGCTCAGACAGTAGGGACGCAGAATGGTTCGGCCACTCTGGGAACCAGTCTGACAGTTTCTTTAAAGAGTTAAACGTCTATCCCACGATCCGGAAATCCTATCCCTCGGTATTTCACGCAAAAGAAAGCAACGCTTGTGTTCACACCAAGTCTTCTCCGCAGATGGTCCTCAGAGCTGTACGTGTGGTAGTTAAAACCTGGGAACGACCCAAATGTCCATCGGCGCACGTAAATGCACACGCACATCGTAGTCTGTCCACGTGGGGCACTACCGCTCAGGACAAAAAGGAACCCATAGCTGGTATCTGCAGTGACATGAATGAATCTCAGAAGCCTCGTGCTAAGTAAAAGCAGCCGGATACAAGACATGACATATTATCATGTGTTCCTGTTTACACGAAATTCTCGAACACGCAAAAACAGATCGCTGGTTGCCAGGGATGGGGGCTGGTGGAGGGGACTGACTGCAAAGGGGCGTAAGGGACGTTCGAGGATGATGAAATGTTCTGTAGATCACGGTCACGGTCACGGTCGCCATTTGTATACCTCTGTCAAAACTCATTAAGTGCACGCACTGTAATGGATGTGAATTATATCTCAAGAGAGCAGGGGGGAGGGGCAGAGGGACAGAGACAGAATCGGAAGCAGGGTCCACACTCAGCGTGGTGCCCGATGCAGGGCTCGATCCCACGACCCTGGGATCATGACCTGAGCTGAAACCAAGAGTCGGATGCCCAGCGTCTGAGCCATCAAGGCGCCCCGAGCCAATTTTTTTTAAAAAAAGAAAAAGTGTGGGTTTGAATCGCAGCTCCTGCACAACTGGGCACACTTTGCCTCTCCGGCCTCTGTTTTCTCATCTGTGAAGGGGGTGAGGAAGAGCAGGGACTGCCCTTGGGGTTCGAGTAGCAAATGCGCCGATCCGAGCGAAAGGTCTACGGTAGACCTCACGGGCAGCGTTCCTGCACTTGGCGCGGAGGTGGGGGAGGCGCAGGAAAGAAAACCCCACGGGCCGGCCAAGGGTCCTCGCCTCCAAAACCCCCCAGGACTCTCCCGGCCATGTTGGCCGCGGCTCCCCGGTGACAGCAGCTGGGCGGTCATCTGCCGGGTCCGGGGCTTTCCGTCTCAGCGGCACTGAGCCCCTCCTCAGCGGGCCAGGCCCTCTCAAGCTCCCTTCCGAGTTCCCCTTACGGAAAGGCCTGGAAAGCCCCGTAGGGGGAGCACATACCCAGACTTGGATTCCCTGAAGAGGCCGCGGCCTTACACCCTCCTTGGCTGAACACGAAGGACTTGCGGGGACTGTGGGGCTAGAGATGTAAACAGCGCCACTGTGAAGACGAGGAAAAGGAAACCTCGGTTCGAACGGAGGGGGGCGGCGGGCAGGGGCGCTCTCACCCCAGCACCGGCTGCCAAGTGCACACCCAGCCGGAAGAGACCACGTTGCACCGGGACGGGTCGCTACCCCACCTGGAGGAAGGAACCCTCCTCCCTCCGCGCCGCGGCTCAGCCAGTGAGAAGCCACCGTCCGCCACCTCCCAGTTTACCCCAGGGGACCTTCTGTTTCTAACGGTCCCTCCCTTTCCTCTAAAACATTGCCTCCTCCTCCGTGGCCGCTGGAACTGCCCGTGGCTTTGCCATAGGCTGCTCCCTCCAGGTAGCAATTCTCGGCTCTTCCCGAATAAACTGACTTTTGCTGGTAAGTTTTTCTTTATGTCTTTATTTTATTTTGAGAGAGAGAGACAGAGAATGAGCAGGGGAGGGGCAGAGAGAGGGAGACACAGAGTCTGTCAGCACAGAGCCCGACGCGGGGCTCGAACCCACAGACTGTGAGATCATGACCTGAGCCGAAGCCGGACGCTCAACCGACGGAGCCCCCCAGGCGCCCCTGGATGGGATTTTAAAACTCACCACGGTCTCTCTTGCCAGCACTGTTTCCAGATGCTTCTCCCCCCTGGGAATCTGGTTTCTTTGGAGGGAGCTAGACGAGCCGTGTAGCTCCCTAAAACCTCACGTGAAGGGCACACAGCCATTCAATGCCTGACCTCAGCGCTCACTCCGGGGATGGCACTGCCAGGGAGATGGTGTGTCTCAGCCCTGGCCGCACGTGGCAGCCACCTGGAAGACTTTAAGCCTGTCCCCACCCCGGGGATGGTGACGGGGTGGGTCTGCGCATCAGGAGTTTGTGAAACTCCCAGGTTGATTGTCATGTGCAGACCAGGCTGAGAGCCACTAGGCTAGAGAGACCTGGGGACGTTCCAAAGGACAAATCATCCAGAACCGAGGGATACAGGTGACAAAAACAAAAGAGGGCATTCGTTGGCTCATTTAACTTCGAATCCCAGGACTTGACCTTGGCAGCTGGACCCAGGGGCTCAGACCACAGAGTCGGGACCTACTGCCTCCGGGTCTCAGCTCCACCCCCATCTGCACCCTCAGGTGAGCTCCCCACCCCCCAGCCGCACACTCCCTACGGGGACCCTCCCTGCCCGCGGGGGTGAGACGCTGCCAGAGCAGCCCATTCTGGGGGCGGGTGGTGTGGTCCAGGCCCTGGGGTCACCGCTGCGTGTGGGGTCCAGCGCGTCCCTTGCTGGCTGCATCCTCTACCCTGCTGTCTCACGTCTCCGAGCCTCCCTCCCGCTAAGGGGACGAATCGTGCAGCCTGGCAGCGGCGGCGGACCCGGGAACCGGCGCCCACATCTCCCCCTGCAGGCGCAGCTGCAGCCTGTCTGCTCCCACCCCCTGCTCTTCCGGCTTCCCGTCCCCCCCCCCCCGCCCCCCGCCCCAGCGCCAGCCCTGGGGGCCAGTCCAGCTCGGCCGCCTTGCTCTGGTTCTCAAGTCTGTTAGGTGACCACCTTGATGTCCAACACTTGCGGCCAGAGCTGTGACAGGAGGGAGGGGCCCAGGGAGCCCTGGGCTGGCAGCCAATCCCGGAAGAAACCCAGATCAGGTGGTTTCTAGAAATCGAAACCAGACTGTTTTCTGCAGTGTTTCCCGGGACCAGCCTGGCCACACCGCACACTGGGTTTTCTGGGTTGAAGAGGGATCCCCGCAGCAGGTAGGCGAGAGGATCCAGGACAGTCATCACTGGGCGCCTCAGGTAAGCTCATGCCTCTTGCTCTCAGGTGGGTATCCCTCCCGCTCCCCAACGTGATCTAGGGGGTACAGTCTCCCTGTGGATCTGGTCCTCTTCCTCAGTCCAGAAACCATCGTTGCTGCTTCCAGATCCACAGGGTCTCTATGTGCAGTTGTCCAGGTGGTTCACTGTGCAAGGACAAAGGGCAGACACGCTTAGAATTTAGCCCAGTGCCCTCTCCCCAGTCTGCGCGTTCCAGCCCAGGCCTACACGTGCCCAAAGAAGAGTAACTTTTTCTAATTTGCAAAAGGCACCATATGAGCCAGGGGCAGGCAGCCTTATCCCAATTTCCCCTCTGAGGGAGTCAGGCCGTAGCAGGTGGCCGTGCCCGCCCCAAGGGCAGCCATACTTGCATACCACGTACCAGGCGCTTGACTGGCCGTTGTTAACTGAAAACTGGGGTTCGCCAGCCCTGAACCTGTAGGGGTGCCCACTTGCCGGGCCCCGGAGTGGTGTGGGGCCACAGGATTGTCCCCGAGCCAGAGAGACGATGACTGGCCCCTCCAGCTTCGGGACACGGCGGGACGGGCAGGGGATGACGATGAAACCAAGCCCCAAGAATCGCAGAGAAGCAAGAACTGCAGGCAAACGTTGGAAGAGCTGGGCTCCCCCCGTCCCCCCCACCCCCCGCCTGCTGGCTTGTGTGGTCTCGGTGGCCCGAGCCTCTCCGAGCCTTAGTTTCTTGGGGACGCTAACCCCGGAGGTGGCAGCACCACATCCCCCGCTCACCATTTTCTCCCCACGCTGCTCCCCCGGCCCCCGTCTCGTCCGTCCGCACCCCCACCCCCACCGCGCTGCAGCCAGTCCCAGGCCTCAGCCCCGACTCCCCCGCCCAGCCACGGCCTCTGGCCCTCTCCGTCACTCCTGCCTGGACTTCTGAGGACCTCCTGAGATGTCCCCTCCCTTTCGGGGGCCCACAGAGAGCTCTCAGGGCACGCCCACAGGAGTCCAGCTGCCACAAGTAAAGCCCCCTCTTCAAGGGCCACCAGGCCTCTCGGGGTCCGGGCCCCGCACGGCCCGGGGCCTCCCTCCCGCTACAGCCTCACCCAGGGCCTGGTTTTCCGAGATGGGCTTTCGTTCCCGCTGCTTAGAGGCCTCCACCAGCTCCCCCCACCCTTTGTCTGGGCAAGTCTTGCTCCTCCTTACGTGCCGGGGACCACCCTTGGGTGAGGGGCTCCCGCCGGGGCGCCTGCCACACTCACGGCCGAGGGCAGGGACAGCACATGTAGGGTCTGAAGGATGCTGGTCCCAGGGGCGGCCCAGCTCTCTGCCGTCTGACTGATGCTTCCTCCCGCCGCAGGACGAGGGCCTCCCAAGAGAGCCATGGTCCTCCCTCGGCTCCTCTGGATGTGGCTGCTGGTTGCAGGGACCCAAGGTGAGCTGAGCCCCAGGAATCCCCAAAGCGACCGTCTGAGGAGCCGCTGCTCCCCGTTCCGTGGGGCTGACCCCTCCCTGCAGAAAACGTAGGCGACGTTCTGCCCGGCTCACTGGGGTCTTCTCTCCTGCTCGGAGCCCCGCTTGTCCCCAGTGGCGGTGGCTCGTAGGTTCCGTGGGGGACACCAATGTGTTCTCCATTTCATCCAGTGGGAAGCGGAGGGACTGAGCACCAGGAGCCCATCACACATGCCAAATGTTGGGGGCGGGGGTGGGAGGTCATGAGTCAGTGCCCTGCGGACACAGACTCCCCCGTTCTGGACGCCTGTCCTTGGGAGTGTCCTCAGGAGACGCTTCCTTGTCCTGGTGGTCCCACGGACGCTGGCTGCACCCGTAACAGAACTGCCCTTTGACACGGCACCCGGCTGCTGCCTGACCCTGTCCCAGAGCAGTCCTGCCAGTGTTTCGGGGGGGGAGGGTCGCTGGGCCTGCCGTCTCCGGACTCCCCCACAGCCCTCCCCGGGGTCCTTGCTGGGGGCCCCGAGCCCCAAGTGAGGTCACATGGGGCCCTTCTCCTCCATTCTGCCCCGGGGTCCCACCTCCCCGTTCTCAGGCTTTAGGGTCCAGCTGCCCCTCCTGCCCCTACCGGTGGAGGATGGACTCCGACCTCAAAGATAAGAAGGGGCATTTTTCCTGTTAGGGGCGGGGCGGGGCACGTCCTCCGCTCCTCCCCAGCAGGTGATCCCCTCTAGGATGGGTGGGGGGCTTTAAAGTTCATTGCGTGGCGGGCACCCCCACTGAGGGGAAGGGACAAGTCGCCCCTCAGGGGCAGGTCGGTGCCCCTGAATGGGAATGAAGGCCCCGCCTTCCTCCCTGCTGATCTGTTCCCTCGGGGACCCTGCAGGCGTGGAAGATGGGGACATGCGGCTGGCAGACGGGGAGAGCGTCAATGAGGGCCGCGTGGAGATCTTCTACAGGGGCCAGTGGGGGACGGTGTGTGACAACCTGTGGGACCTCACGGACGCCAGCGTTGTCTGCCGGGCCCTGGGCTTTGAGAACGCCACCGAGGCTCTGGGCAGTGCCGCCTTCGGGCCAGGTAGGCCTGCCGGTCCCCAGGCCCCCCCAGAGCTGGGACCGGCTGCCAGGGAAGGGACTGTCACCTGAGACACGCAGACGGCATGCCCCCTCACTCAACTTTGGCAAACACTTAAAACAGTGCTAACACCCGAGCTGGCCAGGTGCCCACAGGCGGGCACTCCCGCTGGCCTTGCCGGTGGCCTGTCCCTCAGGCCCTGGGAATGTACCTTCCTGAGCCGTCCCCCCCCCCCCCCGGGGACACACGTCTGTACGCAGAAACATTCCACTGACTTCAGTGATTCTAAAGAAAGAGAAATCATCCAAATATTGGGGGGGGGGGCGGGTACAGAGGAAGGCTGGTTTGTGGTGTCACCACAATGAACCCGAACCCACACTCGGATCGCCGCCAGGTCACATCTGGGGACAGACCCCGCAGGGCAGCGGGAGGGACACCAAGCGGGAGGGCTGCGTGGGGCTCCCGTCGCCGCAGGAAACCCAACCGTTGTCTGCACTCGGCAGTTCCCTGTCCACGGCCCCCCGCACCCCACCCGGGCGGAGGGCGCCAGCACCCCAGCCCCCTCCTTGTGTGCCTGCAGGCACGGGCCTCGTCATGCTGGACGAGGTGGAGTGCACGGGGACAGAGTCGTCGCTGGCCGACTGCAGGTCCCTAGGGTGGCTCAAGAGCAACTGCAGGCACAATCAGGACGCCGGCGTGATCTGCACCAACAGTGAGTCCTGCGGGCACGCGCACCTCCCGCACCCGCGCCCTCACGGCGCGCCCCGCACCCACGCACGTAGCCCGCCCTGCCCCACGCATGCCTTTCCGGCGCCCCGCGCCCACGCACACACTCACGTACGCCTCCCCGCGCCCACGCACCCACGCACGTACGCCCTCCCCGCGCCCCGTGCCCACGCACCCACGCACATACGCCCTCCCCGCGCCCTGCGCCCACGCACCCACGCACGTACGCCCTCCCCGCGCCCACGCACCCACGCACATACGCCCTCCCCGCGCCCTGCGCCCACGCACATAGCCCTCCCCGCGCCCTGCGCCCACGCACCCACGCACGTACGCCCTCCCCGCGCCCACGCACCCACGCACGTACGCCCTCCCCGTGCCCTATGCCCACGCACCTACGCCTCCCAGCGCCCCGCGCCCACGCACGTACGCCCTCCCCGCGCGCCGCACGCCTGTCCCGGAGGGGGCAGGAGAGCTTCAGAACCGCGCCCCCAAGCGGCAATCCCGGAGTCCCCACGGCCCCTCGCCGGGCTGCTCAGAAATGCTCGGTTTACCGTGCTCCTTGGGCAAGAGCCGCGTGTCCTGTGCGCGACACCTGCGCGTTGCAGGCCTGCGTCTTTAATTAAACCCCAGCCTTTCACTTTCCTTCGTCCTCTGTCCGTGACTTGGAAGGCAGGGCCCACCCTGTCCAAGCCGAGTGTGCCTTAAACGTGACCCTCCGGCCTCCCCCCTGCTCCGCCGCTCGTGCTGACCTGTCCGGGCCGCTCTGTGTCCTTCAGGCCCGAATCCTAAATCCTATCTCCTAAATCCTATCCTTGTCCCTCTTCCTGTGCTTCACGAGAGGCCTGGGGCCGGGGGGGTGGAGCATTCACACGCGGATAGAGCAGTGGTGTGGAGGGCTCCCCGGGGGGGGGGGGGGGGGGGGGTAGGGCAGGGAGCAGCCCTGGCGGGGAGCAATGCGGGGCAGGACCCGCCTGGCTGACTCGGAACCCTTACTGAAAAAGAAAGAACAGGCGGGATTTGGTTCCTAGTTAGGATTTGGGAGTGCCAGCGGAGGGGCGCATCACCCCCTGCCCCCCACCCCGGGGGCCTCCAGTCGCTTCTCTAGGCCTCGGTCCCCTGCAGGAGGCTGCTGGGGACCCCATGGCTCTACACTGAGTTTCCATAGACTCTCCCTCTTCAGAGGTTTGGCTTTTAGAAGGTACCACCTGGCTGACCTTGAGCGGTTGGGACGTGAAAGGTGGGGGGGCTCTGGCCCTGGACATCAGCAGAGTCGCAGCCCCAAAGTGGGGAAGCAGAGGCGCTAACTCGGGGTGTTCTGCGGGGGTGGGAGGCTCTGCGCCACGGAGGGGACGGCACCCTCGTCTCCCGGGAGCCTTCCCAAGTAGATGGGGCAGGAAGGAGACCGAGTCCAGGGGGCAGAAGCGTTCTCGGGTGACAGCGCCTGGCCCCCCCGTCCTCACAGTGTGCTCCCCTCTGCCCCTTTCAGAAACCGGCGGTGCCCACACCCTTGACCTGTCGGATGAGCTGCCTGCGGCTCTCGAGCAGATCTTTGACAGCCAGAGGGGCTGCGACCTGTCCATCAGGGTGAGGGTGAAGGACGAGGAGGAGGAGGGCCTGGACGTGTGCGGCCACAGGCTGATCCTGTCCACCAACCCCGAGGCCGAGGCGCTGTGGAAGGAGCCGGGCTCCACCGTCACCTTGGAGGTGGACGCAGAGTGCCTGCCTGTGGTCAGAGACTTTATCAGGTGACCATCCTGGGGACAGGGGTACTGGGGCTCACCCACCTCCCCCCGACGGCAAACCGCAGGGGATACGGCGCCGACCACATCGGCGCTTTCACAAACACATGCGTGTGCACAACACGCGCGCGCACACACCCGCGTGCACCCACATATCTGCGTGGTCTTAAACAGGCGCCCACACATCTGCACGTGTGCACACACACACACCCACACGTGCACACACATGCTTGGGCTCACAGTTGTGTGCGTTCCACCTTCACACACACACTTGTGCACACGCTCGCTGGTGCATGCACACAGTTGCGCACTCCTGCACACTCTACACTGACACACACACACCCCATGAACACGCACGCTGTCACACACACATCAACTTTCAGAAACGTTGTACGAAAAAATCTGCCAGCAGTGGCCGCCGTTAGAAGAGGCGTCCGGTCCTCTGTGGGCTACAGCCCCCCGGGGAACCAGGCCTGGACTGGTTTGGGGCGAGGTCGCTGGAGGGGCTCGGGGCCAGAGCCGGGAAGGGGCCCTGCACACCGGAGGCCGCCGGCCTGGGCCCAGCCTCCACGGAGGCCCAGACGTGCATGTGTTCGGGACGTTAGGTGGCCCAGAAACCCACACACCTGCCTCTGAGGTCACGCGAGAACACGGCCCAACGTTTCCAAGGACCTTAGACGTAGTCACGCGCTCCGCCTCCTCCCCTTCGGCTCGGACCTTGCTGGTGCGGAGGGTGTGTGGAGCACCTGTGACCCCAGACCCGTCCGAGTGCCTCCCCCACCCGAGAGCCGGCGCCCCAGCTGAGGACACCAGGGCCCTGGGCCACCGTCCCTCCCCCTTGCGTTCCCAAAGCACGTCTTTAAAAAGAGCTGTTCCTTCTGACTCTTGAGACCTAAAGCTGTACGTGGCTGTGAGCGAGCGACGTTTCAGAGAAGACAAGAAACGGCAATTAGGACAGATTAAAACGGTTTCTTCCAGCCGAGTGTGGGAAGTTGGAGCTGCCTGTGCCCCCCGCATAGGGCCCCGTTTCTAGGGTCTGTCTGAGACCCAGGCCCAGCGGGAATCACGCCCCAGGAGCTCTCCCCTCTCTGCGTCTCCCTCCCCCTCCCTCCTCTCTGCCTTTCCCTCACCCCCTTCCCCTCCTCTCTCTCTTTCTCCCTTTCCACTCTGTTTTTCTCTCCCTCCCCTTTCTCTGTCTCTCTCTCTCTCCTGGCATCTCTTTTCTTCTCTCTCTGCCTCTATCTTTGTGTCCCCACCAAAGGCGGAGAGGCTGGAGTGAGTCGGGTCTTGGCCTCCTGACCCCATCCAGCCGCCAGAGGCATCAGGAGACCTGATCCTCACTGAGGGCACAGACCCTCCCGGCTCCTCTGCCCGAGGCCCCCATGTGGCACCTGCTGCCAGGCCTCCTCGCCAGTTTCCTCCGTTTCTGAGGGTCGTTAGCGCTCCCTGTCCTTGGTTCCCGTCTCTACCTCTCAGGGGCAGGCCGAGGGACCTTGGGACTCCCCCACCACCACCCCAGTGCCCCCCTGAGGCCTGGGAACCTCCTCCTCTGGCCTGAAGTGAGAATCGGGAGGGGCAGTAGCCATAGTCCCTCCCCCTTCTGTCCACGCACCCTCGGGGCCCACCACCCAAGAGGCAGTGGCCAGGAGGTGTGCGCCCCGGCCGGCTGCCCCGGGGAGGGGCTTCAGGGAAGGTGCCCTCTTCCCCCTGTGAGTTCTGGTCACCAGCAGGAATCACACGCTAAGCTTCTAGAGTACCAAGTGCAGGAAGGGACGAGGACGGACGGTGTGCCTCTGCCACCGTCACTGGGCACGGGGTCCCTGACTCCTCCGGAGGGGACTGTGGCTCTTCCCAACTGCAGGACCCCACCCACCCCTTCCCGGGAGAGGGCGGCGGGCAGACCCATTCCACACGTGCTCTCACCCGCACGGTGGGTCCTGGTGGTGCCCTGAGTCACGGAGCCAATCACAGATTGGGCGTCGCTGGGGTGGGCTCCCCGTCAGCAGGGAAAGCAGACAGGGAGCAACCAGAGGTGATGTCCGTGTCGTGGGGGCAGTAGACAGGTGCTGGGGACAGAGGGGCACCGATGGGCACCCAGCAAGGGACCAAAGGGGCCTGGCCAGGGCTGTGGCGGCAGGAAGAAAGGGGCAGTGTGGTGCTGATGCTTGAGGTGGCCAGCAGGTCCTGGCGCCCAGGGCACCGCGGAGGGTGACGACCCTCACGGCAGAGGCAGAGAACGGCGGTTGGTGGGGCTGCCTCCGTCACAGGCGAGGGGCGGGGCGTCACGCTCGGCGACCCTGGGATCTGCCTGCTTGTCAGATCTGAGCATAGGTGAGCCTGGAACATGGGATGACCTGAAAGATAAATCCGGGGGTGGGGCACCGAATGCCTCTCAAAATGGGGCAGCCCCCGGGGGGGGGGGTCCGTGGGTCGGTGGCAAACTCGTGATAGATGGTGATGTGGGAGAGGCAAGCCCGGCACACGCCCGGCCCCCTGCTGCCTGCGGGGGGCAGGGGTGCCCTGCCGTCAGCGCTCGCTCCCCCCCCCCCCAGGTACTTCTACTCTCGGAGGCTGGGCGTCTCCCTGACATCGGTGAAGTGCTTCCACAAGCTCGCCTCCACCTACGGGGCCTGGCAGCTGCAGAGGTTCTGCTCCAGCCTCTTCGCCGTCCTCCTCCCCCAGGACCCCTCCTTCCAGACGCCCCTGGACCTCTATGCCTACGCGCTGGCCACCGGGGACCCCGTGCTAGAGGAGCTGTGCGTGCAGTTCCTGGCCTGGAACTTCGAGGCCCTGACGCAGGCCGAGGCCTGGCCGGGAGTCCCCGCGGCCTTGCTGTGGGCCCTTCTCTCCCGGAGCGAGCTGGCCGTGCCCAGCGAGCTGGCCCTGCTGACGGCCGTGGACGCGTGGAGCCTCGAGACGCAGCCGTCCCGCGCGGAGGTGGAGGGCCTGCTGCACGAGGTCCGGTTCCCCATGATGCTGCCCGAGACCCTCTTCGAGCTGCAGTTCAACCTGTCCCTGTACAGGGCTCATGAGGCGCTCTTCCAGAAGAAGATCCTGCAGGCCCTGGAGTTCCACACGGTGCCGCTCCGGCTGCTGGCCCAGTACAGAGGCCTGAACCTCAGCGACGCCGTCTACCAGCCACGGCTGTATACCTCGCCCACCTGGAGCGCCAACGTCTCGGGCAGCGCCCGGGCCGCGTCCCGATACCCCTACAACGCCTACCGGGCCTCGTCGGGCTACTGGTACAACCCGAACTGGTCCTTCCAGACCCCGCAGCACCCCAGCTTCCTGTTCCAGAACAGCCTCATCTCCTGGTCCGTCCTGTACCTCCCCACCGTGCAGAGCTGCTGGAACTACGGGTTCTCGTGCACCCCGGACGAGGTGCCCCTCCTGGCCCTCTCCAAGTCCGGCTACTCAGACCCCACCATCGGCTACCAAAACAAAGCCCTGATGGTCTGCGAGGGGCGCTTCGTGGCCGACGTCACCGATTTCCTGGGGCAGAAAGCCCCGATCCCCGGCGCCCTGGGCACCAACAGCTCCAGGAGCGCGTCTCTCTTCCCCTGCCCAGCAGGGACCTTCAGCAACTTCCAGGTGGTCATCCGCCCCTTCTACCTGACCAACTCCTCGGACGTGAACTAGGCCGGGAACCAGAGCAGAGCGCGGAGAGGCCAGGCGCCTCCCAGGCCACCCCTGCTTGCCGCCGCACCTGCCACCAGAGGGCCCTCTCGCTTTCACGGATGCCTCCCTAGCTCAGCGAAAGTACTGGAAGGTTTCAACTAATGCTCACCACCCAGCACAGAAGTCCCAGCTCCCCCCCACCCACCCCTCACCCCTGGCTGGTTTTCCAGGTCGAGATGCAGCAGGACGTGGGCGGGGCAGCTGCTGGACTTTGCACACGGCCTTTCCTCGCCCCGGTCCTGGGCTGTCCCTCCACCGAGGTCACTAAAATTGCACTGATGGCCCAGTTCCGGTGTTCGTGCACAGTCTCGCGGCCGTTCTGCGCCCGGACGTTGGGTGTGCCGGGCCCCGGGGCTCGGGATGAGCAGACACGGGCCCTGTCCTCATGACGCTGCGACCTGGGGGGGAGGGGGGTGGCGGGCGGGGCAAGTGGACAAGCAGCCCGGGGTCATTACAATCAGGATAGCGGGTGATGGAAACCAGGGGGTGCGCGGGGCGGCGGGCTATGGAGAAATGAGAGCCCCGGACGTGTGGAAAATGGGGGGTGGGGTGGGGGGGCGGTGCGCTCCGGGGAGAGGGAGCGGTCCCGGGCGACCCCGTGCCTCCGCGAAGCCTCGCGCATGCGCACAGGGACGCCGACGCGGGCTCTCCTCGCAGCCGGGCTCCTGAGAATCGGACTTGGAAGCTCCCTCCGTGCACGTCAGTGAGGGGCCAGAGCGCCAAGAAAGGACCCCCACGACGGGGTGGGCGAGGCAGAGGGACGTGCTGCGGCGATCCTGGGCCACCCGCACAATCTAGCGAGGGCAGGGGACCGAGCCTGGGGTCCCGTGGGGACTCCCCCTGGGTCCGGGGTGCTTAGCGTCCCCCCCCCCCCCGCCCCCTCCCCCGGGCTGAGAGCGGGACAGGAGCTCTGAACTGTCCCTGCTGCTTTGTGAAACGCGCTCCAGGCCCAGGGGCCCCGGAAGCACGCGGTAGGCCGAGCTCGGGCCTCGGGAAGGGGGGGCGCCCCAGGGGAGGGAGGGGCAGACGCCGGGCAGGCCCGGAGGCAGCAGGCCCGTCGCACCCTCTTCCCCGCGCACGCTGCCCGGTCTGCCCGCACCGGGGAGACCCAGAGCCTGCCGCCTGGCCCAGGCAGCTTCGCCTTCCCCAGGGGTCCCCAGCTCCAGGCCCACGGTCTTGGCCACTAATGCGGCGGTGTCTGGCCGCGTTACAAATGTATCATTTTACTTCTGTCACGTGCCGACTAGCGCCAGCTCCTCTGTCGGGCCTGACGGCGGTGGAGGCAGAAGGGAAGGAGAGGGAGGTGGAGGTAAGCACTGGACCCAGGGCAAGAGATGCCGGGGGCGAATTCGTCTCCTCCCCTGCACCCCATGCCCCCTGTCCGCCACCAGCGCCTCCAAAACAAGGTCCGGCCGGGTCAGGTAACCAGAATCCTTCCGGAGAGCTCTGGGCCCTTGGGAGGACCCTGCAGTGTGAGGAGACCCCCCCCCACCATCCACCTGAGTCCTTCCACCCTCCATGCGCTTTGGAGCAGCCGCCCTGCGCCCCTCGAGCCTTGTTTCTCGGCCCCTTAGACCGGCCGAGGGCAGGAGCAGTCCCGCCGGCCCGTGCCGGTCTCCACTTCCTTCAGCGGGACGTGGAGGTGTCTCTTGGTGGACACATGGGTCTCGTGGGTGTCAGATCCCTAAAACAGCAGAGCCCGGATTCCAGAGTTGGCCCCGGGGACTGGCTGTACAGCGCGGGCATCGCCAGCTTCCGCACCGGTGTTCCTCTCTGGCTCTGGGAGAACCACGAACCGGCCACGGCATGTGCCGTGGACTGGAGAGTGGCTCTGGGCTGGGCTGGCAGCTGACGATAGGATTTATGAGGAATCTGGAAGCAGGACGGTCCCAGGACTGGCCCGCCTGCCTCCGGACCCAGGCTCTCCCGCCCTCCGTCCCTGCCATCCTGAGTCACGGGGCTGCCCACGCGAACTCCCTGGGCCTCGGCACCTGCGTGCGTCGGGCCCAGGCACCACGCGATTCGGTTAGTCCAGGGTCGGTAGGACAAAGGCCGGCATGCCGGGTGGGGAGGACCAAATCCAAATCTAGAATAAACGTCGGATTCCTTGGCTGGAAGATCTCCGCCACGCGCAAGTGCCCCCGGGCAGCCAGCCCTTCCGCTCGAGCATCACAAGACACCGGGTGAGGGCTCCGGAGCAAACGTCAGATCACATCAGCCTGGGTGACTAGGCCAAGGTCAGCCCGCGCACAGCCTCACCCCCCCCCCATCCCCCTGCCACCAAGTCCACCTGGAGAGCCAGAAGAGCAGGCCGGCGTGGCTGGGGCGGGGCAGGGACTCCCCCCAAGCAGCCTGCCTGCCTTCCATGGCGAGAGTCCATTTATCCGGTCAGGCTCTCAGACCAAACCCTGCCTCCTCTGCAGACAAGGTGACCCAGATCCTCTTCTCTGCTGGGGAGTGAGGTATTGCCCAACCTCCCGACTGGGGTCGGCCGGGGGTGCATCCTGCAATCATGCTTGCGTCTTCCCCATGAGGCTGCAGGTGGCTGGGGCGGGTTGGGGGGGGCGGCGGCCGACATGCAGGACGGCAATCTATAGGTACGAGTCTCCCAGGCCTGCAGGGGGTGATTGGGCCACTCCTCGGGGACCCACTCCACCTGCTGCTGGTGGCTCAGATCCTGTCCAGCTCAGGGAGGGCTGCTCAGGCCCCATGCTCAGGTGTTAGGGCCCGAAGCTGGTTGTGGCTTAGAAGGAGAGAGGTTTTTTGCTGAAGAGGGTGCGACGTGACTTGACTCCAAACCCCCAGATACCTCCTGGATGGGCCTCCCACCAGGCCTCGCGGTCCCCACCCCCAGCCCCAGTGTGCCTTTGTGAATCCCAAGCACCCCTGGGTAGGCAGCTCGTGAAGGCATCCGTTCTGGTCCTGAGCGCCCCACGGGCAGCTAGGCACAGCCTCCCCTTGCGGTCGGAAAGCCCCTGCCAGCTGGCGCCTTCCTCCTCAGTGCATTTCCCCGGGGCGTTCAGGCAAGAGGGTTGTCCAGGTCTGTCTAGGTGAGTGGGCCACACATTAACTGCACGTGGGGCACACTTCACGGTCCTAGATCCTGGGTTCCTTTCATGCGTCACCAGGGAGCCCAGCTGTCCATCCATCAGGTGAGACAGCGCTACTCTCAGCTGCTCCAGGAACAAAGCCAGATCTCTGATGGATGGATATTTTTAGCTTCGGCTTCATACAGTGAAACCCCCAAAATAGCGGTGACTTAGATGGGATACTTTTTCTGTCACCTCGGAGAAATGAGGCAGTCATTCTGGAGGTCGGCCCCTCCTCTCCCCACAGCACTACCTTAGCCACTGACTGCCATCTTCGAGGTTACCTCGTGGTCCACAGTGGCTGGCTGCTGGGATTCCAGCCATCGTGTCTGCCTTTCAGGAAGCAGGAAGGAGGAAGCAGGAAAGGACAAAAGACTTTCTTCCAGCTGTCTGTCCCCTGACACTGGGTGCATCTTTAAATTGTGCCCGTAACGTGGCTTCCTTCCTTCAGCCTTGCCTCAGTCCCGTTCAAAACCGCTGCCCCGAGCCCACAATGCTTGAATATCTTTGGTTCTTCATATTTCTGGGTGGGCAGCAACAGGGTCCCCAACATTTTGCCTCCAGTGGGTATTTCATGCCAGGCCACCGCAGGCAATAACTGAAATCAGCTGGTTTGCCACTGTATACACTGCCAGCTGTCTGTCCCTGTAGCCAATGGAATTTTGAGAAACAGTGCTACTGGTTTATGACATGCGCGTGTAAGTGTGCACATCTGCATAGATGCACGCACGCGTGTAAAGTATAGGGCTCGGTTCATCTTTATGTTACGTGTGTGCATACCGACTCCTCCAATCTAGACCCTAAAACGTCCCTCCGTCCCAGAAGACGCCCTCGTGCCTCTTCCCAGTGGGTACCACACCCCCGCCCCATAACCACTGTTCTGACTTCAGTCAACACAGACCAGTCTTTCCTGTTTTTGAACTTCACATAAATGGAATCGTGCTGTATGTACCTTTCAGTGTCAGCCTTCTCGGACTCAATCTTTTGTCTCTTAAGGTTCAGGCAGAAAGGCAGAATTCCACGATACGAATTTGCCCCAAGTTTCCAACCCATTCTCTAGGGGATGGGGACCAGGGCTGTTTCCAGCGTTTTGGTATTTTTTTTAAAAAACATTTATTTTGAATGGAAACCAAGCTGACAATAAACTATAAAGTTAAAAAAATATATATTTATTTTGAAAGAGAGAGGAGGGAGCAGAGAGAGAGAGAGAATCCCAAGCAGGCTCCGTGCTGTGAGTGTGGAACCCAACGTGGGGCTTGAGCCCATGAACATGAGATCGTGACCTGAGCTGAAATCAAGAGTCGGACGCTTAGCAGACTGAGCCACGCGGGCGCCCGTGCTGTTTTGAGCAAAGCCTCCGTGTTCTTGCGTGCATCCTTTGGGGGACACGTGGACTCGTTCTCTTGGGGGGGGGGTGTCTAGGAGTGCAGTCGACGGGGCGTGCATTTCGCTTTAGTGGGCACTGGGCAGCCCTCCTCCCTGATGACTGTGCCAGCGTCCCCCCTGCCCCCCGCCTCGTGAGAGCCCAGCTGCCCTGCGGCGTCACCAGCACCGCACGCTGTCAGTCTTAACTGCAGCCATGCTGCGGGGTTGGGGGGGGGGTCAAGTGGGAGTTTCTCCGCCGTTCTCCGAGGGCGGCTCACCGGAAATCCACTTCCAGTGCCAGTGTCTACACCAGCCGCTGCTCTCGGTTGCAAACAATAGAACCAATTCTGGTGACTCTAAGCGGAAGAGAGTTTAAGGAAGGAATCGGGAAGCTCGCGGGCCGGATGGAAAGGCTGGAGAACCAGGCTTGGGAGCCGGGCGGCAATTAGGGAAGTCAGTGTTTCAGGGACCTTGCCCTCTAACAAACCGCCGTTTCCCACCCCCGTTCCTGCGCGCATGGCCCTGGGGGTCTTAATTTGGGCGGGATTCCACACAACGGCTCGTCTTCGCTCCCCCGGGGTTGGCTGGGCTCCTCCGGTCCGGGCCTCACCTGGGTGGGACAGCTGGGAGCATGGGGCTCGTCTGCCCATCTGGTCTCCCATCCGGGTGGACGTTAACGCAGGCTTGGTCACGTGCTGGCAGAGTTCCGCGACGCGAGGCCACCGTCGATCCCGGGGTGGGGAAGACAGCGTCTGCCTCCCGCCGGCAGGAGCTGCCCTTTGAAACCGGCCGCAGCCGGGAAGCTGAGGCTGCGGCCGGACCCGGCTGGCGAGGCTGGGATGTAGAAGGCACCGTCGCCCCGCCGGGGACACACCGGCTGCTGCGTGGGCCCCCGGGCTTCCGGATGCCGCCGCCGCCGCCCTTCTGTCCCCTCAGCAAGCTTTCTGAATCACCCCAGCCGCGCCGAGCGGCGTGCTGCAGACCCCAGGTCCCGAGAGGCCACCTGAGAGCAGCGACCTGGCCTTTCCAGCCCACACGGTGGCAGGTGTCCCAAATGCAGGAAGGAGCTTCAGATGCCCGGGGAAATAGTGGAACGCGTTGCGGCCCTGGGGAGGGGGACGTTCCTGGCTGGGTACCGAGTCTCCATGGCCCCTGCCCCACTCCAGCCCCTCTCCTAAGGTCCCAGGTGTTC
Source organism: Cryptoprocta ferox (assembly GCA_028646485.1). NCBI lineage: Eukaryota > Metazoa > Chordata > Mammalia > Carnivora > Eupleridae > Cryptoprocta > Cryptoprocta ferox. The sequence goes on along the minus strand of CM053565.1, from coordinate 53,990,675 downwards.
CTGCCGGGACTACCCCTCCCCCAGCGGCAGCGGCAGCGGGCAGTCCCAGGGAGGCGCCGACGGGACCCCCATTGTCTGCCGCAGTTGCTGTTTCGGGGTGCAGTCGGTTGAAGGTGAGGAGCATGTGACCCGTGTGCGAGCTTCTGTTTGGGGAGGGGGGTCGCCGGCGACCCTTTGACCCGGAGAATACTTGTGTATCCCCCGCCCTATGAAAGGTTTTAATTGTCTGGTTTTTCCATTGAGGTTTTCTTTTTTATTGAGGAAATACGACACAAGGAAAGGTTTATAAAAGCAGTCTCCTTGCTGCTCAGGCCTCACACCTCAGACTTTGGCCACAGCCCCGCTCAGACAGCTCGTGACGCCCTGAAATGCCACAACCCGCGGTGGCTTCCTTGCACCCCACCCCCACCCCGCGTGGCCCCAGGCGAAGGTGGCGGGCCCTGGGCCTCCGTGAGAGCTGGACAGAAAAGGTTTGATGTGGCAGCAGCTGATCCTCTGAAGGAATGTCGCTGGGGGGCCGCCAGAGCCCGGCGCCAAGCATGTGGTCGTTGCAAAACGGCCGGGAAAGAACACAGAGCCCTGCTCCCGGCGCCCCTCCCGCGGCCGCGCTGCCCGGCCCGCCCCGTCTGCGCAAATGCCCGCACCGGGGGGCGCACGCCTTCCCTTCGCGGGGCCAGGGGGCAGCGGCCCTCCCCCACCCCCACCCCATCCCCGGGGCCAGGAGTGAGCAGATGCCCGGCGAGTGCGAAGGGGGAGGAGAGACGGGGGGGCGCCAGCCAGAGGCACCTACAGGGGGAGAGAGGGAGTGGGGTCCTGGGACAGTCCAGGCAGAGGCGAATATGCTGAAGAGCGGCCCGGAGGGTCTGGGGGGCAGATCAGCAACCAGAGGAGCTGTGGGGCCTTAGAGTAAGCTCCCACCGAGTCACCAAGGCGGGGGCAGCCAGCACCTGCGACCCCCACGCACCCCTAGAGCGGGCTTCCAAGCCTGCCGGGGTAGGGGGGCCGGGCCGCCTGTCCGGGGGGCTGCGCCTCGTCCGGGCGGGAGCCCAGGCCTCTGTTCGTCTCTGGGCTCGAGTCGCCCCCACCCCTGGGCGGCTGGAGACAGCGCAGGCGTACCTCTCCCAGGGCTGGGGGCCACGGTCCGAAATCAAGGTGTGGGCATGGCTGGCTCCTTCCTGAGGCTCCCCGGGCATCCGCTCCAGGCCCGTGCCCGCTGGCCGCCCTCCATCCCTGGCGTGAGGGCACATGGCTCCCGTCTCTGGGCCCAGAGCTCGGCTCCCTGAGTCTCCCGCCTCCCCATCCTTCCTCTCATAAGGATGCCGGTCCTGGTGTCGGCCCACCCTACACCCAGGGTGAGCTCGTCTCCAGGTCCTGACTTTAATGACATCTCCAAGGACCCTTTGTCCAAACACAGTCACATCCTTGGGTCTTGGGGGTCAGGACGGGGACATATCTTTTGGGGGAACACCATCACCCCCTACAGCGTGGCCGTTTGGAGTCCGGGCACAGGGGTGGCTCTGTTCCTGCACGCCTTGCCTAATCTGAACCCTGCTGGTGCCGAGGGGCGGGTCCTGGTCCCGAGGGGGACCTTCCGCCTTCCTGCCGCAGCACCCTTGGGCGCCCAGAGCTGGGTGGGGGCCGCCAGCACATTTCTCCCTTCCTGCTGGCTGGGGATGGACGTTCAGACTCAGAACACCTCGCCCTTCCTGGGGTCCACTTTCTTTGAGACACGGACTCTCCCATCCGACTCCAGCAGACAGCCGTGCCTGGCAAGTTTCCCGGCCTCGGCCACCACAGCACACAAGAGCTGGTGCCCAGCCCTGCCCATGCCAGGCCCGGGAAGTGACGGAGAAGCTGTCCCTTGGACGGTGGAGCAGAGCCGAATCCATCAGTGAGCTCCGGGGAACTGGGGAGGGAGGAGGGGTGGATCGGGGATGGCGACCTCTTCCAAAGGGCCGGGGGCCGAGGCAGGGAAGCCAGTGCGACACAGGTTTTGGTGTAACGTGACAAGACGCATTCTAACCATCGGAGTGAGACAGGGACGCGGAGCTGGCACTTGCTGGGGACGGCCACCGGGCGGCCGGCTGAGCCTGGCCGGGGGGCCGGGCACCTGAGCTCCTGTCCTCAGCTGCACAGCTGAGCGGACTGGGGCCCCTCATCCCCACTCCCAGGCCCCTCTTGCACAGAGCGGACCCCGCCGGCTTCTCAAACCCTTCCATCTGTCACGTCCCCGGCCTGAACCCAGAGCGACCGACCTGCCTCTCCTTTCTGGAGCCTCCTGGTGACACGGCTCTGCCATCATCCGGGGACAGTGTGGCCTGAGTACCGCCACAGGGAAGGGGGAGCGGACTTCCTAAGGCGCAAATCTGGTCTTGGAGCCGTAGCAAAACAGTGCCCCACTTTCACCAGTGAGAGGACCCACTGGAAGTCCCCCAGCCTGACGGACCGGAGGCTGGTGGCCCCCGACAGGTGGAGGTGGGAAGCTCCCCGGGGAACACCTCTGACACTGTCCTTCCTGACACCTCCCGGAGGACTTTGTTTCCAGCCCTTCTCCGGCCCTCCAACACCAGCTGCCCCGAGTCGGTGCACACCCCACAGGGTAAGGGTTCCCGTCCCAGGAGACCACCCCCACGTCAGCTGCCAATCGCGGGTCCCCAGGGGTGTCCCCGCCACCCCCTCCTCAGGCTTGATCACTTGCTGGGGTGGCCCACAGAACTCAGAGAGACGCTTGACTTGCCGGTACCGGTGCAGGATAAAGGAAACGAGGCCGGAGCAGAGTGGCCACGGGCAGCCCCTCACAGCTTGCGTGTGTCGTGTGCGGAGCAGCTGTTCCCCATGAGACCCTTTCTAAGGGGCCGCGTGCAAGAGGCTTTTTGCTTCAGTCACAGCAGACCCGTGCGGGGATGCGGGGATGCGTAGCACGAAGGAGCGTTGCCTTGGCAACACAAAGACTTGGGGGGGGCGGGGGGGGTTGGCGATGGTAAGCAGGCCTGCTTTTGACCTTCACGCCATCTCGTGGGGCCGGCGGCCGCTTTCTCAGCTCCCTGCGGCCAGGTGCATTCCCCAAGGAGGCCTTGGGCGCCCCCTCCCCACCCCTCACCTCAGAGGGCAGTTGCCTACGGCATCAGCTCACCCGGGAGAGGAGTCCTGTGCCCATTTGGAAGCAGAGCCCCGCCTGCACCGGATTTACCAGGCGGCCCCGGGGCCACGCCCTCTGCTCTCTCTGCAGCTGTAACTGGACAAAAAGCAAGGCGATGTCTGAGTTCCGGGTGGTGGGACACGGCCTTGGAGTCACGTCTGCAGGCTTGGCACCCGTCTCCGCCGGGTGACCTCAGGCCAAAGGCCTCACCTCTCAGAGCCCCAGCTCGGTGACCGTAACGTGCGTGCCGACACGCCGCCTCGCTCGGGGGGCTGTCGTCACAACGGCGTGGAAGGGTAGCTGAAGGCTTCCGATGTCACGGTCCCTCTTATCACGATGGCGAGGGCACTGTCTCTGCACGCTTGGGCGGCCATAGCGGAACGCCGCAGACCCGGCGGCTTGGAAACCACAGGGACTCGTTCCTCCCAGCCTGGAGAGAAGTTCAAGATCAAGGTGCCGGAAGATTCGGCGTCTGGTGGGAGCAGAGATAGCCATCTTGGCCCGCTGTGTCCTCACAGGGGGGGAGGCCCTGGGGTCCCTTTTATAAGGTCACTAATGCCATCCCTGAGGCTCACCCTCGTGACCTGGTCACCTCCCGGAGGTAACACCTCCTAATGGCATTGTGCTGGGGGTTGGTTTCCAGCGTGTGGATTTGTGGGGGGGACACGAACCTTCAGTCTGTCCCAGGCTGTTGATAATACGTCTCCTGTCGTCATGACCAGGCACTTCCGGGGCTCCAGCTCTGTGCCAGGCCCTCCGGGAATCTTGACTCTGCTCGGGACCCAGGTTGGAGACCTCAGTGCCCTCCCGCCGCGGGGCATAGCCGTGAACTCCCCCCACCCCCGCACCCTGCATTGCAGGCACCACTGCACGTTTGGGGTCCTGGCTTCGCAATGATTGCAAGGCTCTGCGTTGACTGGGGTTCAGGGAGGGGGAGGCAGGCTGGTCTCTGCAGGCACAGAGCCCACGCAGCTGCCAGGCCGGCCCCAGCGGCGGGGGTGCGTCTGGTCTGCCCTCCCCGGCGGCCCTGGCCTGGGGACCCGAGGAGGACTCCCCCCACCCCGACCACGCATGGGTCGGGCCAGCTCCCCCCACCCCCGCTGGCCGGGCAGCTCCCTCCGACTGTGGTGGGGTCCCTCGGATCCAGGCTTGGGCAGCCCCGCCCGATCTCATGCGAGGTCCGAGGATTCCGGAAAATGCTTAAAAGCTTCAGCTCCTTTAAGAAGGATTTTCCTCACTTCGGCGCAGTGGGGGGGTTTCTGGGTGCCTGTGTTTACTCACCCGGTCAGGGAGGAGGCCCCGGCCATGCTGTCCTCGGGGAGGTGGGTGTCGGGGACGTGTCCCGAGTTTCCCGGGGGTGGGGGTGTGCGCCCTCCGGCCCAGGAGGAAAGGAGGCCAGTTCGGTGGGTCTCCTCCAACAGTCAGGGTGGCCCGGCCACCACGGCCCCAGGTGCTGGCCACCAGGGCAGTCATCGTCCCCAGCCGTCCCAACCCCGGCACCTGCTCCCCGCACAAGGTCAAAAGGGCGGCCCCCAGCGGGCGTCCAGAGGGAGAGGGGGTCCCCGAGGCCCAAGAGGAGGAAAACTAGTTGGGCCCCTTTAAGAATGTGCGTCGCCAGAGGAGAGAGAACGCAGAGCCAGCTTTGGTAAACATCTGAGGACTCTGTAACCACTACCAGCTGTGCGAGGGGCGCTGGGGGGCGGGGGGCCGCCCCAGCCCCGCGGGAGGGTGGGATGGGCTGAGGTCAGTCTGGGTGGGGACCGAACGAGAACAAATGTAGGGAGGGCAGCGGGCTGGGACAGGGAGTCGTGCGTGCGTTCGGGGCCGAGCCCCGAAGCTGCTGAATCACCTGGGCCTAGAAGCTTCCATCTGCGCTCCCGGTCATTTCCCACATCCTGCTGGGAGACCGCTAACCCTCCCCCCACTCCCCACAGCCTGGCAGTGAGGACAGAGGGAGAGGACGGTTTCAGTCCTGCGGGGGCCGGGGGAGGGGAGGTGGGTGCCATTTCTTCAAGCCACTCCGATAGTCATCCGTCCCGTCTGGGTCTTCACCCAGCAGGAGTGCTAGCCCGAGTGGTACTGAGCACAGCACCTTCGAACTGCCCCTCGGCAATGCCCTTCCCCAGACCCGTCACCTTGGCCCTCACCTCCTCTTACCTGGAAGTTTGGCTGCAGTGCCGTGAGTGACCGGCCTGTCCTCCATCCTCGCCCAGCCCCATGGAGTCACCGTGGTTATTGTCCTGTTGGTGATCGCATCGGTAGTGATAGTACCTACAGCAGCCAGGGTGCTTTGCGGTTATGAGAACGAATCCAATTCCGAAAGGCTTAACCTCTGGAGAGGGTGTTTTGTTGGCATTAACGGGGACGGGCAGAAGCCGGGTGGCATCGTGGCTCGGCTGAGCCGGGCGTTCAGCCACGTCTGGGGGATCTGGTGCAAGCCCACTGCTCCTTTCTGCTTTCTGTAGTAGCAACTTTATGCTCATGCTGCTTCCCCTCATGATGCCAAAAAGGCTGCAGTGGCTCCAGTTCCACACCGCACTTAAGAGGCAGGACCGGGGGGTAGGGGGCGGCTGGGCGGCTCAGTCGGTTAAGCGTCCCACTCTTGGTTTCGGCTCAGGTCATGATCTCGAGGTTCGTGAGTTCGAGCCCCAAGTCGGGCTCTGTGCTGACAGCTCAGAGCCTGGAGCTGCTTCGGATTCAGCGTCTCCCTCTCTCTCTGCCCCTCCCCCGCTCTGTCTCTGTCTCTGTCTCAAAAATAAATAAGCATTAAAAAATTTATAAAAGGCAGAATGAACGTCTTTTTCAGCACTCCTGCTTGTCTATTTCTGCATAACACATCACCCCAAAACCTGGTGACTGAATCTTTTATTTGGCTCATAAATCGGTGATCTGGGCCGGGCTCAGCAAGAACGAGTTCAGCCTTGTTCCGTGCGCCATCAGCCGGGGTCTGCAGGGTCCGTTTCGAGGTGGCCGGCTCACGTGGTCCACAGATCCCTGTGGCTCCTGGCTGGGAACTCAGCGGGGGCTGTGGACGGGGAGGCCTCGGGCCGGCTCGGGGAGGGCTTCTTGGGCTCCCTACCAGCACGGTGGCGGGGGTCCAAGGAGACGAGGCCGAAGGGCACGGCATCTTTGGGACCCGGCCTGGAAGTCACAGCATGTTACTTGCATCGGATTCTGCTGCTTTTTAAAAAAAAAATTTAAATGTTTTATTTATTTTTGAGAGAGAGACAGAGAACGAGCAGGGGAGGGACAGAGAGAGAGGGAGACACAGAATCTGGAGCAGCTCCAGGCTCCGAGCTGTCAGCACAGAGCCCGACGCGGGGCTCGAACCCACGAACCGCGAGATCATGACCTGAGCCGAAGCCGGACGCTTAACCGACTGGGCCACCCAGGCGCCCCCGGACTCTGCTGCTTGAAGCATCACAAGGGCCTGCCCGGCTTCGGGGGGGAGGGGCCGCAGACCCCACCACCTCCTGGAGGAGGGTCGAGGCTGCCCTGACGGGGACCCCGACGGGTGTGGACATCTTGGAAAACCTCATCAGCCACAACCCCGCCCCCCCCAGACATCTTCTCCATTCTCACTGAGCCACTTTGGGGCCATGCCCAGCACCTACCTGGGAACTGAGGCCAGGGCATGGGTTGTGGATCCAGGGGAGTCCCAGCTCTCCCCGCAGTGTCTGGGATGTGTGGGGAGGCGTGGGCTCCACACAAGACCAGCAGAGTCCCCCGGAAAAGGAAGGGAAGCTCGGGACGTGATCACACTGTCCCCCCCCCCCCCCCCCCGCCAAGAGCCACGTTCATCGAGGACTTACTATCCACCAGGGGCTGTGCCGGGAGCTTGATGCTCATTCGGTTGATTACTTCTCCCCACAGTTCAATAGACGGGGCTGTTGTTCTCCGCTCTTTACAAAACCCAGGGTCTGTAACTTGCCGGGGCTCGCAAGGCCAGAAGACAGCGGAGACGGAGTCAAAGGTCAGGTCCGTATGGCCCCGAGTCCACTGCTGACCAGTCCGTAGCAAGGTTCAAGACTTCTGGCCTGTGGCTGAAGACAGCAGTTGACTGTGGGGGAAGCATGGAGTCTGGTTGCCCTGGCAGCCATTTTGCGACCATGAGGCAATGCGGTCTGAGAAAGAAGCAGGTGCCTGGAGGAGGGGAGAGCCTTGATCAAACACAGCAATGCCTGCCCTCCCTGGGGACTCTTCAGTTGTGACAGCCAGTAAATCTACTTTACCGTTTAAGAGCGTGTAAACGTGCACATTCACTCATAATTGAGATGAGAGCATCTTAAGCAATATGGGAGGCTATTATGGTATTTTTCCTATTTCCTTGCGGGGGTGGTCTGTAGGTCAGTCTATGCAAGCAGACAACAAAGGGGTTAGGAGGAGGGACCAGGCCTCAGGCATCTCTGTCCCCAGTGCGTGCGCCCTACTTGGAGGGAAAGTAACCGGGAACAGGTGTAGCTATTCCTCCAGAAGTTTTCGGTGTTTCTATCACAAGCCCTCTCCTCTCCTCGTCTACATCTGGTGACATTCATTCACTGCCTCCGATTTTTTAAAAATTTTTAATGTTTATTTGTTTTTGACAGAGACAGAGCACAAGTGGGGGAGGGGCACAGAGAGAGGGAGACACAGACTCGGAAGCAGGCTCCAGGCTCCGAGTTGTCAGCACAGAGCCCGACGCGGGACTCGAACTCACAAATCGTGAGATCATAACCTGAGCCGAAGTCAGATGCCCAACTGACGGAGCCCCCCAGGCGCCCCCACAGATCAGCAGAAACTTTAGATCCGAGCCCCGAGCACAAGTGGGTGAGCTGCCCGTCTCGCATGTGGCTCCGTGTGCGTGAGGCCTGGCTGTGGTCGGCGACGCCCCCGAGCAGTCCTGGGGAGGCGGGTTGTGTGGCCGTGCTGTGTGCCCTCTTCCGGAACTTGGGCTGCCCCTGGGACTCTCTGCCCTTCTGAGATCGCTGCACCCTTAGCTTGGGACGTGCGGCCAGCGCACCGACCGCAGGTAGATGCCTTCCTGTCGTGAGTCACCAGAGCCATCAGGGCCGGTCCCTCGGGCCACAGGCTCCCCGTCAAACCCCCACGGTCACAGGGAGCACGGCGGCTGCATCGTTTCACAACATCTGTGCGGAGGAGGACACCGGGGGGACTTCCGGGCCACAGGGCTTGAAAGCCCACCGACCCGGTGCTTCCTACAGTCGCGCACCGTCGGCGGTTCGCGGCTCCTTCTCTGTCCTGTGCTGCAGGCACGGCCGAGGGCTGGGAGGACGCGGGATCTCAGCGGCGTTGGGAGAACAGCCCAGACCCGGCCTCGTTCTCATGGGCTGCCTGCTTCCCCCACAACCCCCCAAACAGGGGCGCTCTTGTCCCTCCCGCAGAGGCGAGGGGTGCTGTCACACAAGAGGGGCACCCTCTCGGGGACAAGTTGACATGTGGCGGGTGACGCTCAATCCGGGCCACTCGTCCCCTCTCGGCAAATGTGGCTCAACAGAAAGACGAACCCCCGTGTACACTGTGGACTCTAGTTAATGATAACATAATCGGGGCGCCTGGGGGCTCAGTCACTTGAGTGTCCGACTTCGGCTCAGGGCATGATCTCACGGTTCGTGAGTTCAAGCCCCGCGTCGGGCTCTGTGCTGACAGCTCAGAGCCTGGAGCTGCTTCGGATTCTGTGTCTCCCCCTCTCTGCCCCTCCCCTGCTCGTGCTCTGTTTCTCTCTGTCTCTCAATAATAAATAAATGTAAAAAAAAAAAAAAAAAGGTGGAGGGGACACCTGGGTGGCTCAGTCGGTTAAACGTCCGACTTCGGCTCAGGTCACGATCTCACCGTTCGTGGGTTCGAGCCCCGCATCGGGCTCTGTGCTGACCGCTCCGAGCCTGGAGCCTGTCTTCAGATTCTGTATCTCCCTCTCTCTCTCAAAAATAAAAAGACATTTAAAAAAAATTAAAAATAAAGAAAACATTTTCATCATTTCAGAAAGAAAACCTGTACCCTTAGCCGCCGCCCCCCCCCCCCCGCCATCTCCCCTCCACTCCCCTCGGAGCCTGGCAGCCCTAATCGACCCTGTCTCTACAGACTTACCTGTCAGACGGAGGGAATCACGGCCTGCGAGGCTGTGTGTGGCCGGCTCCTTGCACGTTTTTGAGGCTCATTCCGTTGCAGCAGGTGTCAGCGGCCACATACGACTCTGCTGTACGGATACCCACGTTCTTAACCAGTCATCATGTGATCCTTTCCACCTCTGGTTACCACGAATCCGCCGTGCACACATAAGCCTTTCCAGGCACGAACCGTGGCACCGCTGCTCCCTCCCGCCTACCCAGCCCCTGCCACGTGCGGGGCTCCAGACCGCGCTCTGGCTCGTGGCGATGAGGGGAATCTCCCCCTGCCCCGCCGGGTGCGGTACCCGCTGCTGCTTCCGTGTTATGGATGAGGACACTCGAGTCCGGAAGAGTAAGGTGATGGGCCAAGGTCCTGGGGGAAGGAAGACTCTGACACGGGGCTGCTCTGCAACAAAGTCCTCCTGGTATTGGGATTTTGGCATTTAACCCTTGTCTGGGTGGGGTTTGTGCGTTTATGGGGCTCCTCAAACTCTAAGCCTCTTCAGGATAAGGACCGCGTCTCTTTGGTCTTAGACCCGCCATCATGTTGGCCGTTCCTTGCACGTGTGTTTACAGGGCTCATGTTGGCTTTCAGTCTGTGGGGGCTTCTCGGCTTTTTGTCTGCCCAGCATCCTTTCCCTCACCCTCCTCCTGGCTACCGGATGGGCACGTGGGGCAAGGCTGGCCAGTCACGGCCCTTAACTCCACCGGCCATAGCCATTGGCTCCAGCATGGGCATGGGATCCAAGCCTGGCCAATCAGAGCCTTCCTTGGGTATTTTTCCATAGCAACGGCTGAGGCCACCTGCTTGCTCTTTGGGACCGGGAGCTATGAGGACCCTCAAGCCAGGAGCTACCATTGGAAACTTCCTCCTGCCTCCCGGGGACAGCCTGCCTCAGGAAGCCACGCGGATGTTAGGAACGGTGCCGCAGGAAACCGTGTAATGACACGGAAAGATGTTCACGACACCTTCCTGGGTTTCAAGTGAGCAAGCAACAAAATCGAAGCTGCAACCTCACTTGCTCTACGTGTGTTCCTGTATGTACAAAAACATGCATGCACACGCACACGCAATCTTTAAAAATGGATGCCAGATGCCAAAATGTTAGCAGTGTTTCTTGCCCATCCTATGATGTATTATATTTTTTCTTTCTGTTCCTCTGAACTTCGAAGGCGCAGCCTGTTGGAAGTGGTTATTGTTCTGTTTGTTGGAGCCAGAGTTCCTGCAGACCCCTCAGGATGTCCTTTCGGGTGCATTCCTCCCCGGGAGTTTTCGGTTCGGCCCGAGCCGTGTCATCTTGGCCTTGGCCTTTTTAGAGCACACGACTTTTCCAACAATCCCATTTTCTGCCCCGGTCCCCGGGCCTCCCCACCCTCGGCCTCTCTGCTCACCTGCCCCACCCCCTTGGCCTCCAGGCCTGGCCGTCCAGCTGTGTCTGAGTGACGCCATCCCCCAGTGTCTTCCGGACCCTCAGAGAAAGCCAGGCCTCCAACCCTTCCACCCCCAACCCGCCCTGCTGGGTGCTGTGTTTTCATTCTCAGCGCACAACGAACCTGCAGAAAATATTTTCTTTGGCAGCCGATTAGGGAGTAGCAGCCCCGGACATGCCTTTCAGGCGACGTCCGAGCCTCACAGCCGCCCCAGGGGCTGTGGCCACAGGCAAGGCCCGGCTGTGGGCCTCATCCAGCTCGAGTAAGGTTCTCTCCCCCATCAGGTTCCGAGACATCCCAAGGGCCCCCAGCACCCTTCTGGCAGAGAAAACCTCTCCCAGGCCGTCTTGCCAGGGGCCTGGCATCTGGCCCTCCAGAGGCCCACCCCCGGATGCCTTCTCCCATTGGCGAAAGGTTCAAGGGTATGAAGGTCTCACAGGCAGGGAGTCAAGGGCCCCCTCCCTGCCCTAGTGTCTCCTGGTGGGGGCAGGCCTTCCCTTCCCTCTTGGAGGGGCTGTTCCCACCCCCCTTCTGAGCAGGCCTGTCCTGCAGATCCAGGCCCCTTCCAGCTGGTTCTGGTGGCCGCTGCCATCAAGCTGTGCGTGGGCAGCCACCTGACCCTGGCTGGCCGGTCAGATTCACACTGATAAGAACAGGACCCTAGCGAAGGATGAACTGGACGACAGGGTTTGAACCGAAGGACCGGCTGGGTCAGAGGAGCTGGGAGAGGCGGGGGGGGGGGGCCGAGCCCAGCCACCCAGGGAGCAGGAGGAGGAAGGGGGGAGGGAGCCCTGAGGGCTCTCAGGTCCCAGATGTGCAGCTGCACCTGTCAGTCTCACGACGTTCTCTGCTTCCTTCCAATAAAGCCCACTTTAGTTAGATCATCTCACCTAGAGGTTTAGTCCTTAAAGCCCAAAGATCTAGACGGCTTACAGTCGGGGCACCTGTCCCCAGGTGGGAGGAGCCTTCCTCACCCGCCTCCAGGTGGAGCAAGTCCTCCTCCTGTCCCTCCCGCTGGCTCTCAGGGAAGCCCCTTTTGCTGCTCATCCCCGAGGGCCTTGAGCTCTTGAAGAAAGGGCTTACCCGGGTCTCCTCCACCTGTGATGTCTGGGGAAGGGGTTCAGGGCAGGGGGCCTTCCAGATGACGAGCAGAGGTCACCAGGTAACCTTGTTCAGGGGCCCCTGATTGGGCGTGTGGCTGGTGGAAAAGAAAAAGGCAGCAGGTTTGGGAGTGTGGCAGATTTGGATCTGAATCCTGGGTCCGTGTATGCAGCCTGCCCCTTGTCTGTCGGCCCCTTCACACCAAGGGCGTCCGGGGCTTGCTGGGCCCTGCACACCTTCCTACAGGCTCCTCTAGACAGTGCCCCCGGGAGGGTCCCATTTCTCCAAACAAGGAAGCAGAGATGAGAGAGGTTGAGCGATCGTGCCCAAGGCTCTCAGCCGGTGATGGGAGAGAAACCTTGATTTTCTGACTCTGGGGAGCTGGTCTTGCCCTAAAAGAAGAAAAACAGTCTTGTGCCAACATAAACCCGCATAAAATAAAGCTCACGTGCTTCTCTACGCGGGGGAAGAGCAGATAACCCTTCAAAATGAAACAATGCTTTTCCCATAGTTTCCCGGGAACGCCAACGTCGGGGATTTGCTTCAGAAGAACCCGCGGGGGCCGGTGCTGATGGTTCTCAAAGCTGGGAATGGGTGGCTCTCTCCACATGAGCGTGCTTGCGAGGCTCCCTAATAAAACATTTTTTAAAAAGTAGCAAGAGATGCCTGGGGGGATCAGTCGGTTAAGCATCCGACTTCGGCTCAGGTCATGATCTCACGCTTCGTGGGTTCGAGCCCTGCATCCGGCTCTGTGCTGACAGCTCAGAGCCCGGAGCCTGCTTCGGATTCAGTGCCTCCCTCTCCCTCTCTGACCCTCCCCTGCTCACACTGTCTCTGTCTCTCTCTGAAAAATAAATAAAAACATTAAAAAATAAATAAATAAATAAAAAATAGCAAGAAGGAACACGGCCATGGTGGAGAAGCAGTTCTGCAGAGGATGTCAAGGTGCAGACAGGGAGCCCCGAGTCCCGCCAGTAAGGGAACCCCTCCCCACGGCCCGCCCCCCTCCCCGCGCCTCTCCCTGTCGACTCCCTTGTGGTCCAAGAACCCTCCACCCTGAGTAATAAACGTGCTCTCTCTCGGCGTGACACTCGTCTGCAACCATTCCGCTCGGCCCTGAATCACCGCCGACGGCTGCTGCCTGTCGGTCTCCCGCCTCATGCCTTCACATCCGCTGTGATGACAGCCCCCCCCTGCTCCCCCCCAGGACCTGCGGGACCCCCGTGCCCTCCCACTTGTGTGACTTCACGCCGGTCCCCACTTGCATCAGGAATGGCGTCCTCCCCTCCACCCCCACTCCTGATGGGATAACTCCGACCACCCTGCAGGTCTGGTTCATCCCTGGCAAGCCCCCCAGCCACCTGCCCCCGCCGATGCCCTTGCCGTGCCATCGAGCACCCACACCTGCTTGAACTTGTTTCTGTCCGCGTTTCTGCGAACGGCGGGCTGCTGCTGGAGGAGGAGACAGGCCACGTGTGTTCCCTCTGTGCGCACGGCACCTGCACAGGCCTGGCACACGGTGGGTGCCCAACACATACTTGCTGAATCGATAAACGAACAGATGAGCTGTAACCTTAAGAAGCAGGGGGTCGAGGTGAAGACAGACTCAAAGACAAGTAATCTGTTAGGGAAAACGCAAGGTGCCCGAGGGGCCCAGGCCATGTAGGGCCACCACCCTCCACGCCACTCCACTGGGCACCCCTGGCGGCTGGCTGGGGCACAGTGAGGAGGGCTCTCAGTGGGGAAGGAGTGCTCGGGTCTGCTGGAGGTCGGGGATCGGGGCACACAGGCATCCCCCCACCTCCCCGAGGAGTCCGACCACAGTCGGATGTGATGGGGAGCAATGTCAGGGGCCCACAGCACCCTCAGTCCTGGATCATCACCCCCCGAGACCCCAGCGCCTCCCCTGTGGGTGTCCAGGACTCGCTTGTCGGGGAGTGGGTGCTGAGGATGCAGGGGACACTCGGAGGTGGCTACTAGCCTTGTCGCTGGGGCCAGGAGCACCAGGACAGAGCTCGGGGTCCCGGGAAGAGGAGAGAAGCAGGGGAAGTGGCGTGGCACCGCTCCCCTGGCCCCACCTGCACCTGGGGACCGGACGGGGCCCTTTGTCAGGTGTCAGATGCAGCCGCCAAAGAGTGTGGAGCCGAGGAGAGGGTGAGGGTGCCGGTGAGCCAGACCCAAACTCCAGAAACCAGCTGGAGATGCCGGAAGGACCCAACGACTCGCTCTCCAAGGAGCCGGGTTTCTCCTCGCCTTTCCCATGGCTCTGTGGCCTTCTGACCTTTGTGTTGCTGAGCAGAGCCGCCCCAACCCCTGCCCTTTCTGTGGTTCTGGGGTTTCAGCCCAAGGTCGAATGAGCGCCCTTAGGAATTCTCACCCCGTACTCCCTGGATGCCGTCTCGGGGCTGGGACCTCGCCCGTACGTGCCAGGGCTGGTCACGGAGGGAGGGAAGCAGCCTGGGATCTGGAGGCGGCAAGAGCCTGGACTGGTGTTGGCCACAGGGCGAACCTGAAGCATCTCCCAGAAGAGAGGGCCAGGGGAGAGGAGGGGAGGGGAGGGGAGAGGCAGGAGAACAGGAAGAAAAATAGGATGGGGAGAGAGGAGGAGAGAGAGAGGAAATTCTTGGGCACAGTCCTAATCATAGCCTTGAAATGAAATTTACTGCTGCACTCAGCACGGGGACGCCAGCCAGCGCTGCCAAACCAGCCCCCCTTCTGTTTGGATTAGGCGATGACATCATGGCCACGGCCAGTCACTGCCAGCACCAAAGAAGGGGAGGATGGTGGGGGGAAACTTGAGCCTCCGGCCCCCTGTGCTTCCAAGGAGGGGAACATGAAACCGGCAGAAGTCAGTCTCAACACACCCCTGCTGAGCTGGGCCGCCGCCAGTCCCCGCCCCTGCTCCCTGCCAGCACCTGGTCCCTGGGTCACCGGCCAGGGATGGATGGAGCAGCGCTGGGGTCCCGTCTCCACTCTGCTCGCTGGCCCTGCTCCCCGACCCGCCCATGTCAAGGAAGCACGTGACCCGATGGTCTGGGGGGGAGAGAACACAGGGCGGCCGGGCGTGAGAGCTCTGGTTGGGGTCGCCCTGCTCTGCGTGCGTTTCACAGCAACGAAATCAGAGGGTGGGTGGGCGGAGAGCCCTGCACTGGGGGCCTGCCCCGCTGTTCCTTGAGGGTTGGGAGACCCTTCTGCCTCAAGGCCCCCGGTGCGGAGAGGCAGTGCCGGTCCAGAGTCCAGGGGGACCGAGGTCCGAAAAGGCTGCGGCCCCGGGGACGCGGCGGTGGCGCCAGCCCGGCCGCCCGGGGCAAGTGTGTGTGCTGGCTGCTCCCAGGCAGCTCCCAGGGCCAGTGACTTCATGAGCTGCCTGCTCACCAGGCGACAGCCTCCCTCGCACCCTCCCTCCCTCTTTCTGGAGTTACTCTAGACTGGATCAGAGCAGCACCGGCAGCAGGCGGTGTTGGGACGGCTGCCCGGCCGGTGGAGTCTGTGCTCGGTGGAGCGGGTGGGCGGGCATCCAGGCGGGCGTGCAAGGTGGGTGCCCGGGCTCCGCTGCCTTTCCCCACGGGGCACCTGCCTGGATGGAGGTGACTGGAGGGGAGGCAGACAGTGAAGGAGAGAGAGGCCAAGCCCCGGCCTCCGCCCCGCGGTGGCATAACATAGAGCCGCGGATGCTGCCAAGGAAAGCCCGTGGGGAGGCAGGGGCTAAGGGCCGTGTAGGTGACTGAGTGATGTCACTCGAGTACCTGGCCTGAGGGGCTGTCGCCAGGACAAGCCTTGAGAGAGCCATGCAGGGAGTCTAGAAGATACCCAGATTTTGGCCCCAGGAGATATCCGTTGAATCTGCATCTGAAAATTGCCTTCCCTGTCCCAGGGGCAGGATGTGACGTCCATCCGGGTCACCTAGGTCCCACCACTTAGAGAAACTCCACGAACTTTCTGGCGAACCCCCTCTTACATACTCTGTCCACGCATCCATGTAATTTCACGTAAGTGAAATACCGTGCGTGCTGTTTTCTCGGGGACGCTGCAGAAAACAACGCCGGGGAACCTTCTTTGCCCTCCCTGTGTCCCCAGAGAGCCGATGTGGACAGACCGACACGCCGCCCTGCTCGGCCTTGTCCAGGTCACACACACTGACACGGCCCCCTCCCAAGAGCCCGATTATGTGCTCTCCAAAAACGGAGTTTGTTTGTCCATCTCCGCATTTGGCTTTTCTCGAGTCCAAAGATTTTATCGGTTTTCCTAAGCTAGTGGTTATCAGCCAGGCAGTTTGGGTCCCACCCAGGGACATTAGGCAATGTCTGCAGACATGTTTGGTTGTCACAACTTTGGGGGGGGGGGACCCTTGACATTCAGAGGGTGGAGACCAGGGATGTTGCTCAACACCTCACGGCACACGGGGCGCCCCCCTCCCCCACCAGAGATCAGTCTGGCCCAGAGGCCAGGGCCGCTGAGGCAGAGAAGTCAGGCCTGGCCGCAGAGGATTAATAATTGAATTAACGAGAAATATCAATATGGACCATCCTTACAGTGTCCGCTGCTGGTCGTTAAGAGGCCGACTGTGCAGAGAGCCGCAGCCCATCTTCGGGCCACAGTCGGCTCTGCTGCTCTTGACTCAGCCTCTTGCAACCATGGATGTCCTGTCATAAACAGCCCCACCAAGGAACACAGAGGACAGACATCTGGCTGGTGCCAGAGCCGGGGGGGGGGGGCACCACCTGCCTACTGTGGCCATGAGTCAGACGCCCAGAGTGGACAGGGGCCCATCGTGACCCCGATGCCCGTCGGGGGCCACGCATCACACAACCACAGAAACTCCCCAGCTGGCCAGGTGCACAGACACGCCGTCGCCTCCCCGCCACCCGGGGAGCCGCCCGAGACATTCCCACTCTTCTGCATCTGGCCTCCTGGGCATGTGGCGCCAGTCGTCATGCCTGTACATTACACGGAGCGTCTGGCTCTCTGGAACCTGCCGGAAGGAGGTGGAGGCTTCGGCTCCGTCCCAGCTGTCTCTAGGGAGAGAACACTCCATGCTCAGGAGGCAGCGACCTCTCCAAATTGAGAGATTGAGCCTATGGGGAAGACGCTCTCCCGGGCCTCTCCCGGCACTGGCTGGACAGAGCCCGGCTCCGCTGGGCCTGCTGCCCGAGGCCCGTGAGCCCATTCTGACTCTGTTTACCTGACAGGAGCAGGAGGGAGGAGCCACCGACATTTCCTGCTGGCGCTGGACACTGTTTACTCTGCCAGAGGCCAAGCCCAGGACACATTTGCTGGGTGTGCCCCGACACGGCTAGGACAGGCAGGGCTCTGGAGGACCGTGTGTTGGAAAGGTCTCTTGGTGGGGGAGGCAGGCGCAAGGTGCGTGTTTCTGGTGGACAGGGTGGGCCCAGGAGCATGGTCTGAGGGTCCTGGACGTCCCCCTCCCCGGCTGGCCTGGCAGGTGCTGTGTCCTCATGTCTGTCCTAAGATTCAGTCAGGCTCTGGGGGCAGATCCGAGCCGAAGTCCCGCAGGCCGTGATCAGAATGGATCCCGGGGAGGAAGGGCCAGAGTCTCCGTGGTTCCCCTGCCGGCCCGCTCCCCAATATCAAGGTAGAGGAGGCTGGGTAGGAGCAAAGATAACAGAGGGATCTCCCAGCCGCCTGGGCCTCTTCCCTCCCGGCTCTGCATGGAGGTGGGCCGTCCTTGGGAGGTGGTCGGAGTGCAGCCTCGCTGGGACGTCGATGTCCTGCATCACGTCGCGGAGCGTGTGATGCGCTTGACAATGGAGCATGTGAAGAGTGTCATGTCGACATCAGTGGCCAGATTTTAATCGACTCCTATCTTCAGTACCTTCCTTATCTGAGGCCTCAGTTTCCTGAGATGGAAGATGGCACCCGGAAGAGCAGGTCCAGGATGCGAAGAGGAACAGAGAGGCATCAGGTGGCAGTCAGGTGGCCGGAGTGGGTGACATGGAGCTGGGAGGAGGGGCCCTGGGTTGCGGGGACTGCCCCGTCCCTTCGCCTGCTGGGCCTGCATGACAGTCATTTAATGTTTGGTGGCTCTCCGCAACAGGCAGCACATGCACCCGATTTTAGAGACCAGGTCAGCCATTCGGGGCAATCCAGTAGGAAGGGGGGTGAATCACCATTTTGCAGATGCGGAGGCAGAAGCATGGCGAGGTGGCTGGAGTCTGAGTCATGCTGGCACCCTCTGCCCGCCCTCCAACCTTTCAGAGGTACCTGTGCTGCCCATCTGCTCAAAACCCTCTAAAGGCTCCAAACTCACTCAAAATAAAAGGTGCGTCCTCCCAGCCCCTCTGACAGCAAACGGGTCACAGCTGGCCCCTTTCCCTCACTTCCTCTTCCTTCACTGGCTTAGGGGTGTCTCTACCCGCTGCCCATGGCACTTTTGTCTGTTCTGTGGGTTTCTGAATGCCCTGCTCTTAGGACAGTGTCCCGTAGGTGCTCCAGGAAGCACTGTTGATGGAAGGGAGGGAGGAAAGGAGGAAGGGAGGGAGGGAGGTCAGGTCTCCTATTTCCACCCGGGGGCCGCTGGCGTTGTCCTGCTCCCCTCTTGACCCCCCCATCAGACCTCCCTCTGGATCTTCACCACCCTCACCTATCCCTGGTTGCTTGGGTGTATGTCTTGCTGAAAGACAGGGTGCCCCTAAGTTTTCTGTTTCATAAACTGACCAATCGATTTGGGAGTCTGCGAAGTTCAACGGCATCTTGATTCCACTTGTAATAAAGAATGGGGGGAAGGCGAAGGCCATCGGCAGGCATCGTGTTCTAGTTTTCTGAATTCACAACTGTAGAGTTAGCATCCTACACCGTCTCCAAAAGACACAATCCTGTTTTATGCGAACAAAAGCTGGAAGAGTGACTTTGGATTTGTCAGGGCGCTAAAAATAACCACTCTGCCTATTTAACTTTGATCCCAGCACAAACAGAAGAGAAACCGTTTTCTCCCAGCCTCCCAGTATTTTCCCGTTTCCTAGTGAAAGTCAGCATCACACAGTTTCATGAGCAATCGCTCCTTCACCTTGTCCGTTTCCTGCGCCTACAGCCCTGGCTCTAGATAACAAACGCCCTGTGGGCAGGAGGGCGGTCCTGTGTATAGTAACAGCACCAACCACGGAGGGGCTCCGGGCAGCCTCAGTGACAGGTACCCAGGGACCCTGGTGGCCACACTTCCCACGCCAGCCGCACCTCCAAGATCCCGGCCTTTCCTGGAACACAGAACTGTTTTGGGAGAAGTCCTTCAGCCCCACATTGTGGGCTAAGGGAGGAAACTGTGAGCAGAGCCCAGCAAATGCTTTCCATCCAATCCTGTTGCGTCCTGCACTCCAAGGCCCACCCCCTCCCTGGCTCTTGTTGGCTGGTCAAAAATATGGCCAGTTTATATAAAATCCTGTTTTGTTCATAGTAACCACTCCCCCTCCCCCTCCATCTGAACCGGCCAAGCGCACTTAAAATTCTAAGACCTCCATTTGAGAAAGGAATCTTCAGAAAGCTTCCTGAGGCCACCTATCAAGGGGGGCATGGGCAGGGGGCGGCAGCGCATGACCCCTGCTCCGAAGCACACATCCACTTGGCTCAATCCCTAGCTAAGGGACCCCAGGGATGGAGGGGAATCAGGCAGTGTACGCCTCCGAGCTGGAGGGGAAGGGGCGGGCGGGCGCCCGGTGCCCTTGAGGGGTGGGCTGCGAGTGCCCCCAAGTGCTGAGTCAGGGCCCCGTGGGCGCCGCCCGCCCCGCAGCTGCCACCCCAACCGCGAGCGATCCGGGGGGCGCCGGGGGCGGGGGGCGCTGGGAGGGCTGCGGGGCGCGGCCGGGGGCCAGGTGCGCAGCTGCGGGCCTCCAGACTGGGTCCGCGGGTCCGGGCACAACAAAGCCGAGTTTGGGGGAGGGCGGGGAGGCGCGGGAGGCGCGCGGGGAGGGGGCGGCCCGGAGCTGCCGGAGCCGCATTGGCCGCCCGCCACCGGGGGGCGGAGCCGGCACGCCCCGGAGCGCAATAAAAGGCCGGCTCGGCCCGCGCCCGCAGCGCACGCATCCATAGAAGGCAGTGGAAGGCTCCGGCGCCGGGTCGCGCGCTCGCTCGCCCGCCCGCCTCGCCGCCCCCGCCCGTCTCCTCGCCGCCGCGCGAGCCGCGCCCCGAGCCCCGCGCCCCCGTCTCCGGCCCGCGACAAAGACCCGGGAAAGTTTGCGCGGCCGAGCGCCGGCCAGGTGCGGAGGGCGCGCCCGCGGAGCGCAGCGAGCCCCGCGCGGCCCCGGCGTGCCCAGAGGCCAGCGCCCGCAGAGCCGGCGGAGGCGGCCGAGCCCCGCGCCCCGCGCCCCGCGCCGCCGCCCGCCATGGGCTCCGCGGCCCGCAGCCTGCGGCTCGCGCTGGGCCTCCTGCTGCTGGGGACGCTGCTGCGCCGGGCCGACGCCTGCAGCTGCTCCCCGGTGCACCCGCAACAGGCGTTTTGCAATGCAGACGTAGGTAAGGACGGCGACCCCGCCCCGCCGCGGCCCGGTGCCCGCCTCCGCGAGGGTCCGCGGGCGCCCCGCCCGCCCGCAGCTGGCCGAGGGGGCCCACGCCCGTGCCCTGGCCCTCGGGCCTTCTCGAATCCTGCAAGTTGACGCCAGAATCGCACTTTCTTTTCCTCCTTCCGTCTCCCTTTCTTTGCTTCTCTGCCGAGATGCTTCTCAACCTCAAAATTCCACCGAAATTCCGCTGCAGCTCCAGCCCCAGAAAAGGGAGCCAGGGAACGGATCGGGATTTGGCAGGCGGCGGGCCCTGGGATGCCAGCGCCGGGGGCGGGGAGAGTGGGGGGGACACAGTGTGGGATGGGGGGTGCCGCCCCGGGGGGGGGTGCTGGAGGACTGGGGACCCCCCCCCCGGAGAAACTTTCACAGATGAGATGGAGCTGGCCTTCTGTGGCCTGGGGCTGAGTGGCGATGGGCTTCTCTGCCTGGGCCTCTCCCACCAGCCCCGTTTGGGGGCTCACCAGATTAAACTGGGCCAGAATGGAAGCTTCCCTCCTCTGGCCAAGCTGCCCTGGGCTCAGAGGGTCAGCTGAGAAAGGCAGGTAGAGCCCCAAGGGCGGCTCCTTGCTCTGTGCCCTGCCCCGGGGGGCACCCAACACCGCCGTCTGACAGGGAGGAGGGTCCTTGAGTGGTTTGCACCGCGTGACTGCTTTTTCAGGACATCCACGAAAACGGGGGGCTTTGGGGCAAGTGGGGTTGTGGTGGCTGCTTAGAATCCTCAAGAAAACATCTGTTACCCTCAGGACTCCTTGCCCGGCAGTGGTGGGAGGGGGCAGGGGAGGGAGGAGGAGCCAGTGACTCCTGATCCAGTTCTGATCCGCGGAGGGGCTGGGACGAGTGGGGAGAGCCCAGCAGAAATGGGAGGAACCAGCTGGGCCCCAGAGGTTCCTTGCCAGGCCTCCAGCCGCCCTGGTGAGGGTCAGCCAGGTTTTCCCCGGGCAAGTTCTGTCGGGCCAGAAGGACAGACGCCCAGCAGGTGGGCCACTGCAGCCCCCCCCCCCCCCCGGGCCACTGCAGCTGCCCCCCCACCGGCTTCTCAGCAGCTTTACGTTCTGCTCCCAAGTCTTCGCCAGCTGAGCATCCGGTTGCCAGGACAGATGTGGGGCTGGGCGCCCTCACCTGTGTGGACGCAGAGCAGGGTCTCCGGGTTTCCTTTGTTGTCAGCCATACCCTCCTCATCCTCCCCCCCCCACCCAGCTGGTGCCCACGCCCCAGTTGGCCCTCTGAGCTGTCACCCAGCCCAGGAAGTCTTCATGGGTTCTTACCTGTGGGCATCGCATGGCTCTGGCCGCCTGGGCGTGGAACGTGGTCCATGCTCACGGGCTCATTTTCCAGAAAACCAGAGTTGGGGGACGTAAGGTGGGCTCCCTGATTTGGCTTTGGAGCTCGGTAGGGTGTGAGGGTGATGCACATTGGCCTTCCCCTGGGGGGTGTCCGCTGGGAGTCCTGGCCTGGCCCCTTTGCTAAGAGCGAGGCCGTAGTTTGGACCATCCAGCTGTGGGGCAGGATGGTCCCAGGGCTGAGAAGGACCCAAGTCTTGTAAGGTGCTTGGGCCTGGGTCGCAGGAGCGAGGCAGGAGGGGGCTGGGCCCGGAGGCTGCCTCACACTCTGGCTGCATGGGGAGAATTCCCGGCCGCGTCCCTGCCCGAGAGCTGAGGCAGCAAAGGGTCGGGTGGAGGGCCTTCTTCCTGGGCCCTCTCTCCTCCGCCTGGATCTCCAGGGGCATTTGTGCGCAATTCTTCAAATCAAAAGCATAGAAGATCCTAAACTTTTAACCCTCGTCCCCGCTCGGAGGCCAGTCGGGGTACCAACGCCAGACTTACATTGCAATGCCCAGTCCGTTAGATTTCTGTGCCCGCTGTAGTGAATCACCGAACCGGGGGGAGGGGGGGGGCTTAAAACAACAGGAATTGCTTGTCTCACGGTGTAGGGGCCCGGAGGCCCCAGTCAAGGTGTGGGCGGGCAGGATTGGCTGTCTCCGGGGGCGCCGAGGGGCGCATCCGCTCCAGGTCTCTCCCCCAGCGTCCGTGGGGTGCCCGTGCTCCTCCGCTTGCGGACACGTCACTCCAGCCTGTGGTCCGTCTTCACGAGGGTTCCTCTGTGCGCGTGCCTGTCCAAATCTCTCTCTTATAAGAAAGACCCCAGGGGCGCCTGGGTGGCTCAGTTGGCTAAGCGTCCGACTTCGGCTCAGGTCGTGATCTCACGGTTCGTGGGTTTGAGCCCCGCTTCGGGCTCCGTGCTGACAGCTCGGAGCCTGGAGCTGCTTCCGATTCTGTGTCTCCCTCTCTCTCTGTCCTTCCCCTACTCATGCTCTGTTTTTCTCTGTCTCAATAATAAATAAACATATAAAAAATACTTTATAAAAGAAATACCCCAATCACCGAGTTTAGGTCCCACTTGAATCCGCTTGACGTCTTAGCGTGATCACATCTGCAGAGACCCTATTTCCAAATAAGGTCACGGACACAGGCTCCGGGTGGACCTGAATTTTAGGGGGAAGCTCTTCATGCCGGGCTGGCCCAGGCGGCCACTCTGTGTTCGGTCTCCTTGGGATACAGAGCCGAGGCACCCTGGGGTGGCCGTGGAGTCAACCTCACAGAGAATGAAGGCCAAGGCCATGGCCCTTCTGCGTCTGCTTCTCCTTTAAGTCCTGCTTGTATTTATTCCCCATTCTGGCCCAAAACAGAATTGCCGGGGGGCTCTTTTAGAGATCACTTGAGCCTGGGTCCCTTTGGAAATATGGAGAGTCTGGCCTGGACCTCAGCTCTCTTAGTTTTAAAGTCTCCACAGGTGATTCTGTGGCACCACGGCCGGCCAAGGGTGATGGCCTCACGCACACTGGGGTTACTAAACGCTGACCTTGAAGGCGGTGTGCTGGCTCCTTTAATTGTTGCCTGGCTGGTTAACTGGCTTGGTGTCTATGAGAGGCAGTTGGCTTAAGAAATCGTCTGATGTCTGTCTGCCTGTGTGAGGATTTCTGAGAGCTGTAGGACCGGAACTATGGCCTGCAAAGGGAGGATGAGGTTGTGAAATTTGGGATGAAGGGAGCAGTAGGGAGGATCTGGGTCCCTCCTGCAAGGCCTTGTTCCCCCATCCCTTCCAGGAAAGTGAGGACAAACGAGAAACGGTTCCTGCCTCAGCCCTGCTCCCATGTGCTTCGGGCCCACCTCTTACCCCCTAATGGAGTCCGTGACTGTCCACCTCCCGCCGCCCGGCCCCAGACCGGTTTTGGGCTAGTTCTTTAGTTAGTGCCACCCTGGAGGGAGCCTGCAGTTACTTAGCCAGCTGAGCAATGTGGCCAGTTTGGGCCGGTTTCTGGAGTCCTGGGTGAATCCAGGAGCCCCCTGGACCTGGCGAATATGATCTCACTTCTGCCTCTGGTGGCAGTGTCCAAGGCCACGTAGCTCCCGGACAGTGGCCCCACGATGGCATCTTTCTCAGGGGGTTCCCATCTCCAGACACGGCTCTCGGCAAACCCTCTGGTGATCTTCGGCAGCGTGGAAAAGGGCCCACTGCCAAGGTCACTTGCTGGTTGCCGGGGCGAGCGGGCCAGACCCTGGCCACCTGCAGGAAATGCACGCGAGCATCCGGAAATGACTGTGTCTTCACTGGACCCATGTGCCCAGGTGCCCAGGAAGAGCAAGGCAGATAAGATCCCTGTGCGTTGAATCTCGGGCCCCAAGTGCAAGGGGGCCGGGTGGGGGTGGCTCTCCTTAAAACGGCCGCTGGCGACTCCTTCCGTCGAGTGCCTGCTTGGTTTGGGTCGTGTACGTCCTTTCACAGCGGGCTGTGTTTCAACAAGCTGTCACGGAGTGGCCGGCTCCGCCCCACGGGAGGGAAGGAGAAGCGAGGCATTGTCCCCCTGCCTCAGGAGGGGTCACCGGTGCCGGGCAGTGTGCAGGTGGGCTCAAAACGGTGGGTGTCAGCGTGGGCGGAGCCCTGCGGTCCCCACAGCCCTGATGGCCAGACTCCAGGTGCTTTGGGAGAAAGATAAACCAAGTGCCTGTGTGAAAGAGGGAATGCATTTTCAGGACCTGGAGGGAGCGGGTTTTGAAGGGAGGGGCCCCTGGGCCTGGTTTTGGACAGTGTCCCTGGAAGGACGCAGTCTCCCGAGGGAGTCACTAGAACCTGGGCTGCTGGCGGTCCCCGGGGTTGGGCGACAGAAGGGCAGAGAAGTGCCCCAGACACAGGCGTGCAGGCCGTGCCCGGGCGCGGCCGGTGGGCGGAGGGCGCTCTCCCCTCACCTCGGGACCTGCCTGTGGTCTGAGGACTCGGGGTCAGCCTGCAGGCGAGACCCGCTTGGTCCTCGGGGATCCTCGGTCGTGGCCTGTGGTCCGTGAGCTGCAGGTGGGCTGGGCACCTGTCTCTCTTCTCTGCCGTCTCAGCTGGGTTGCCAGGCAGACCCCCGTGCAGGGTGCACTGTCCAAATCCATTGGCAGCATTTGAGCGCATCGAGAACAAGGATGGGGACCCCTTCCCAAGCTTACGGGGTTGGCGAGGAGGGAGGGCATGTAGCCACCCTAGGCCAGGGGCGGGGCCACTGCTCGATGCCCGGGGGCCTGCAGGTGTGGGTGAACCCCTCCCATTCCCAAATGGCTGCCAGACCCTGGCAGCCTGGAGGATGGAAGGCACAGCAGGAGAGAGAAAGGACTGGAGAAGAACGACCAGCGCAGTGGGCGGGGCCAGTGCTTCTCCCCTGCGTGGGATGCTCCCAAGGGCAAGTGGTCCCTTAACTAGGATGGTCTTCCTGGGAAGAGAAAAGCAGAGCTGAGAAGTCAAGGTTGGAGAGTGTGAACCCTAAACCTGAGGACGGAGCTGGGGGGACACACACCCAGGCGTGGTTAAGGGCATCACCAGTGGTGGCAGCGTGGGGTGTGCTGAGCACAGGGATCACCCGCCCAGGGAAAGGCGAGAGAGAGTTCCAGGCACAGAGCAGGCCAGAGAGGAGGGCAGGGGGCCAGGCGACACCTCCATGGCCAATGGTGTGCAATCTGCATCCCCGCCCAGGGGCCCGAGGCAAGCCTTTGAGGACGTGCACCTGTGGATGTCCGCCGGCGTGGCCCCGGGGGTTGGCCAGAAGCCAGAGGTCTGAACTGGTTCCGAATTGGAGTTTTGTGGCGGGGGGGGGGGGTGGGCATGGGCAGTGGTATTTCTTATTTACTTATTTATTTATTTAGAGTGCGTGCCTGGGGGAGGGGCAGAAAGAGAGAATCCAAAGCAGGCTCCACGCTGTCAGCACTGAGCCCGACGTGGCACTTGGTCTCTCAAACCGCGAGATCATGACCTGAGCCGAAGTCAAGAGTCAGACGCGCAACCGACTGAGTCCCCCGGGCGCCTCGTGGGCTCGTCGGTATTTCTAACTGTCCATGATTCTGGCACCTGTCAACGTTCGCACGGAGGGTTGTCTCCAGTGTGGGCCACTCAGGACACTTTGGGTTTGAGAAAAGCAAGTTCTTGGGGCTCCTGGGGGGCTCAGTATGTTGGGCGTGTGGCTCTTGGTTTTGGCTCAGGTCACAATCTCGTGGCTTGTGAGTTCAAGCCCCGTGTCAGGCTCTGCACTGTCAGCGCACGATTGACAGCTTGGGATCCTTTCTCTCTGCCCCTCACCCGATTGTGCTCTCTCTCTGTTTAAAAAAAAAAAAAAAGAAGAAGAATGTTCTGGATCTTTCATACAGGCATTGACAGCTGCAGTCGTATGTAACTTTAAATGGGTAGATCGATCCTGAGACTGCTTGGCCAGACTTCTGTCTTGGTGCTAAAGGGTCTGAGCAGGTGTGGAGACTGAGGACCAGGGGCATCAGTCCAGGGGTTAAGCGGGTAGATGAGATGCCTCGAGTTTGGGAGCAGAGGTGGCCGAGGGAAGTGGGGAGGGAGGACTCCCAGGAGCACCTGTGTCTCAGAGGGCGGGTGGGACGAAGTTGGCTCCCCGACCCAGACCTGGGAGCTCCCAGCACCTGCGGCCCTGGACCCCTGAGGCCTGAACTGGCTGGGGTCCTGCGGTGCCTCCGTCATTGCGTGGATGTGCGGCTCTGGGGACAAATGCGCAGAGACCCAGGGGAATCCCACTGCGCAGGTGACAAAGTTGGATCTGCTGTGTGTGAGTAGCACCCCGGGTCAGGCTTCTGGAGACCCCAGCGAGGCAGACGGGACAAGCGTTTACTCTAAAACCAAATTGAGGCGGAGTCTTCCTAAGAAGGGTCCTGTCCTGGGGTATAAAGACATCTGTCCAAAGGTAGACAGGGGACGGGGCGGGGGGCGACATGGGTCTCCAGCCCTGAAACTGTAAGCAAAGCTGTGTGTCTGTGCTCGCGCGTGCGTGCCCGGATTTTCCGAGGCAGGGGCCGTGGCTGCCACCAGATTCTCAGAGGGCGATGTGACCGCTAAGAGCTGGTTTGCTACCGTGGAAAAAACTCTTTGTATGGCCTGTAGGGGAGAGGGGAGGACACGGTGAGAAGACTCACTGGAACTGAAACGTGGGCAGCCTGGAGCCTGGAGCCCCAGCAGGGGGACCTGCTGGAGGATTCTGTGCGCACCCCCCACCCCCCCGGGACTGATAGATGTTGGCAGGAGGCAGGCTGCAGGCAGGAGAGCGATTTTAAGGGGCCTGGGGTCCTCCAGGAGCCCCTCCGCCTGCGCTGGTTGGGGGGGGGTGGTTCTCAGGAGACAGAAGACAGGTCTAGCAACTGGTGGGGCTGGTGGGGAGGGGAGGGGCGTGAAGGGCTCGTAGGGGGTCGTCTCAGTGCCCAGAGGCCAGGTACCCCCTAACGTGCTCAGGGAAGGTCGCCCTGTTTAGTTCTGCCGGGACACAGAGAGGGGGGGTCTGCGCGGGGAAGTCTCTGGCCATCGCTGAGCAGACGGTGGAAAATGTGGGGGTTGGGGGGACCCGGGAGGGAAGGGGAAGTAGAACATGGAGGGGGAAGACGAGTCAGCAGGAAGCGAGGGAGCTGACTCTTGAAACAAGCCTGTTAGGGAGGCCGCCGTGCAGCCCCACGTCCGCATCCACGTCGACTTCCCGGGCAAGTGCCCTCTGCCTCCGTTTCTCCAGCTCTCAATAGAGGGTAAAGTGCTTACCTCCGAGGGTTGTGGGCGAGGGTCACAAGAAAGAGCAGAGGTCACGGGAGGCTCTGGTGGGTGGGGGGCTGTTGGGGGCGGCGTTCGACCTCTCCGTGTGAGACCCTGTGCCGTAGGCGCCATCCCCACCCAGCAGGGCGCAGGCCGGGTGATCGATCACCCAGGGAAGGGAGCTGGGGAGACACAGGCAGGAAATCATTGTAATTGTGTGAAGGGCACGTGACGGGGACGGTGATGATCATGGCTGTCGCTGATAAGTGCTAACTGCTCAAAAGTGACCCACGTGTCCCTGGCGTTAGCCCCTTTGGTTCAGCTGTTATCCCCATTTTACGGAAGGTCAAGGTGAGGCACGGTGGATGAGGTCACTTGCTCAGGGTCTCACGCACCTGGCAGGTAGTGGAGAAAATGGGGGGTGTTAATGGAGGAGCCTGACCTTCGGGATTCTGAGTCACGGGAGCTTGGCTGGGGTGGAGGGTGGAGGGTGGAGGGTGGAGGGAGAGAACCCTCTTGCTCAGAGGTTAGCCCATCGACTGCAGATGAGCCAAATAAATGAAGCTCTATCCTGACAGCAAAATATCCAGCTGTCATTTTAAGTGGTGTCACGGCTTCATGTTTATGACCTAGAAGAACCCCCAGAGCGTATTAATTTTAAAAAGCGCGGTTGTGGTCTGAATGCTTTCAAATCCATTTTATTTTATTATATTATATTTTATTTTATTTTACTTTAGTTTATCTTATTTTATCTTATTTTATTTATTTTATTTTATTTTTAATTTTATCTTATTTTATTGATTATTTTTAAAATTGTGTTTAAATCCAAGCTAGTTAAACTGTAGAATAATCATGGCTTCAGGAGTGGAACCCAGGGATCCATCACTGACATACAACACCCAGTGCTCCTCCCAGCAAGTGCCCTCCTCAGTGCCCATCCCCCCTCCAGCCCATCCCCCCACCCCCTCCCCTCCAGCAACCCTCAGTTTGTTCTTTGTATTTAAGAGTCTCTTACAGTGTGCCTCCTCCTCTGTTTTTATCTTACTTTTCCTTCCCTTCCCTTATTTTTATGTTTTAAGCTTACTTTTATTTATTTTGAGAGAGAGGGGAGGGGCGCTAAGAGGGGGACATTTAGCCCAAACAGGCTCCACGCTGTCAGCACAGAGCCTGACGCGGCGCTCAGACCCATGAATCGTGAGATCATGACCTGAGCCGAAATCAAAAGTCAGACACTCAACCAACGGAGCCCCCCAGTACCCCTGCTTTTGCATTTTAAACCTTCTCTCCCTCAGGGCGCCTGGGTGGCTCTGTTGGTTTAGCCTCCGACTTAAGCTCAGGTCATGATCTGAACCCATGATTCGTGGGTTTGAGCCCCGCGTCGGGCTCTGTGCTGACAGCTCGGAGCCTGGAACCTGCTTCGGATTCTGTGTCTCCCTCTCTCTCTGCCCCTCCCCCGCCGTGCTTGGTCTCGGTCTCCAAAAACTAAGTAAACATTTAAAAAGAAAAAAAAAGAAGTGGAAGGACAGAGATGAGGTTTCCTCAGGAGGGGAGAGCGGAGGAGAGGCCCCCACGTGATGGGGTGAGGGCGCTGAGCCTGGAGGGGGCACGTGCCACCTCAGAGCCGCCTGACTTTGCCTTGGGTCCTCCGGGAAGCAGTCGCACCGAAGGGTTTATTGCCCCTTGGAACGCCCGTCACCCTCCATCCGCCTCGGGGACAGGCCGTGCCTCCCGTCAGCTTTATTAAGGTGCGGTCCCACACCGCTGTCCACCTGTTCAAGGTGTACACGGCAGGGGTTTTTAGTGCCTCTGCGGGCTCGTGCGGCCGTCACCACCGGCTGATTTTACAGCAGCCAGAGGACCCCTGAGCTGGGTTCCCTTTGCCGCTCCTCAGTGGGAGGCGTGGGGTAGCCCTGGGCCTCCTCGAACTTCGCAGACTGCACCCACCACCAGAGCCTGTTCTTTAGGGGCAGAGAGAGAGGGAGACACCGAATCCGAAGACAGGCTCCGGGCTCCGAGCTGTCAGCACAGAGCCCGACGCGGGGCTCAAACCCACGAACCGCGAGATCGTGACCTGAGCCGAAGTCAAGAGTCAGACCCTTCACTGACTGAGCCCCCCGGGTGTCCCTGGAGCCGGCTGTTCTAACCCGGTTTCCTGGGATGCAGCCCCGCACGCGGGAGTTCGGGGCCCACAGCTGCTTCTGAGCTGGGCGGCAGAGCCGAATGGTTGTGGTAGGCGGTGTGGCGCGCAGAGCCCGGACAAGGGGCCGTTGGGCCCTCCCCGGACCCAAGCTGAGCCCTGGGCTGAGTCATGAGGGCCGGCTGCACGCTTGGGCTTTCTGCCTCCGGCTCCCCTCTCCCCTGCTTGCCGGCTTGAGAAGCGGTGGTGCCTTGGGGTATCGTTCCCCGAACCGAGCTCAGATGCAGTGAACCCACCCACCTCTTCTGGGCTCTCGGGCCGGCGAGCAAAGTGGCCTAGAAGCGGCAGAGATGAGCTTCAGGGCAAAACCCCGGCTTTCTGCTGTGCAGTGTTCCAGGTAGAGAGACCCTGAGATCACATCAGCGTGTCCTTGGGGACAGGACCTGGCGTGGGGTGAGGCTTTACTTGTCCCTCCTGGTCTGCAGTCTGGAGATTGTGGTTGGGCATGAGGGGCCAGGGCACCTTCATAGACCCGGTGGAGCATGAGACCCCCGCACCAGGCTTGGCGCACACCCCTCCCGCTGTAATCACAGGCCCTGGTTAGAAAACCCTTCGATGGCTGTCAGTCCCCCCCCCGCCCCCCGCACCCGGGATTCTGAGACCCTGCGCGCTGCTCCGACCTGGAACTCTGGGAAGAGGCCGCGGCCGGCCCAGGGGGATAAGCCTGCGTCGTTCCTGGCTGGCTCTCGCCCCTGCTGCCTTCCTCTCCCCACCCTTGTCCGGGTGGGGAGTTTGGGGCGCGAGGGTGGACTCCTAGCGAGGCCGCGTGGCAGGAGGACCATGTACTCGATGGTCCCGCAGGATCACAGCGCCAAAGAGAGCTTGTGCCCACGGTGGCCTGCAGCTCTGCCTCTGCGCCTGGTCCCGCCAGGTGGCTGCGAGTTCGCTGTGCGGAGTTGGCTGGCCCTCCCCAGGCCACCGTGTCCTCCCCCAGGCCCTGTGACGTGCAGGAGAGTGGAGAGCGAGGACAGGAGTGAGCACAAAGCCAGGAGGATGCTGCACGCAGAGGTGCCGTTTGGGCTGCGTGCCTCCCGTGTCCGCACTGAGTCTGGGCTCACATCACCACCAGGCGCTCCAGCACTGGGGAAGGGCACCTGACCCTTTGCCCAGGTCACAAGGCTACTGGGCGTCCCAGCTGCAACCCCAGCCCGGAGTCCAGGGTGCTTTGAAGAGCTGGCGCTCCATTTGTCGGGGGCTGGGGGCGAGGGGACTCGGGGTCACCGTGGGCTTCAGGTCCGTGGAGAGGATCTTGTCCCATTCAGAGGGGAGAATGCATTTCAGGAGGACTGTGTTGGCCTGTGGGGGGCTGACTTTGGGGCACACGAGGTGCCCTGCTTGTTGGGCACAGGGCTATTGGTTGGACGTTGCACACAGTGGCCTGCTGGGGGCTTCTGTCTACAGCTCTCCTGGCGTTGAGCCTTCATTCCTTCAATGTCTCTGGGAGAAAAGGACCAGCCTGGCATTTCAGGAGGAGGCGGAGAGGGAGGCGCTAGAGCCAGGATGCAGGCCGCCCGTCCCGGATTCTCAGTTGTGACATCTTGGCCCCTTGGCCCTGGGGCGGCTCCAGGACAGAGAACGAAGGAACAAATCTATAGCGGCCTCGGCTTTCTGTGCACCGGTTCCGGAAGGTGGGGATTGAAAACCCTAGAGGCCCATCGCCCCCAATTGTACGTCTCTTAGACGAAGACGCCGACCGTCGAGGCCTTCCCAGCGGGGCCTCCCGTCTCCCTTCCTAGTTCCGAGGCCTCGGGGAGGCAGGGGAGGCCGGTGTCCCCTCCTGTCGGGACAGGGAGCGGCTGGAGGACTCGAGCAAGGTCATGCAGCTGAGGGCTCTTGCCAGGAATCCACGGAGCCTGGTCCTGGCACGCGTCTCTAGAAACGGGACGGGATGTCACAGCTCTGGACCTCCCGTTGCTCGGTCATCTGGCCGAGGGGCTTGCCGTCCTTGGAAGGGCCTGGCTGCGGGGATATTCTGTCTTAACCCGAGCCGCTGAGAGGCGCGCAAGGGCATTTCGGCCTTGCCGCTCGGGGGCTTTAACGATAAGCCTCCTGTCTTGTCACGCAGCCCTGTATCTAGGCATTTTCTGAGGGAAGGAATTCAGGACACGTGCCAGCGTTGAGTCAGGACATTCGTCTCTGTCTTGTTTGTCTTAGGGAAGCGTTAGAAACACCTACACACACAGCAGCAGGGGAGCCGTTAAGTAAATCACAGCTTCTGATGCTCTGCGGGACCAAATGCTGCATGAGTTTTATTTTTTAACGTGGCGTGTTCAGGTAGAGGGGAGAAATGAGACTTTCTGTTACAAGTGGGCGTTTCCTAGTTTTTCTCTGATGAGCGTGAACGATACGTGTAATTTTTAAAGTTACGGTTCGCTAAGGTGCGGGTCTGACTGCGGAGGGTGGCAGCACGGGCCCGGGC
This sequence comes from Cryptoprocta ferox, assembly GCA_028646485.1. Taxonomy (NCBI): domain Eukaryota; kingdom Metazoa; phylum Chordata; class Mammalia; order Carnivora; family Eupleridae; genus Cryptoprocta; species Cryptoprocta ferox. The sequence goes on along the minus strand of CM053565.1, from coordinate 53,958,712 downwards.
TTCCGGAAGTCCGGTGGTCCCACGCCGGTGGGGGACCCAGGGAGGAGGTACCATTGAGCAGAGCAGGTCAGTGCAGGTGGGGGGTGGGGGGAGCTGTTGCTGAGGTGGTGTTAGGACCCGGGCTTGGGAGAAATGTCTTCAGTGGTGGCGGCCATCCTGGGACATTCTGGAAGGCAGTCCGAGGTCCCCTAAGCTGTAATATTTGGATGCTGTGTTGAGTCCATCCCTCACCTTGAACTTGTCCCTTGCTGGAGGTGGGGACGACAAGATCATGCTGAAGAGGCTGGGGGGCTGGGAGGGGTATTCACTGCAGCAGGAGAAGTAGAAGACTCTGCACCTACAGGACCAGGAAGAGGGACCCCCCCCCAACAAAGGGGGATGGAGGGGACCGACTGTGGTCAAGGACTTCTGTGGGAGGAATTCCTCCGAGGGCCCTTCCAGCCCCAAACAAAGGCTTTTGTCCCCAAGATTCCCACACTTCAGCCAAGTTCCTGCTATTAACCTTCTCCTTTCAAGAATCCAAACCCCAGGGCGCCTGGGTGGCTCAGTCCAACTCCGGCTCAGGTCGTGATCTCACGGTTCGTGAGTTCGAGCCCCGCGTCGGGCTCTGTGCTGACAGCTCGGAGCCTGGAGCCTGCTTCCGATTCTGCGTCTCCCCGTCTCTCTGCCCCTCCCCTGCTTGTGCTCTGTCTCTCTTTCTCCCTTTCTCAAAAATAAACACTTAAAAAAAAAAAAAAAGAAAGAAACCAAACCCCACGATTGGTTGCTTTGACTTCTTAAGGCCAAAGTCACGTTCTCCAAACTAAACTTCTTGACTGTCCGATTTGTGGAGCGTGCCCCCAGCCCTAGAAACGAGGTCGGGTGTGTCTGATTTCTTATTTTGTGCGGGTGGGTGGCCACAGGGGCCCGGGGCCAGGAGCCCTTCTCCGCCCGCGTCCAGCCAGCTCCGCTCGGCAGTGGTGTCCTGGAGGACCATGTGTCCCCGACCTGAGTGGGAGCAGACGCCCTCCCTGCGGGGGGAGGGGCGCCAGACATCTTGGGGATCCCTGACTTGGACGCCGGGAAGAGCGACCCCCTGGCGAGAGGGGCGGCCGGCATGTGCTGCCAGGCCCCTCCTTAAACACCAAAAGGGCACATGCGCCCCAACTGTCATGATGCCCCTGTGTGCGGGCCGCCCATCTGCTCAACGCCCCGGCCGCTTGAGCTGGATCTTCGTGATGGGCAGACTCCCAGCAGGTGTCCTGCTAGGCGCTGGGCACGCGCCCTCTGGCTGGCCGGTCCCTGACTTCAGCCCTGCTCTGATGTCACAAGCCAGCAGCTCTGTGGTTCCCGCGGCAGCGGCCTGCGTGGTTCACCAGGCGGGCCAGACACCGGGCTGCTGGTGGAGGTGGGGAGCTGCGAGTCCAGCCTACCCTGGTCAGTGGGCCCTGGAGACCCCAGTGCAGACTCCAGAGTTCGGTGGTGCCCGGCCCTGACCCATTGTGGGCCGTGCCCCGTGTTTGAGGGGCGCTCTTACAGGGGCCTTGGGAAGTGGGCCCGTCAGGGTCGCTAGGCCGCATGTCCAGGAGGCTAATCTGAATTTCTTTTTTTTTTTTTTAAACGTTTATTCATTTTTTGAGAGAGAGACAGGGCATGAGTGGGGGAGGGGCAGAGAGAGAGGGAGACACAGAATGGGAAGCAGGTTCCAGGCTCCGAGCTGTCAGCACAGAGCCCGACGCGGGACTGGAACTCACGAACCGCGAGATCACGACCTGAGCCACAGTCGGACACTCAACTGACTGAGCCCCCCGGGCGCCCCTAGAAGGCTAATTTGAACATCCTGTTCTGTGGGGCTCCCAGCCGCATGGGAGGTGGAGGCTGGGGACGGGCTTGGGGGTGAATGTGCTTGTTTGGGGGGGGGTGGGGAGAAGTCCTCCTGCTCCAAGAACAGCCGTGGTCATGGGGGCCCCCTCACCGGCACTGGGTAGCTGGGGTCGTGAGGGTTCAGGGAAACCCCGTGATTGTCAAGCCACCAGTCGGGCCGACCGTAAGCGGCCCACCTGGCTATCCTGGTGTCTCCCGTGTGTTTGCAAGAGTCTGTGCCTCGTGTCCGCCTCTGAAGCTGGTCGAGGGGATGACAGGGACGCGGGAGCCTGAGCTTACTCCCCCGGGGGGCTGGCTGCCCCGCCCCCTTGGCCTTCTAGAACCATCCCAGTCAGGCCATGCGTCAGGGTGACGGTTAAACATACAGGTTTATAAGCCCCCACCCTAGGATTTGGGTGCAAAACGCTGCCGCGGGGCCTGGATTCTTCTTCTCCCACGACTCCGCCTGCCCCCGGTGGTTCTGATCCAGCTCGTCCAAAATCCAGCCGGCCTTGGGAACCAGCCCTGTGGACCCTTTAGCTGAGAGTCGGAAGTGGGCAAACCCCAAGGCTCTGGGCAGCCCAGCGGTTGTATTTTTAAAGGCTAGAGCTCAGAGAAATGGAGTTTAAAATGTTTCTGATGTTTGTTTTATCCGGGCGCGGCTTGGATGCTTCCAGTGATGGGTGTCTCACTACGTACAAGTCACCCCCATGATTTCAAGACAGACATTTAGCAAGTGCTTCTTTCCACCTGGCCAGTTTCTGCCTGTAATGTGTTGTTGGTCTAGCTCCGTCATCTGGAGAAACACACAGTGAGTACCGCCCTCTTCCCCAGACAGCTTGCCAAGCATTTGGGTGTTTCATAGTGATGAATGCTAGCGTCTATACAGACGGGTGCTGTTATTACCACCGTTTCACAGAGGGGCAAACTGAGGCACGCGGAGTTAAGAAACTTGCGCTGGGTCACACAGTTTGTACTCGTCACCACCGCACTGTGCTGTTCTAGACTTTTCCATCTCCTTCAGTCTCCTTTCCAGACATTCTTGGTTCCTAGGATTTTTCTTCCTCGGACGGGTTTTTGACTCTCCTCCTGAATTCAGGCTGCAGCCCCTCCCCGCCCTTGTTGGTTGCTCTAGTTTTTGTGAATCCTTTCTGGGAAGACACATCTCTCCATTATCCGGATTTCCGCCTTAGTGAACTTGTAGTTGTCATTTATGTGTATTTCTTTCTTCTTTAAATGTTTAACTTTTTAACTTTTTTTAATTTTTTTAAACTTTTATTTTTTGAGAGACACCGTGTGAGTGGGGGAGGGGCAGAGAGAAAGGGAGCCACAGAATCCGAAGCAGGCTCCAGGCTCTGAGCTGTGTCTGCCTGACTGAGCCACCCAGGTGCCCCTGGTCCTATGCATTTTAAAAGTCTTTAAAGGGATTCTTTATGTTGTCGTCCAAAACCTAACCTGGAATGTTCCAAAAAAGGTCAAATACGATCTCTTCTGTGTACTCTCAGAAGGCAGAAATGATGAACTTCACATTTGAAAGGGTAAGCTTTCATTATACGGAAGGGCTCTTTCTCTGGCCACGCCAGCTAACGGGAGCCTTTCTGTATCTATTTTTGTTATGTTTCAAAGAAAAGGTGCTAAACCGTGGGACCCAGGCGCCGAGCCCGCAGACTCTGGAGAAGGGCAGAGAGTTTCTCCTGCTGCCACAGAGGTCTGGGGCGGCCGGACCTGGCTTGGGGAAATGTGGGTAGGGCTGAGGAGGCGTCTGTTTGCGGAAGAAGAAGTTGTGCGTGAGCAGAGTTGGGGCGCTAGACCTGGATGGGGGGCAGGGAGCCCAGCTGGGGAGGGGGGGCAGGATCACGAGCTGCCGGCGGGGTCTCAGGCCCACGGGCCAGGGATTGTGGACCTGGTGGGGATCGCCTGGTGAACTGACCGTGCTCTGGGCCCCTCCCTGTAGGGGCTGGGGCAGGATCGGCGTGGAGCAGGGCCCAGCATCTGCATTTTCACTGGCAGTGCAGGTGACAGGGAGGCAGGTGGGCTGTGGACAGACACCTGGACCCCTGCTGGTGTGGGCGAGAAGCTGCTGCAGCCCGAGCACCGGCTGAATTAGAATGGTGGCAGAGGTGGAATGGCCGGGCTCGGGGTGGGGGCAGGGAGGGGCGGGTGCGTGGCACAGAGAGCCTGATTAGGGGTCTTTCAGGAGGGGCTCAGGTGGGGAGGGGGCTGGGAAGGAGGCAGATGAAGACCCGGATGCTGGGCGGAGCCATCTGCTAGGACTGCCCTTCTAAGTATGGTCCCCGGACCACAGCGTCACAGCCCCTGGCAGCTCCTGAAATTTATTTATTTAATTTGGGAGAGAGCAAGCAGGGGAGGGGCAGAGAGAGAGGGAGGGAGAGGATCCCGAGCAGGCTCCACGCTGCCAGCACGGAGCCCGACCCAGGCTCAAATCCACGAATCAGGAGCTCATGACCTGAGCGGAAACCAAGAGTCGGACCCTTAACCAACTGAGCCACCCAGTCGCCCCCAGGTGAGACGTTCTGACCACCCTCAGGGGCAGGGGCAGTGTCTCGGATCAGGGTCTGCCTGCTCGGATTTGAACCCTTGCTGTACTGCCTGTGAGCTGTGTGGCCTTAGGCAAGTGACTTAATCTCTCTGAGTCTCGGTTCCCCATCAGAAAGTGGGGTAGGAATAGAGTTCCTCATGGTGAGACTGTGTGAGAATGACGGCCTGCTTCAACTGTGTCCCCCTTTCGTGGCCCTGTCCCCCCCTTCGTGGCCCTGTCCCCCCCTTCATGGCCCTGTCCCCCCCCTTCGTGGCCCTGCAGCATTATGCATCTTGTACATGAGAGGGAACCACAGGACCTGAGACCCTCCGTCTTGCCTGACGTCGGAGCCCCTGGTCTGGGCACCTCCCGGCCTCTGAGCTTGTCCATCCTGCTCACGGGCGTGGGGAGCCCCGGAGTCTGCTGTGGGCCTGGCGCTTCCCCGCTGCCCGCAAACGGGGTCTCCCCGGCAGCCTGGCAGGGGGCCGTCTCTACCGGAAGGCTGTCTGCCTGGGGGTGGCCGCCGCCCTGGGGCCGCGGAGGGTGAGCGAGAGAATGGGCCCAGTGTCCGCTTGGCACTGGAGGCCGGTCGGGTCCACCTTCCCTCCGTCTGCTGCTCTGAGCGGGGCTTGTGCAGGGACGGGGGCTGTGGTTTCCCTGAGCGGTGGAAGGCAGCCGTCCAGCTCCGGGGGGGGGAGCAGGACTCGGACACTGCAGGGAGAACCCTAGGACACTGAGGACACTGTGGTGTCAAGTGAGCAAGCAGGGTGGGGCTTAGAGTGTCAGCACGCGGGAGCTGGGGACGTGGACAGACAGCAAGGGGCCTGCTGGTTATCACTTCTGGACTTTGTCCCCGAGATGTCCGTCTGGGTGTTTTGTTTTCATCCATTTGCGTGTCTCCAGGAAACCGGCTCAGAGGCATTGGGGTGCCCGCCCCAGCGGGCCCGGCTCAGGGTGCTGGAGGGCTTGGGGGCCCTCCGGAGTGGGAGAAGCACGTCCAGGCTTGACTCACCGCGGCCAGGAGCAGCGGGGGAGCCGGTGGACCCCCGGATCTAGGGGTGCACTTTCCCTCCCTCCCTGCACGGGTCTCCCACGGCGGACGAGGGGGCATCCACAGCTCTGTCCGCCTGTTTGGACACCATCGCGGCCGTTCCCGGGATAGGAAAAGCTCCGTCTCGGGCATCTGAGCCTCGGACCCAAACCCCGTGCTTCCCTGGGAAGGTCGTGTCTTGGGGTGCGTGCTTTCCTTTCTCTTGGGCACACAATCGCTGGGCCGTACGATCAACCTGCGTCTGCCTTTTAAAAATCGGCCAAACTCCTTTTCCGCAGCGGCCGCCCCATTTTGCATGCCCGCCCGCAGCGTGCGAGCCTTCTCCGCTTGCCCACCGTCCTCACCAGCACTTGTTACTGTCCGTCTTTTCAGTTATGGCCATAATTCATGCCCGGCGGGTGTGCCTTCCCCTGATGACCGTCCACGCTGACCGTCTCGTGCCGCGTTAGCCGCGTGCCTCTTCTTTACGGAAGGATCTGTTTTTCGGGGGGGGGGGGATTCTTTGCCTGTTTAAAAACGGGATTATTTGTCTTCGTGCATTTTGAGTGGTTTACGTAATCTAGGTTCAAGCCTGTTTTGTTGGGTGTGTGACTCACAGGTATTTCCTGCCAGTCTGTGCCTTGTGTTCTCACTAATGACGTCTCTTGGAGGGCAAAGGTTTTGGGTGCCGATGCTGTTTTATCAGTTTCTTGTATCGGTTGTGTTTTCGGGGATGTATTTGAGGTGTCTTTACCTAACCCAGGGTCACGAAGATGCACTCAAGTTTCCTTCTGAACCATAGTTGTAGACCTGACGTTAAGGCCTGCACTCCACTTCGAGTTGATTTTTGTACACAGCGGATGATTTTGTATGTGGCAAAATAGGGGTCTGTGTTTGTGTTTTTTGCACGCGGCCGTCCAGCTGTCCCAGCACGATTTGTTGGAAAAGCGTCTGACGCCCAGCTTTCCCCCTCTCCCCCTCCTCTTCCTCATCACGGTGGTGGGCGCGGGGGCTGTAAGAATATAACTGCATGATCGGATTTCCCCAGAGCCGGCGGCACTGTGAGTGGCCTCGGTTGGTCGAAGGCACCGTGGCCGCCCTGAGCGGCATAGGCCTGGCTCTGCCGCTTGCCAGCTGTGTGATCTGGGCCAAGTTTCTTAATCGGTCCTTGCCTCAGTTTCCCCACCTGTGAACCAGGGATGCTAATAGCTCCTTATCTCGCAGGGTTATTGTGAGAAAGACGAGCAGAAACATGTAAGGTGCTGGAAGGGGACCCCGCACACAGACTCGGTGCTGTGTTCTGACTCCCGCCACGCCTCTGGGCTGGCCTTGGTCAGCCCCCAGAAATGCAAGCAGGGAGGGGTGGTGAAGGGGCGCTCGGCACAGCCTGCCGCTGTTCAGGAAGGGGCTCCTTTAGCCCACCAGCCTGGCTGGTCCTGATATCAGCTGCAGGCGGCCACGGAAATGACTCCACACTTTTTTGGTGTAAACGCCCCTCCTTTTCTGGGAGGGCAGGCAGCGCCCGGGTCCCTTCCTGAGACCAGAGCGTCCCCCCCCCCCACCCGCCAATAATCCCATGAGCAAAGAGCTGCGAATCCTGAAAAAAGAAGCTTAACCCTCCCCCCTCGATTGGTTTGCACTGGGTCCTAGTACCAAATGTGCGTGCACTCTTGCCTACACACGCACACCCTTGCACACGTGCACTCACACCCTGCCTAGCAGGCTCCTCCTCCCCCTCCCTTTCCTCCTGCCACTTACAAGCAGCTTCCCCTGCAGAGACCAGACCCTCGCACCCTTCCGCCCCTGCCTGAGTCCTCACGCGTCTCCCAGGGTTGGGGGCTCAACCTTGGCAGTGCTGACGTGCGGGGCTGAAGCAGCGTTCATGGTGGGGACCGTCCCCGGGCAGTGCGGGATGGGGAGCCGCGTCCCAGGCCTCCCCGTGCTAGATGCCAGCGTGTTGTGACAACAAAGTGTGTTTCCCAACATCGCCACATGTGCCCTGCAGAGCAGACCCACACCCCGCTGGAAACAGCCGCCCGACTGGATCTTGTTAAAGGTGCGCAAGGCACATCGGGAACAGAGCCTGGGCCCTTGCGGGCGGGTGTTGGCCACAGTGATCTGGAGGGACGCATGTTAGAGCTTGGCCCGCATTCCGAGCTCCGTGCACCTTGTCTCCAGGGGCTCGCTCTCCTCGGGACGTTCCGGGCTGTGGTGCACGTCCTCCTGTGCTTGCGGGCTTGGTGTGAAACAGCCTCGGCCCCACCACCTTCCCCGCCGAAGCCGTGTCCGCAGAGGTCGCCGACATGAGAAGAAACGCAGATAGAACCGCTTGGCCGTGTCCCAGCCCCGACCACGAAGCCCCGCTTGTGAGGCGGAAGAACAAGCTGCTCCAAGTCCGTGAGAAAGGGGAGCTCGCTCCGCTGAGAAGGCAGGGCCTCCAGCAGCATGTGGCGGAGGAGCCAGAGGCAGGGTGGCAGGAGGCCCCGAGCCCGCCAGCGCGAGGCTCCGAGAGGCCGTCCTTGGCGCATCTGTTCAGTGTCTCGGGAGGACAGGCCAGGGAGCACCGGCCTGACTCAGAGGGCCCCGCCCAGCGAGGAGCGGCCCGGCTGCAGAGGGCCGGGGAGAAGCACAGCGCAGAGAAGGGTCACAGAGAGGAGCTGGCGCGACCGCAGCCCCGGCGCACCAAGAGGAAGGCGGTGGGTGCGGAGAAGCAGGGGGCTGCCAAGGCCGCAGGCCAGACCCGTCGTCCCCCCGGCCCCCGGGAGAGGAATAAGGGGACGCAAGTGCCTTTGACGAAGACGGACAGTGACTGCCATGACCCGCAGGGGAGCCACGGGCACATAGAAAAGCTGCTGGCCATCGTAGAGGAGCTGGAATGTCTGGGGAAGCCGGGGCGAGAAGGAGCCTGGGACGGGAAGGAGGCCGGTTCTCCTGTTCCAGGCCTGAGAAACAACAGTCCGGATCAGGGTCCCGACGGGAAAGCGAAAGACCTAGAACAGCTGTGGCCGGTTGGCTCGCCCTGCAGAAGGGGGGCCCTGTCCCTGGCCTCGCGGTGCCGGCCCGGTGACAGGAGCTCGTGGCAGAGGGAGCTGGAGTTCACCTTCGAAGAGTTGTTTGATACGAACAGAAAGCTGAAGAAACACCTGATCTTGAACCTTGCACCCAGGGCGGATCACAACCCCGGCGGAGAGCACGGCCTCTCAGGGATGCAAGACGACAGCGGTGAGACCCTAAGAGACCAGAAAGCAGGGGGTGCGGGGGCGGAAACGGAGCCTGGCGGGGAGTCCGTGCGTCCCGCGTTCGCGGACGCCCACCAGTCGGCGTCCCAAGACAGTTTGAAAAAGTTCCTGAGCGAGCTCGAGAGCCAGAAGTATCCTAGGTTGGCCAAGTGCACGTTCAAGAATGAGAGTAAACCATTTCCCAAGGCAGGAATGCTTATCGGCGAAGAGAACCCGCTCCTGCGCGGCACCGGCTCTGGCCAGGCACCGGCCAGGCTCGACCCACTGGCCCAGGGCCCCCGTCACCCTGCCCCACAGGACCCCGCAGACGGAGCCGGCTGGACGGCGGTCCGGCCCAGGCAGAGGGCAGAGCCAGGGCGGAGGCCAGGGCGGCAGCCGGAGGAGCAGCCGGGACCCCTGGGGCTGGGCTGGGAAGCCCACCCCCAGGCTGTGCTGGAAGCACAGAAGGAACAGAGAAGGGCGTGTCTGGCTCTTCTGAAGTCTCACTCCCTCCAAGCCCCGGAAGGGGCGTGTGAAGGCAGCGCCACTTCCCTCTCGCCCTCCAGCTTCGAGGACGATGACAGGCACGGTCAGATGATCCAGGACCTTCAGCAGCAAATTGAAGAGCAAAACAAGTTGCACAAGCAGTTTCTCGAAGACGCCAGGAGACGCTTGCAAGAGTTTCAGAGCATATGAAAAGCGCGAGAGCTGCACCCACAATAAATGCCTCGCTGGTGCTCAAGCCCATGCCCTCCCTCTGTGTCTGCGTCACCCGCTCAGAATCCAGTCGCCCCCCCCTCCCCCTTAACAGCAGCCTCCCTGGTGTGACCGAGGGAGCCCGTGTGTGGCGCAGTCCGCGGGCCTGGCCACGGCCGGGGGCGCAGAGCGGTGCCCCGGGGCTGAGGCTGCCCACTCGCGCTGCTCGCGCAGGTGAACGGAGTCCAGGTGTTTTGGCCAAACGCTGGACTTTCAGGGACAGTTTGAGGCGTTTCAGCGTATTGCCGCTTAGCCGGTGGCCAAGACTGAAGCGGGGAGATGTCACTGAAACCTCTTAGGCCTTTTTCAGACCCACAAAGCCGACATCATTTAACAGGACCTCGCTTAGTATATACTCTTATAGCTTTAACATCAGCAAGTGCGGGTGAGGTGGAGGAGGGAGAGGACAGAGGAGGGAGAGGACAGAGGCTGAAAGGAGAAAGGGGAGTGGGGTCCCCAGCAACCCGGCCTGCCGGGCGACTCCGTCCGGGCGTGGCGTTGGCGGGGCACCTGGCCGGCTGGTCGGTGTGCCTTCCCTTGCTGTAGCCCTGGCCCAGCAGCCCCAGGAGACCTTGCCCTGGGGGGGGGGGGTGTCTCACTGATCGGTTGCAGATACTTAGGGACCGGGACGGGGGTGGATAAACTTTCCCTGCAGAGAACAGGATAGTAAATATTTCAGGCTTTGCCAGCGAGCCCGCCTGTGGCAACGACCCACAAAATCGGCCACCGTGTGTGGGAGACACACAGTGGAATGGGTGTGGCCGGGTTCCGGTATGACTTTATTTACAAAAATGTGGGGGGATCCTGGATTGGGACTTCAAGCCATAGTTTAGGTGGCCCTGGACCGGACACGCTTGGGTCCCCCCTTCCTCCCCAGGACGTCAGGTGCACGGAGTTGGGTCATGAGTCTACAGTCATGACGCATTCGTATCATTGGTCCGCGAACGGCCTTTTCCCTCCTAACGTGTCTTCCCTAATGGATGACGTAATGAACGAGTGTGAGCCCACGACCCCCACCCAAGGTCTGGAAGATTTGCTCAAAACCAGCTTATGCCTGTGTGCTACTTCCCTTTCATGTATGCTGTTCCTTCTCTGGCTACGTGCCTGCCGAACTCGGGATCGTCCCCCCCCCATTCCATCCTGTGGGGTGCCCAGGGAGATGTGGGACGACTCAGCCACATGACAAAGCTGAACTGGGCTTCCCTCGAGGGCATCGGGCTCCCAGGACCCCTGAGCGTGCCCCTTGGATGGGGCAGGGACAACATCCCGCTGAGGTTTTCGGGTTGGTTTCAGAGCTTCAGTGTCTCAGTGAGGAGGCTCTGCTGTCTCACATTTTCGTCTCATTGAAAGCATCTCCTTGGGCTCCAGGGCTGATCTGGCTTTTCCACGTTGGGTGGAGAACACGTATGCCCCCAGCCCGGTTTCGTTTTGTCCCCTGGTTCAGGAATGTCGGGGGTCGGGGCTGCAAAGCCCACCCGACAGTCTGATCTAAGCCCACCCCATAGGATGGAGAACGGAGCCCCGGGCCGGGAGGGGTGCTGGCGTTCAGTCGCCCAGCGTTGCACGTTACAAGATGAGATGTCCGGGGCTCCACACAGAGACGGTGGAACTCGGTCACCAGGTTCAAAGCCTCGGCCGCGATCGGACCAAACGTTGAGTCATGAGGTCTTCGGACGGCCTGGGAGCCCCCGTCTAATGACGGACGAGCCCGCCTTTGAGCGGGTTATTTCTTTTTCTACTCTCCAAGGTAGATATTTGTGGCCTGTGGGTTTTAGGTGAGGAACTGCCCCTTCTCGGCCACACTTGAACTAAATGTGGATGTAGGAGGTGGGCAGCGAGAGACATGGTGGAGGGTGAGTCACCGCTGCCCGGATGGTCACACCTACACTGTCCCCGGACAGCGGAATGAGACACCCTGCCCTTTGCCACCAGCAGGGATGCCCTCCCGCCCGCCCCCGACTCCCTCTGAGGATGTCGAGGTGTCTTCCGTGTCCGCCGTACTCAGAGAGCAGGCTGGGGTCCAGGCAGACCCCTTCTGGGCTCCCTGTTGATCTGAGGCGCCTGGACTGTGGTGCCAGAGGCCCTGGGACAGGGCCACCTGGGAGAGTGTGGGGCCCTGGCAGCTTCCCACGGGGCACTGCTAACTCCCGACTCACGATGACTGTGTGCACCTTCATTCTCCTGAAGTATTTCCTGGGTCCTCCCTCTCTGAACACTATATCTTCTAGAGCCTTCCATGGGTTTTATACTCTTGCCCGTGTCTTTGGGGGCAGTTTCCCCGTTTCCATCTCTGCATTTACAAGAACCTTTCCCATATGGTCGCTTCCTGGCAGTCCTGTCTGAGTCCTCCCCCCACAGACCGCAGGGACTCGGGAAAGCCCCCCTGGCTGACCTGGGGGTGTGCCGGCGCCCCTGTTTGCCCAGGGGGTTGGAGAAGAATGACAGCACGTGGGTGCCGCTGAGGTCCACTGCCCACGGGGACAGGTGCAGACCAGTGGCGCCTCACAAGTGCTGGGACAAGATGGGAACAGCGGTTTGCCCCATGATGGCATGACCCCCTCCTACACTTGCCTGGCCAGCGGGCATCAGGGGCTTCGGCCATGACCCCGCCTTCTGCGCACGCTGCTCTGAGGGTCCTCACACCCGTCCCTGCCCCCGCCCAGCCAGGCGCACTGTTGTGGGTATATGATAACATCCAGAACCTCAGAAATGTAGACGAATGGGAAAAATGAGATTTTTTAAAAACTGGGGCCCCGGGGGGCAGTGGTCTTCCTTGCCTTGCAGTAGTTCTTCTGATGGGAGGGAAATGACATGATGGGGAGTCGATGTGGAAGTGCGGCCTGCCTCCGCGGCTCCTGTCACAGCCCGGGCCACGTCCCCCGCGGGAGGCGGGTGTGAGGACTGACGAACGCTGTCCTGCACCGCCAGCCGCGTTTCCTGCAAGGCGGAGGAGGAGCAGCGGGAGCACGTGCCTCCCGGGTCCTCTCCACGCTGGCGGCTGGGAGCGTCGGCCCTGGGATCCCAGCCCTTCCCTCCCTGACTCTCTGCCTGAGAAATGCAGGGGGCTGGGGTCAGCGCACAGATCTCAGGCCTCAGCCCTACGCGAGGGGCGGGGCTGCTGCGCTGTTGATGGGCCCAGCCCTCTGCCTTCACCCCTGAAAGTGGGGCAGCCCCGAGCGTGGAGCCTTGCCCGGGGTCACGGCCTGGCGGTGGGCCCCGTCCCCCAGCCCTTCCTCGGCCTTTGGATGGGGAGGGATTGCAGGTGGGGGGGGTGGCCAGATGCTCCCTCCGCGCCTCCCCAGCCCCCTCTGCCCCCTGCCCTGCCCCATCCAGCGGCTGCCCCCACTGCGGGCTCCAGGCCTGGGGTTTGCGGGGCCGAGCTTGGCCGCTCCTCGGGGTCTTGGCGGAGAAAGTGCAAAACAGCAGTTCCTTCCACAAAGCCGCACTGTTCTCAGCAAATCCTCCCAGGGTCGGGATGCATTTTTTTCAAGTGATTCAGCAGCACGTGAATGGGAACGGCCTGAGCCCAGGGCTTCGGGAACCGTGACCAAGGCCTCTGGCATGAGACCCCGCTGGGCTCACAGGGAGAAGGAAGGGCGGCGGGGCGTGAGTCAGGGGCCTGCCAGGGTCCCCGGGGGGGCCGGGGAGGGCGGCCGAGCAGCTAGGGGCCGAGGCTCTTCTCTGCGCCGCTGATGAGCTCTTAGAGACGGTTCCCTCCTGCTCCTGAGGGGGCCGTCGAGGTGGGAGCGCTGGTCACCATGGAGACGGGGCATCCAGTGGACAGTGGCTCACGCGAATGTGCTAGAATCTCGAATGGCCCACAGCTGGGACCTCACTGCTGTTTCTTTGCTCTCTCGTGCACCCTGTCACCCGTGCTGCCCCACCCTCGGTGCCCACAGACGAATCTGCTCTTAGGGGTCGTGAGTGTAGGCATTTCCACCGCCGGCCTGAGTCCCCCACCCTGGGCAGGCACAGCCCGTCCCGCCTCCCACCTCCCCCCGCCCCGGGATGAGGACACTTGCAGGGACCTGAAGGTGGCATCTGGTCTCCCAGCACTGCTGCTCGGGGGAGGAAGAAGTCTTTAATTGTGAAATGATGCTTCCTCCCTTTTCTCAGTTCCCTAAAGATGTGACCTTGGAGGAGGTCAGCTGCACTGCTGACCCAGGGCGGCCAGGCACTGAAGGAAAGCGCTCACCGCTGTGTCCACCCAGGGGCACCTGCCAAGGTGGGGGGGTGGGTGCACGGGGAGACCAGAGGGGCGCTGAGCCGGCGCTTGATGCGCTTGTGACACTTCGCAGGCTGCCAGCCCACACCCCGAGTCCTCGTGGTGCAGTCCTCGGGGAGGGGCGTGGCCCGGGGGAGGGGGGGGTCGGAGCAGGCCCGCAGCCCATGTGAGCTCGGTTCCCTTTCTGGGTCACTGTCTGCCCTGTGCCCCGCCCTGCAGCTGGTGAGGTCGGCCCACCCTGCCTGCCGTGCACATGCAGTCCCATCGGAGGGGTTCACAACCGTCTCTACTATGCCCCCCCCGGAAGTGCTTCAGTCACACGCAAGCAGTTAGGGAATCCCACAGTGATTGGGGGCCCGGAACACGTAGTAATTTTGTTACAGCTTTTGTAGGGCAACGCCGCAGCTGTCATCACGGGGTGTGGATGCCGGACGTGGGGCACCCCTCACTTTCCCAACTCTGGCCTTGAACGAGGGATGGAGGCACCCCTCTAGGGCATGCACCAGCCTCAGCCAGGCTAGACAAGCTCATTAAATTCAAGGGACTTCAGCCAGGCCGGCCAGCCGGCCGGTGTCGCCCGTCCACCCCCGAAAGGGGTCAGAAACTCTCGTCCTGAGCAGCAGCACCGGGATGTAGTCGCAGGTGTTGGCAGGGACTCCAGTAGCTCTGCGGTCGGAGGGTGTGTGTGTTTAAACAGTGAGGCCCCTGCAGCTGCTCCCACGCCCCCAGCCGAGTGGAGCCCACCCAGAGAGCACCTGGGTTTCCTCCGAAGAGATGGGCATGGAATTCTCCATGGGGACAAGGAAATGGCCCGGGTGACCCACGGAGGGCGTTTGCAGCTGCAGTGACCTTGTTTCCATCTAACAAGTGGCCTTCCCCACGCTCGCCCCTGTGGCTGCGCCCCGCTTGCTATGGCCCTCAGACCCCGGCGCCCGAGGTGAGTTGGGCTGTGCTGCGTTCCGGCCACTGCACAGGGCAGCCCCACCCGCTCTCGGGGACAGGACAGGAGGCTCTATGGCACGTGTGCTGGCAAATCTCGTCAAGGCCCCATCTTTCCCTCCCCCTGCGTGAGCGGCTCTGGGAACAGGCCCCTCACTGGAGGGGCCACGGGGGCGGGAGCAGGGCGAGCAGGGCGGCTGTGTCCCTGTGGGCAGCGCTCTCCCTGGGCGACCCTCCCAGGTTCTCCCTGGAGGCTGCAGAGAGCGGGCTGGGCTGACGGGCAGTGGCCTGTGCCTACACGGAGCCAGCCCTGCTGCTCTGACTCAGTGCTCTGGTAAGGCTCAGATGATCGGGGCTGGACTTTGACCTTGTATTTAGATGAGTATTTTTTCCAAACCCTGAGATTCCCACATCCCTTCTGGGCAAATGCCGGGTTTTTCCATCCAGAAGCTCGGCCTCCCGGGGGACCAGGGCCTGGGGGCTTAACACGTGTTGAGTGCATGGAGGCCTCGAAGGTCTAGAAGTCATGTTTTCATGTCCACGGCTTGACCCGTGCTTTGGAATTGGGAGCCGGTGCCCAGGCAGAGCGGCCCCGCGGGGAAGTGTCCTGTTAGGGTAACTCATAAACATAAGCAGGTGTAATTCTTCCAGAATGGCCAGGCCGTGGCAAGATAGTAAAGACGACTCGGAGAGAATGAAGTACACAAACTTGCAAAGACAGCGCTCTTTCTGGGTCTGGCGGCCCCCCCACGGACTGTGGGTATGGCTTGCTGTGTCCTTCGTGGCTTCCCCAGGAATGTGCACGGACACAGTTGGTGGGGTGAAGGGGGGGGTGACTTGAATCTCTGCCTGGGCTGGTCAAGTGAGCCCCGCCCCCTGGCCAGCCCAGGCCACGTTGTCGTGCACCGAGGACACCCTAATTTTCCCAGAAGCCCCCTGCTGTCCCTCCCCTGAACGCTCCCCCCCCCCCGCCCCCGACCAGGACAGTCTGGCCTCCCGGGTTTTCCCTGGGCACTCGGCCTCTGTCACAGTCTGAACATAGCCTGTGTTCTTTGGATCATCGTCCCCGACCTCGACTCTCCACCCACCCAGCTCTTTCCATCCCAAATCTGGCCGGGTGTGCGAGGGATCGGTTTTGCAGGCTGCTAGCAGGGGGAAGTGACATCATGTGGTGTCCGCGGCCCCAGGGGTGGGGGCAGGGCTCTGTGGTTGTGTGTGCTTTGAATTAAGTCTACGGTCGAGCATTCCAGTAGCCAACATCTGGCGGTGAATTCATGAGCCAGTGTATCACCCTTGATCTCAAACCCAGATGTTGTGTTAACGGCAGAAAGGGAAGAAGAAAAAACAAAATCGGAGCAGCTCGGGGAGAGGCCATCATTTTTTAGCACAAAGCGGTTAGAACAAGGATCTTTATAAAGCCTCTCGCTCCCGCCGCTGCCTCTGGTTCCTACGGCGAAGGGCGGGCCAGCGGAGCAGAGCCCCTCACCGCTGGACGGTGGGCAGGCCGTGGCCGACCACCCACCCCAGGGCCAGACACCGGGCCCAGCACATAGTAGGTGTTCAGCAAACATGTGTCCATGCCTGGATTTCAGTTTCGTCTCAGATTCTTTGGGTCTCCCTGCTCTTCCCCAGCCCTGGGCTTTCAGTGGCCAGGGACTGAGAGGGACCCGTCCCCTGCTTCTAGCGGTCTCCATCCCAGAGCTCTGGAGATGCCCATCGCCTGGGGTGTGGGACGTTTCTGGAGAGCTCTCCGCCTCCTCCCTGTCCGCCGCAAGGGTGCACTTTTCTGTTTTCCTGTCCCTTGTCTGACTTCTTGCCTGCATTGGATGCCCCGCGAAGGCTATCTCCGTTACTAAAGACCCTCCCTCGCCTCCCCGCTTCCTCCGGTGGGCAGCAGGAGGAGGCCCATGCTTGTAGGATTTCACTTGAAAAGCACCCCAACCCCAGACTCTGAGTTTGGCTGGTAAGACATCTCCACTCTGGCCTCATGCTGGGGGCAGAAGGCTGAGGGTCCAAACGTCGGGCAGCCAGAGCTGGCCTGGGGTCCACCTGGATGCCCCCCCAGGCCTCCCTCCCCGTGGGGCCCCTCTGTCCTGTTTCCCCTCCGCTCTCCTGCCTTACTTGCCCGTGGGATCCTCTGGCTGTGCTGAATTTATTTGCTAAAGCTTTTCTTGGGCCCTTCCCCCACCCGGAGTGCCGAAACCAATAGCATCTGCTGCCCCGGGCAGGTGGGCAGCGCTGGGGCCCGAGCCTGCGTGGACCCGCGGACGCCTTGCGTCTCTCCTTCACGTCCGGAGGGTGTCGAAGCTTCCAGAGGTTGCCGTAGCACCGGTCCTTGCTTCTCTCCGTTCCCTTTCTTTCCTTTACGTTCTCATTTTGCAGAGCGGAGCGTCCCTCTGCGTCAAAGCGGCCCCCGGGATTCGTGGGGACCGGGATGTGCCGCCGGCAGGTGCGGCTCTCCAGACCTGTCACCCACAGCAGCGGGGAGATGTGCGGCCTTGTCCGCCACGGCACTGCTGCCGTTCTGTCGTCCGGAACTAGAGGTCGTGGTGTGCGGGGCACTGCGCGTCCCGGGCGCCGTGTTTCCTAGTCCCCACGCAGCCGGGTGGAGGGCGGCCACCGTCCGCTGCAGACGCGAGCGGCTGTGTCTCCAGGAGACTGCGCGGCGGGGAGGGGGTAACGCAGGATCCGGCCGCTGCCGCCCCTTTTGAGTTAGGGTTTGGACTGCCCGGGAGCCTGAGGGGAGGAAGACGCGTGGCCCTTAATGCATGGAATGGAATGGAACCTTTTTACCGTTTGAGAGTAGCTTGCGCTTGTTTTCCGACTGCCAGTGAGCGGGGTGTTTCTTGAGCACCTGTTTCGGGTTAAGCATTGTGTTTCTGGAAAGCAGTTCCAAAAAGCACGCAGAATTGGGTGGGTCATGTGGTCAAATCCAGCAGCACTGCCCTTTCTCGAACCGTGGTCTCCCTCGCGTGTTCCTCCTGGTCCATTTGATCTCCTCAGCCAGTGGCGGTGCCGCGGGAGACAGGGTTAATCTGGTACGCTTCCTGACTTGCATAAACACGTCTTGGTGTGGCGCTGCGATCGGGTAAGGGTTAGGCAGATAGTAAGAGGGACCACGGACCGACTTTTCCCGGTGGCGCCGACTGCCCTGTGTTTACAACGTAGCCTCTGCCTGTCTGAAGCTTCGGGGCCCTGAGCAGACAGGTGCCCGGGTGTTTACCACAGGATGGATGAGAGGTGTGGAATGTGCCAAACGCTATGGGAGGACAGGACTTCCCAGAGCAAGACAGGAAAGGGCAAGTTTATCTGGGTTTTGAAGGATGAATAGAAGTTTTCCAGGTAGGGAAGGGGGGTGGTGGATGGCATTCGAGGCAGAAGAAACTTGTCTGTCCAGAGGTGGGGACACCCCTGGGCAGGTTTGGGTTCAAGGGACTATTACGGCCTGGCGGAACAGCGGGACGGAAGCAGCTGGGGTAGCTGAAACACACTGCCTGGCAGCGGGCCTCCTGTGTTAGGTCAGGGGGCGGCTGAGGAGGACACTTGAGCGGGAGGGACGAGGCTGGGAAAAGTCAGCTGATGCTGGGGGCAGGAGGAGCCACTGGAAACAGGTTGACCTGCTGCCAAGGGCAGAGCCCTCTGTTCTGGGCAGCCCCCGGGGTGGCGTTTCCTAGATGTGGGTTTGTAGGTTGGGGCCTGGCTCAGCCCTGGAACTGGGAACTGTGGCCCTGGGCGGTCGTGACTCAGCTCCAACAGAAGACATAAGAATGGGGCTTGGGTCCGGGGGACAGGGTGGGGGGTGCTGGCCCCTGGTGCCAGACCGGGGTCCGGGCCATGGGCACAGACGGGGTCCGTGTGCCGGGTCCTCCCGGCTCCATGGGGAGGACCGCCCTGGCCAGGGAGCTGCCCGTCCGCGGGTAGAGAACAGAGGCGCCTTGGTGCCTGGCTCTGTCTGTTCCTTATTTCTCTGTTTTGCTCACATCACTCCACCCTCGGCCGAGTGACCCCGCACGGCTGAGACGTGGAGGCCAAAGCTTTTAAAGCTCTTAAAACAGGCCGTGCCACCAGCTGCTAGGCCTCAAAATGAGCAAAGGGAGGGCTCTGCCCACATGACCCGGGAACTGGCGACCCGCCTCCCCTCATCAGGTCGCGGGCCGGGCCAGGGTCGGCCTTCATTGCCGGGAGGGGTCCCTGCAGTGCATGGCCCACCAGCAGCCTCGGGTGCTTGCAGACACTCCAGAACCTTCCCAGCCCGACCTCTCCCCTTTCCTTCACCTTGCATCCTGGTCTGGGGTCATTTTCCTTCCTTGGCAGCGGCCCCATAGGTCTGCCAGGGATGCTCATGAATGTCCCCTCACCGGGTTTGATGCCCTTTGGCGGGTAAAGCGCTCTGACCCTTCCTCCGTCTGTCCCCTATGGAACATGTGTTGTTATTACAGAGTCAGTCATGGGACATCTCTCGGGGACACTTTGAGGACAGATTGGGAGTAGCAGGGTAGACCGTTCAGAGGGAAGACACCCCCCCCAAACCTAAATACGATGAGGCCTCTTGGCTAGGCCGTTACCCCTCTGCCTTCGGCTCGGAAGAAGCCTGTTTACCAGTAGGCTGTGGGCGGAGGCTGGGTGGCAGGAGGCGCCACGTCCTAACTGCGCGACAATGATTGTGGGCCAGGAAACTTCTCTGCGTCCCCAGCCACGTGCATCCACAGTGGAGAGAAGTTTCAAAAGTCCCAGAGCACTCACGCGTGACCTCCACACGGAGCTTTGTTCCGATCGGTGACTACCAGTGACCCCCAGGTCACGCAAGAGCAGGCTTCCGCTCCTGGCCCCCATCGGCCGAGCATTCCCGTCGACGCTTCCCCGGACCAGAAGGGGGTCTCAGGGCTTTACCTCTTGACCCTCCCCCGGGAGCTCGTGTGGGGTCTGATGCCATGCTGAAGGCTGGGCTCGCCTTGCCCCCACCTTCCGCCTCCCTGCTGCCCCCCGCCCCTTCCTGGAGCCAGGACGGCACGGTCAGGGCTCTGCTCACCTCTGCGTCTGTTTTGCAGTGATCAGGGCCAAGGCGGTCAGTGTGAAGGAGGTGGACTCCGGGAACGACATCTACGGCAACCCCATTAAGCGGATCCAGTATGAGGTCAAGCAGATAAAGGTAAGGGAGACCGTCGCCAGGCTGCCCCACGGGGCGGAGCGGTGGGAAGGTTGGGAGCGAGGTTGGGTCCCCCACGAGGAGGTGGCCCGTGCGGGGAACGCAGCGCGGCCTCCGTGGAGCCGACCTCAGGGCCTGGAGCCCCAAGTCGGTCCCATCTTCCTCGTCTGCAAATGCCCGAGAAGTCGTGGGGACCTCAGGCTTGTCAGCAAGTTTGCTAGAGTTCTCACGGACCATCCCGCGGGTGCCCGTCTTCGGCTGCGCCGGTGCGGGGTTCGAAGCCGGGAGAGCTTGGTCGTTGTATCTGGGAGGCCTCCTGCCCCCCGGACGGTGCTGTCCCTGGTCAGCTTTACATTCTAAGAGGAAGGAGTCCTGGGGGCAGGCGTGGTAGGACCAGTTTCCTCAAAGAGAACGTGGAGGGAGAAATAGAGACCATGGCCCGGCCGATGACGGAGAGGAATATGAACCAGCTGGCAGAGGGCGGGCAGGCGTGGAGGCTGCGGACCGAGGGGCTGGGGGCCGGTGTGTCAGTTTTTTCAGACCATTCGTTCCTGTTCAAGGGCAAGGAGCCCGTATTTGAGGGGAGGCGGGGCAGGGGGTGGGGGTCCGAAAGACAGGACCAGCCCTCGAGGACAGGGATCGTGGTCAACAGTAACTAACTTGATCTGCAGGACAGAAAGAAATTCTAGGCTCTAGGTGGAGGAAGGGCTTCGTAAAGGTAGCGGTTGTAGCCATGCGAATTTAACTTTGTTACAAACATTAAATGTTTGGGGCGCCCGGGGGGCTCAGTCGGTTGAGCGTCCGCCTTCGGCTCAGGTCATGATCTCACGGTTCGTGGGTTCGAGCCCCGTGTCGGGCTCTGTGCTGACGGCTCAGAGCCTGGAGCTGCTTCGAATTCTCTGTCTCCCTCTCCCTCTCTCTGCCCCTCCCCTGCTCACACTCTGTCTGTTTCTCAAAAATGGAATAAACGTTAAAAAAATTAAAAAAAAAATTAAATGTTATTTTTAGAGGGAAATGTTATCAGAAGGTCAGTGAAATACTCATTCCGTCTATAGCAGTTCAGAGGGTGACCTGCGTTCTCAGGGCCTGGGTTCTCGTGACCTCATTAAGGCATCAGCCGGCATTAACATCAAAGAACCATTCTTTTTAAAAAAAAAAATCTTTTTTTTTTAGTATTTATTATTTTTGAGAGAGAGAGCAGGAGCCAGGAGAGGGGCAGAGAGAGAGGGAGACACAGAATAGAATCAGGCTCCAGGCTCCAAGCTGTCACCACAGAGCCCGACGGAGGGCTCGAACCCACAAACTGCGAGATCATGACCTGAGCCAAAGTCGGCCGCTCAACCGGTGGAGCCCCCCAGCGCCCCTCAAAGAAGGATTCTTGCCCTTCGGTGAAAGATGTCATTTAATAGAGCATGTTGTCACCATTGGCCTAACCTTTCCTGGCGTGGCGTGGATGAGCTCTCGCAAAGCTGGTTTATGATGACATTGAGGTGCCCCCGTGCCATGGGGGCTTGCTTGTTGAAAGCCCCCCCTCCCGCTCCCAGCCTGTCCCCAAAACCCGACGCGGTTGACTTTGGTTTCGGCAAAAATCCCGATGAGGTTCCTGTGTGATTGCAAAGCCCGAGGGCGGCTGCCTTCTGTATCCTCTGCTGGTCCCGGAACGCGCGTGTGTTCCCCTTTCCACCGCCCCCGGCACCCCACACCCCCTGCCCCTGGGCTGCACCCCACACCAGGGCAGAGGGCCGTTCCCCACGCATACTCATGTCCCTGCCCGTCCCTCTCCCTGGTGGGGCAACAGGAAGTGCTGGCCGTGGTAGGCTTCTGCCCGTGTCCCCCCCTCCTGGGGCCCAGCGCCCTCCACACGGGCTGCGGGCGTGTTCGGTCAGTAGGTCCGCAGGGGTGAAGTCAAACCCCATTGGCCCCGGGGAGTCACATACTAATTGCAAGCGTGCCTCCCCCCTCGGGGCCCCTCAGGCAGCCAGAGCTTGATCAAAATTCCTGGCAATGCGGGGGGTGGGGTGCTCCGAGATGGGCCAGAACCACCTGGAGATACACGGGCCTCTCCCGGGAGATCCTGAAGCGACCTTGTCGACGGTCGGGAGAGCCGGGTGTCTGAGACGGTTTCCTCCAGGTGACAGTGTCCCGTCCAGCGGGCTGGTCGCTGCCACCCTCCCTGATGAGCGTCTCCAGAGAACTCCCTCTGCTGGAGAATGGTCACCTTCTCATCTAGCTCATTGGTTCCTTCTGTCCCCGTTTTTCTTTTCTTTTTTTTTTTTTTTAATTTATTTTTGAGACAGACAGAGACAGCGTGAGCAGGGGAGGGTCAGAGAGAGAGGGAGACACAGAATCTGAAGACAGTCTCCAGGCTGTGAGCTGTCAGCACAGAGCCTGACGCGGGGCTCGAACCCATGAACCGCAAGATCATGACCTGAGCTGAAGTCAGTTGCTTAACCGACTGAGCCCGCCCCCCAGGCGCCCCTGTCCCCGTTTTTCATGCGGGCGGTACCTCGGGTGCAGGTCGGGCGGCCCCCCCGGATGTTACTCGTGGGACCCAGACTCTGTTAGCCGTGCGGGCCGGCCCTGCTCCCATTTCCTCATCCTTGTCTTTCCAGATGTTCAAAGGACCTGACAAGGACATAGAGTTTATCTACACGGCTCCTTCCTCGGCCGTGTGCGGGGTCTCGCTGGACATCGGAGGAAAGAAGGAATATCTCATTGCAGGTGCGTATGTGGACATGCGTGTGCAGCGTTGTCCGGGACCCAGGGCTGTGTCTCCGGGGTGGGGGGTTGAGAAACCACGAGGCGGGACAGAGTCCTGGGCCCTGACACCGACGGGCTGTCCCCGAGTCTCGGGGCCTCCCTGCCCTTTCCTGTCTGAGAATTCCTTGGGAATTCTCACCCGCCCCCAGGAACAGGGGAGCCAGTGTGACTCGATGGCGTGACGCCGAGAGGGGAGCGTGTTTGCCTTTGACTCCTAGAGGGGTCGTGCGCAAGATGCGGGAAGCGCTCACGCCTGGGCAGGAGGCGGGGAGGGGGGTTGACACCTTGCGTTAAGCCCGCTGATGTTACGAGGTCCCTCTGCCTGGGCGGTGACTCCTTGCACCCGGTCTGTCTCTTCCTCACTATGATGGTGACACATGCATGACGCCAGATCGGCCATTCGCGCCACGATTAGGTGTCCGGCCGGTGGCGTGAAGCGCGTTCACGCTGCCGTGTAGCACTTAACACCCTCCCTTCCAGAACCCTTCCCACCTCGTAAACTGGACCTCTGTCCCCATGACGCACAGCGACCCCTCCCCCTGTCCCTGACGCCAACTGTCCGTCTCTGGATTTGGCCGCTCTGGGGACCTCACAGGACTGGGATGAGACGGTGTCAGCATGGCCTCAGGGTTCCTCCACGTAGCCGGTGTTGGGATTTCGATCCTTTTTCTGAGGCGGAGTGACAGTTCCGTCGTGGGGAGGCCGTGGCGAGAGACCACGTTTTGTTTTGGGTTGTGTCTCTTGTTCTTTTTTTTTTCATTTTAAAAATTTCTCATTTTCCTAAGTTTATTTATTTTGAGAGAGAGAACATAAGCAGGGGAGGGGCAGAGAGAGAGAGAGAGAGGGAGAGAGAGAATCCCAAGCAGGCTCCACACCGTCCGCACAGAGCCCGGACGCAGAGCTCGAATTCACAGACCGTGAGATCATGACCTGAGCTGAAACCAAGAGTCAGACACTTAACCGACTGAGGCACCCAGGTGCCCCTTGCTTATACTTTATTCTTTTTTTTTTTTTAACTTGTTAACATTTATTTATTTTTGAGAGACAGAGACAGAGCGAGCAGGGGAGGGGCAGAGAGAGAGGGAGACACAGAATCCGAAGCAGCTCCAGGCTCTGAGCTGTCAGCACAGAGCCCGACGCGGGGCTCGAACCCACAAACTGTGAGATCATCCCCTGAGCCGAAGTCGGACGCTCCACCGACTGAGCCCCCCAGGCGCCCCCTAACTGTTTCCTTATGAGCATCTATTTTTTTTTTAAGTTTTCTTGAGCTAGAACTCACATACCATACGATCCACCATTTAAAGGGCGTCATTCCGTGGTGTCATACACTCATCATCGAGGTGCGCGACCCCGGACCCCGTCGGAGAGAACCCCGTACCCTTTAGCTGTTTTACCTTCCTGCCCCCCTCCCAGCTCCAGCATCCGTGGGTCTCCCCGGTTCAGAGTCCTCTGAATGGAGTCATAGAGGACGTGGTCCTTTGTGCGTGACGTCCTTCACTCCGTGCAGTCTTCTCTCGGCTGCGTCCGGGTCGTGGGGTGAATCAGGACTCGTCTCCTTTTCCTGCTGAATAGACCGCAGTCTGTCCACCCTCTCATCATTTCGCGGGCACTGGGGTTGTTTCCACCTTTGCGCTGCTGTCCACGCCCATCACCGAGTGTTGGCGTAGCTGTGTTTTCGTTTCTCTCGGGCCGATACGTGGGAGTAGATTTTTGGGGCATATGGTGACTACGTTTAAGCGTTTGAGGGGCTGCCAGACTGTTTTCCAAAGCAGCTGCACCGTTTTACATTTGGAGCATCTACTATTTTTACAATAAGAAAAATACAGTCCATCGGGGAGACAGGGATGAGGACAAAATCACGAAGCGGTGACCTTTCCTGACTCTGCTTGTCACGGGATGGTGAGGCCGGGCAGGTGCACAGAACACGAGGCGCGTGGCGCGGGTGCCCCGGGGACGGCTGTTAGAGAGGCGGTCGGCAGGTGCAGGGGACAGTCAGCGTCACTCGTGTCTCCTTTTCCACACGTCCCCTGTATTTGATAAATGTTCACAATGACATCTATTGCTTTTATGATCGGGAAAATAAGCCCTGGAGAGAAGGCTAAGGAGACACAACCTTGCCTGGTGGCGGGAACTTGGTGCCCTAACAGGTCCCCGCGGCTTCCGGTTCCTGCGTTGGGTTTTGTGCCGGTCGGTGAGGA
The DNA here is from genome assembly GCA_028646485.1 of Cryptoprocta ferox. Taxonomy (NCBI): domain Eukaryota; kingdom Metazoa; phylum Chordata; class Mammalia; order Carnivora; family Eupleridae; genus Cryptoprocta; species Cryptoprocta ferox. The sequence continues at coordinate 53,934,059 of CM053565.1, read as the reverse complement.
ACAAGGCTGTAAAATGCACACCTCGCCCCAGGTCTCCTCACGTCGGCCGCTAGAGGCAGCCGCCCAAACCGCAGAGCTGCGGGAGCAGGCCTCAAAGGAGCGCCGGCCGGGGTCCTCCCTGGGTGGGCTCCCGGGGGGGAAGTGACCTAGGTCTGGGCTCGGGCAGCAGTCCGCACCGTCCCCCTGTTGACAGAAGTGGTGGCGCCCCTTTCCTGACCCCAGCGGTCTCTAGAAGTTTTCTCTGCAGATTCCCTTCAGTGCTTACAACCCCTCCTAAGGAAGGCACCATTAGGATCCCCATTTTACAGATGAGGAAAACCGAGTAGATGAACAATGTGCCCCAGGTCTTTCAGGGCAGACGCTGTGCCGTGGCGGGGGGAGGGGTGGCCGGTGTTGGGCACCTCTCCGCACACCCGCGCCCGGGCTGCCCCGTCGGGAGCGTCCTCCTGCTGCCCCTGTCTCTCATACTCTGCTGCTTCATTCGTGTGGTCCAGGCCGTGGAAGCCTCGCCGCCCAGCGTCTAAGCCCGCAGCCCCTCCCCTGCGCTGTGTGTGAGAATTCGTCGGGGACTTTGGTACCAGTCCTGGTGCCCAGGCGGCACCGCAGACCAGTTCAGGCAGAATCTCCAGGGCTGTGGCCTGGGCGTTGGCATTTTCAAAGCTCCCCAGGAGACTGGGAGCCAGGCATCGGACCAGAACCTTCCCCACCCTGCGTCAAAGGCAGACCTTCCGTTGCAGGGGGTGCCGAGCAGCGGGGGGGCACACACACAGCAGGGCCGAGCCCCAGCAGCCAAGGCCGCTCACCCCCCTTACGAAGGGACTTGCCTGGCATTCTTTTCGTCTCCTGGAGCCCCTCGGGGTCAGTCCGGCCTGCCGCTTGCCCAGAGATTCTGAGGACCTCGGCACTGCCCTTTACTCCCTGAGGGGGGCACAGCCAGAAGGTGGGTCCTGTCCAGCAGTCAGGGGCCCTGGCGGGTGGGGTCTCTGCCGTGTGGCTCAGGGACCGTCCCTGTCCCACTGACCGGGAGGAGTGTGGGGAGGCCGCGTGGCTGCCTAGATAGAAAGCGTGGGTCGAAAACAAGAGCCGAGGTGCACACGGCACCTTTGCGGTGATTATTTTGCTGGTGGTGGCTCTGTGTTGGGGGGGGCGTCAGTGGAGAGTCTGTTTCTTTTGTTCGGCCCCTTTTTTGAAAGGAAGATGCTTCTGTGTTTAAACGAAGCTTTTTTTTTTAAGTTTAATTTTATTTATTTTGAAAGAGAGAGAGAGCAAATAGGGGAGGGGCAGAGAGAGAGGGAGACAGAATCCCAAGCAGGCTCCGCTCTGTCAGCGCAGAGCCCAACGCGGGGCTCGAACTCACGAACCACGAGATCATGACCTGAGCTGAAATCGAGAGTCGCTGCTTAACCGGCTGAGCTCCCGGGCGCCCCTTAAATGAAGTTGTTTCGAGTCAAATGCAGGAAGTCTAGTAACAGTCCCAGCAACTCTGCTAACGTTGGTATTTCCTCTCACGCGGAAGCGCGTTCGTTCACATTTGCCGTCAAAGCCTAATCACCGTGTGACGTGTCTGTGCCCCGGGCTGTCCCCACACCCGAGGCCACTGAACGGCCCCCACAAGAAGCTAATTCTACACGGACCTGCAGTGCACGTTTTATAGGCTCGCTGCAACCGAAATCATCCGAATTGTAGCTCTGCTCATAGTAAAAATCAACATGAGGGCACCTGGCGGCCTCAGTCCGTTAAGCGTCCGACTTCGGCTCAGGTCATGATCTCGCGGTTTGTGGGTTCGAGCCCCACGTCGGGCTCCGTGCTGACAGCTCAGAGCCTGGAGCTGCTTCCGATTCTGTGTCTCCTTCTCTCTCTGCCCCTCCCCTGCTCACGCTCTGTCTCTCTCTGTCTCAAAAATAATTAACACCCGAAGATACGTTGTTGGTAACTAAGTGCCTGTCCTCTTCCACTACTTCACGTTTGACGTTGGAAGCCAGCGAGTGACGTGCTGCACAGTTTAGGCTCCTAACTAGCCCCGGAGCCTGAGAGCCACAAGAGGCACCTCAGGCAGCGGCTGGCTCACCCTCGACGGGGGGCCCTGGCTGATCCGACGTCTTCCCCAGCGCGGCGAGAGAGCCCTGGATCCAATCCGGTGTTTACTTTCTGAGCACGGACTTTCCATCTCGTCCTCCTGGAGGCAGGACAGGCCGCCCGGAAATCACGGGGCGCCGCAGACCACGCAGCCAGCGCTGGCCGCGGCCCGAGGCAGCCCACCTCCTCTTGGGCTGATGATTCAGGTTCACGTGTTGAGCCGGGCACCACAAGACACTCATGTTTAGGAACTGTTCTAGAACGGGCCCTGTAATTTTCTTCTGCGGTCCTCTCCTCCAAGAGGAAAAAGAAGCTTACGGTCCTCAGTTACAAATTTTAATTAATTCCTGTTTTCCTCTCCAAGAAGGACCGTGTGTTTTTCCAAGGCAGGCGGAGTAGAACGTTGTAACAGACGGGCACGTCACGCGTCCCGACCAAGTCTTGATACCTATACCTGAACTGGAAGGGTGTCCTTTTAACATCCTGAAATGCTGCTGCACTTGATACCCGACTGCCAAGGTCAACGGTAGCCCCGTACCCAGGGCCACGGAAGACAGACCGTTTGCATTGCATCTCCTGTCCTTCCATCCCCTGCCCTTGGCGGAAGCTCGAATTCGTAGTGAGGTCACTACGGGAAGGCTGGGTCAACAGGGAAGACTGCAGGGAAGGCAGATAATGAAGCAAATTGTTCGAACAAATGCCCGTGTCATTGTCAGTAAACTTTTACTGAACAATTACTATGTGTGAGGAACAACGGATAAAACGAGGATTAAGGCGCAGTTGGTTACTTTCGTGCTTAAGTTCTGGTTGACCAACAGGATGCATAAGAACGGCCAAGAGCGACAGGAAGTGGGATGTTGATGCCAGCCAAGCGAGACAGCAAACATCCCTGGAGGAGTTTGGAGGGCAGAGCCAGCACGGGCCCAGCCCGTCTGTAAAGAACAACCCGGCTGGGCCAGGGGAAGGGGTGCAGCTGGCATCCCTGCACGGGCCGTGCGCGCCGGGAGAATCCCAGAGACGGGAATGAAAGTCACTGCCGTCTGTCCATTTCTCTCCCTCCTTAGCTGCTCTGGACTCCTAGAACGTGGCTAGACACACAACTCTAGGGGAAAGAAGCCAAACACTTGTTGTTGTTTTGTTGTTGTTATTTATTTTGAGAGCGAAAGAGCAGGAAAGGGGCAGAAAAGAGGGAGAGAGAGAATCCCAAGCAGGCTCCGCAGTGTCAGCACAGAGCCCGACACGGGGCTCAAACTCACACACTGCAAGATCATGACCTGAGCCGAAGTCAGACAGACGCTCAACCGACCGAGCCGCCCAGGCGCCCCAGAGACCTATTTTTAAAGTACTTACAACCACCCGAACACTTCTCTTCGTTGCTTGTTAGGATTCAGAATAGATGCTGCAGGAGCAATCCTGCTCCTTGATCCTTTTCTTCACCTAGAAAGTCAAGTCCAAACAGATACAAGGAAAAATGGAGCTCCCAGAGGTCAGAGCATCCGAATTCACATGCAGGGAGCACCTCCTGCAACCTGCCCGGCACACCAGGGCGTCCCCAATGCCGCTTGCAGCCTCCAGGGCGCCGAGCTGTGTTTCCCCAGGCCAGAGATCATGGTGGCATTTAAAAAAATTTTTTTTTGATGTTTATTGTTGAGAGACAGAGACAGAGCACAAGCAGGGGAGGGGCAGAGAGAGAGAGGGAGACGCAGAATCCGAAGCAGGCTCCAGGCTCTGAGCTGTCAGCACAGAGCCCGACGCGGGGCTCGAACCCACAAACCGCGAGATCATGACCTGAGCCGAAGTGGGACGCTTCACCCACTGAGCCCCCCAGGCGCCCCAACGGTGGCATTTATTCGCGATGGGGGCGCAGTCGACAAGCCACATTAGTTACCCAACTACGTTCCTATTCGTGGATCCTCCACGGCCAGTGCTGTGCCTGAGGTCATTAAGTTGGAGGCAGTGGAGCTCTGTCAGGTGCGGTGTGGTCAGGGTGCCGCCCGAGGCCCCTGCCCGCCCCCGGGGAGCCTCCCTCTGCCCTGCCGGCTCCGCTGCTCATCGCTGGGCATCTGCGCGTCTAGGCAAGATGCCGTCACCGCTGCAGGGCTGGGGTTTGAAACGACCTCCCGAGCCCGCCTCACACTCCGCCTTCACCAGAATGCACTTGCCTCCCTCCTGGCTAATGCCAAGGCCATCAGCAGCGTGAACGCTCCAGCAGGGGGAGGAGGGAGGAGCAGAACCAGGAGCCCGAGGTGTGACAAGAGACCAGCGGTGCCTCATCCTCCCCAAGGAAGGGGATTTGGAGCTGATTCCCAATTCCACGAGGGTCCGTGGTTTTGCCCTTCGCGGTGGAACAACCCAGACAGGCTTCGCGTCGGATGGAGGAAATGTCCGTGAGAACTAAAGCGGGAACCAGAACGATCCACACACAGCGTGATCTGTTCTGGGCCCATCCACGTGCGCGCAAGGATACTGGAAGGAGATGCGTCGAAGCGCGTCTCTGTGACAGAGACGGGAGGTTTTCCCATATCCTCTCGGGTGTCCGCCAAGCGCGCTGAGGGGAGCACACATCGTTTGCATACTCAGGGCGGACAACTCCTGGTGTAGGAGCCAGGGGTTCATGCGCTCGGGCCGCTGTGACCGAGCGCCGCAGAGCAGGCCCCGTACCCAGCGGGGACTGATTTCCTCGCAGGCCTGGGGGCTGGGGGCCCGAGATCCAGGTGTGAGCAGGGCCGGCCTCTCCTGACGGTCACCCGCTCCCCGTGGCCTCGCCTGCTTGTCCCTCCGTTCCCGTCTGTGTCCGGATTTCTTATAAGAAGACTGTTCTTATCGGATGCGGGGGTGGGGGTGTCCCCATGTGACCTCATTGAACTTAATGACCCCTTGGAAGACTCCAAATACAGGCACATCCTGAGGTCTGGCGGGGGGGGGGCGGGGGGGTTAGGGCTTGGACATAGGAATTCTGGGAAAGACACAGCACAGCCCACAACACACAGTATTGTCAGTAGTAAAGTTCCAAGTGCCCGAGCCACGCTCGGGCCGGAGGAGGAGGAGGAGGACGCGAATCTTGCCCTGAGCTTGGTGATCCCTGTCTCCCCAGGAAAGGCCGAGGGGAACGGCAAGCTGCACGTCACCCTCTGTGACTTCATCGTGCCCTGGGACACCCTGAGCACGACCCAGAAGAAGAGCCTGAACCACAGGTACCAGATGGGCTGTGAGTGCAAGGTAAGCCGGCGCTGCTGCCTTTCGGGCTCTTACCCATCACCTCCGCCTCCAGGGAGACTGCTGGGCTTTGATCCCTGGCTTCGCAGTCCACGGGGTCCTTAGGACAGGGCTGTGGGGAGGCACGGCCTCTCCACCAGCGAGGCTCTCTGGCCAGGGACAGAGCCCCGAGGCGTGCCCCTGCAGAGGGCTACGTGGGAGGTCAGGGCTGTCTAGCCACCTGGCCTATAGCTTCCGGGAAGGAGAGCCCCCCGGGGGGAGGGATCTTGTGGGGTGTAGAACGGGGCGGCCCAGCCCCCCTTCTTAAACGCGGTGCAGAGGCCGTGCCCAGCAGTTACCGCACTGCCAACGTCAGGTGCGCCTGTGACATCCCCAGGCTTGCATCCTGCCTGTCCCGCCGCCCCTCACGCCTCTGCCACCAGAAGTGAGTCTGGGCCCAGAGGGCAGCGGGGATGGGCCGAGCCGGTTGGCACTGTGCGTCCTGGCACATTCTCACCAACCTGTTCCTGAGCTCATTCAGAATATGAATTCCGACCCGCAGCTACGCGTATGTGCAACAGAATCCTCAGTGCCCGACGTGAAATCAAAACTGAGGTCTGTCCTTTCCCTCTCGTAGACCCCGGTCCCTCCACCGAAACGCTGCTTGCCGACCCCCTCGAAGCCCATGCGTGCTTGAGAGCAAGAGAGCATCCTTGTGTTTCTTTTTTAAAGTTTGTTTATTTTGAGAGAGACAGAGACAGCATGAGTCGGGGAGGGGCAGAGAGAGAGAGAGGGAGAGAGAGAATGAGAATCCCAAGCAGGCTCCACGCTGTCAGTGCGCAGAGCCTGATGCGGGGCTCGAACTCACGAAACCGTGGGATCACGACCTGAGCTGAAGCCAAGAGTCAGACGCTCAACCGACTGAGCCTCCGGGCGCCCCCAAGATAGCATCCTTTCTATTTGACTGGAACCTGGCTCCGGGGGGATTTAAGACCCTTTGTGGTTGGTGAGCTCCCAGGAGGGTGGGGCTAGCCCGAAGCCATCAAGTCACACTCAGAGGTGGGGGACCGGATGCTGTGGGGGGCCCACAGCAGAGGAGCCCTGCAGCAGCAAACGTGCACAAGGGCTCCCCCCCCACCCCTCCCGCCCCCCTGCCCCCGGCCCTGCTGCAAGTGGGAGGAGGGGAGGGCACTCCGGAAGGGCTGCTGATGGAGCAGGTTCAACTCTAGTCCCAGTGGCTTGACCAGGCGCCTTGGCTAAGTTCTGGACGTGCCGCCTCGCGTGGCCTCGGCCCCTGACCGAACCCACGTCCGCGTCCCTCTTCCTAGATCACACGCTGCCCCATGATCCCGTGTTACATCTCCTCTCCGGACGAGTGTCTCTGGATGGACTGGGTCACGGAGAAGAACATCAACGGGCACCAGGCCAAGTTCTTCGCCTGCATCAAGAGAAGTGACGGCTCGTGTGCGTGGTACCGTGGCGCGGCGCCCCCCAAGCAGGAATTTCTCGATATCGAGGACCCGTAAGCAGGCCAACAGCATCCCCTCTGGCCAACGGAAAAGCCTCCAAGAGTTTAGACTGGTCCAGCTCTGACATCCCTTCCCGGAAGCAGCATGAATAAAATAGTCATCCGAGTGGGTCTACGTTAGTGTGATTCTCCGCCCCCCACCCCCGTGTCCCTTTTTAAAAACATGGTTGTGGCCCCACACCCCATCCGCCAGCCCGGGCAGCGTGCGTCTCGGGCTCCCACCCTCGGGTGCGGGACGCACGGGCCCCGCCACTGTCACAGACACTGAGCAGACAGCACTTAGGAGTCGCCCAGGCCTGGTCAGGGCAGAGCCTGGGAATGTGCATTTTGCAGAAACTTTTGAGGGTCGTTACAAGACTGTGTAGCAGGCCTACCAGGTCCCTTTCGTCCTGAGAGGGGCATGTCCCTCATTTCCTGCAGCCTCCACGACTCGCCTCTGGCCCTAGGGCGGCAGTCCCCGCCCCTTGCAAGTGTCCCCGCCTCCTCGGTGCCCATCACGGGCTCCCAGTACCCGAGGCTCCCCTCCGTACAGGAGTGGCCCTGGACCAGTGGCTCGCTCCTGCAGGAGCCCCAGGTAACTCTGTTAATCAGCAGAATTGCAGTGAGAGCCACCCTCCAGGGACTTCACGGTGTGGGTGACAAGCTTCAGCGTCAGTCCTGCCCCCCCCACCCCGACTCTGGGGGAGTCTGTTGTATTCCGCCCCGAGAGCAGTGTTTGGGGGGACTCGTGGCTGCCCTTGCAGATTACTCCCAGGCGTCCAAAGTCCTCTGGTGTCCTCCTCCTCATCTGGCATCGAGCCCACAGACGAGTGGCACCCGTCAGCTTTGCAAGGGGTTGCGTGCGGCCAGCGCACCGGGCTGGCGCGGCTGGGTTTGCACAGCCCGTGCCCCCCAGCACACCGCAGAGCCCCTCCCGGGCGGGTGCGACGGGTGTGCCATGCCCTCCCGCAGAGACAGATGTTCACTGTGCTGTGCATGGATTTTTGTGAGTGGCGTTAGGCGGGCGTGCTGGGAAGTCCTACCCGGGAAGGGAGACAGTGGCGTAGGCGGGGCCGGTGGCTCTTCCTCTGGGCCTCCGGGGTGCAGTGGCCGACACCTCACGCTCCTAAAGATAAATTCTCAGATAACACGTGAGCCCAAGTGACAGCTGTACCAACCTCCGCTTCTATTTGTCCTGTTGAAGCTCTCAGTTAGGAAAAAAAAAAAAAAACACCATCATAGGAGACTAGAAAACGTGGTCCCCAACCAGTGGTTTTCTGCTGCCCGTAAAATAGGGGTTAACGCAGGCAGAAGTTTCTCCGTAACAATAAAGGTGATCTTTGTCGTCCTACTTGTTTGTAAAGATAAACCACGCGAATTAGGAAAACGTGCGCACGTGCGCGTGCACACGCACACACTAACACCGAAGTCTGTCAGCCCGTGCGTGGTCCCTCTGCGGAATGCTTCCAAAGTCCCCGTGTTCTAAGCCTGCTCTGTTCTGCGGTGACCCCTGAAACACCTATGAGACTCCTGACCGCCCCCCCCCCAAGTGGCATGTGGCTCCCATGCCTGCTGGGACCTGGTCAGCATAGATCTTGATGACTTCCCTTTGCAGGGCAGACTAGGAGAATATCCAGAATGCGCCCTCGTTCCAAGGGTGCTTTCATGCTGTAGTGATAGTTTGTAAGATGTCATAATGGACCAGCCCGCGTGATTGCAGTATATTACGAGAACACCAGACCCCTCCAATCAATAGACCACCCCACCCCCGTTTGCTTCCTGTAAGATGTTATCATATGTAACATTTACTCCTGTCTCTGCTGATTTCCTCAACGTCTTGGTTTATTTCTGACATCAGTTGTAATCATTCCCGTGCTGTGTTTTTATTACCCTCGGTAGATGTTAGACTCCCACTTTTTTTGTTGTTTTTAGGGTCTCTGCATCGTGGAATCATTTGACCCAGAATGGAAGGCATGGCTTGACAGCTAGCCTATGATGGTGGATCCCTTCAGACCTTTTGTTTCCTTCTTTGAGTACGGTTGCTTTTTTTCCCCATTCGCTACCTTTTTGTTCTCCGGTTCAAATCATTACAAGGTAAAAGATCTTTGAGTCGGTGGGTTCTCAAACCTGGCCTTTTTTGCTTCATCCACACACAGCGGTCTTCCGGTCACGCTGAGCGGGAAAACAAAAACAGAAACAACCAAACAAACAATCCAGATGAAGTGCCCTGTGGCAGCCACTCAAATACTGTCAGAGTAACTAATCGCGATGTGTATGTAGTTCAAGAAGGCTCTCCATTCGGCGTTGTCTAATTTATATGTTACGTCCTCCGCACTGCTCGTTCCTGCTCCCCATTCTTGTCTTCATTCGAGCAACTCAAAATATTTAAAGTGAAGTTTACATTGTAGTTATTTTCAAATCTTTGCTTGATAAGTATTAAGAAATATCAGACTTGCTGCCATAATTTAAAGCTTTGTTTGATTGTGTTTGTTTTTGCTTGGTTTTGTTTTGTTGTTATTTTGTTTTTGTTTTTGTTTTTGTTTTTGGGCAATGTGTTTTTGCTGGAATATGAAGTCTGAGACCTTCCTGTGCTGGGAACACGTAAGAGCTGTTGAACGCTGACAAGCAGACTGCGCATGTCTCCGATGCTTTGTATCATTCTTGAGTGATCGCTCGGTCAATGGACAATAAACGGTATTATCAAGAACGCTGGCTCTGTCCGTGTGGCTGTATCCGCCGTTCAGGGCGGCTGCTTTCTGGCTCAAGAAGCAGCCCCAGCACGTCCGAAGGAGTCGCTCCCATGGAAGGGGGAGGGTGCTCCGTCTACAAGAGAAACAGAGGGCTGGGTGCTTTGAGGAGAACGTGGTGGGATGATTCAGCAGGGACGGGGCAGACGGTGGTGAAGATGATTTTAAATTGGCCAAGAGGCAGAGTCACGACACAGGCCCCTGTGTTCATTCAGCAGGTGCACCTCACATTCTAGCCACCACACAACAGAACAGCAGAGCCCTGTGGCCACCGCGCACCCTCGACAGGGAGCAACGCCTGGCCCTTGTCTTCCTTCTCTGCCCACATCCATGCCCCGCACGCCGTGCCCGAGGTCAGAGAGGCAGATTCCAGGCATGAAATGGTGTCGTTCGTAAAAGTTTCAGCCCGTATCTTTTAAAAATAAGAACTATTTAAAAAAAAAACATTTCTGGGGCGCCTGGGTGGCTCAGTCGGTTAAGCATCCGACTTCGGCTCAGGTCATGATCTCACGGTTCGTGGGTTCAAGCCTTGTGTCGGGCTCTGTGCTGACAGCTCGGAGCCTGGAACCTGCTTCGGATTCTGTGTCTCCCTCTCTGTCTCTGCTCCTCCCCCCCCCCCGCCCCTTGCTTGCTCGCTCTCTCTGTCTCTGTCTCAAAAATGAACATTAAAAACTTTTTTAATAAATAAAATCCTAAAAATTTTTTAAAAATTAAAAAAAAACACAGTCCCAGAATACTTTAATCACACCCTAAAAATGTAATTGGGATGTGCTGATATCAGTGTTCAGACATCTCTGATGGTCTCTTATTAAATGATTTTTTATGGTCCATCGGTTTGAGTCAGGATCCTCATAGGGACATACATTGCAGTTCCTCTCAGGCTCTTTTTCCTGCAGGTTCCCCTCCCTCCCGCCCAGCCCCCTTCTCCTAGCTGGGGAAGATGCCTTCGTCATAATTTAAACTTGAACCAAACCTCACGTCGTGAAGGGTCTGTCTGAACACTTGCCCACCCCGTGGCACATCTGCAGAACACGTTCTTTCCGGGACAAACCAGAACTGCATTTCCCGTTTTATGCCGCTGCCGCCGGGTCAGCCAGAGCAGGGTTCTGGATGCCACCCTGAAGCAGCAAAGAGGTCACAGGACCAAGTTTGGGCACTGATGTCGGTGTCGCTAACGGCTAAATGTCATCCGGTTTGTGTCACCTGTGGCAGATCCATTTGGATTATTCTTCCCGTCCCGTGAAATGAGGGAAATGGTTTGGGGTCAGTAACACCCAAACTGTCGCCTGTCGTGCAAATGGGCTTCCTTGGCGCCTGTGGCCCTCGGGAGGCCCCAGGGGCGGGAGGTTCTTAGCAAACAACACACCACACGATTGCTGCCATTGCTGCCCGATTGCTGCCCGTTTCCTTTGTTTTATGTAATGTAGGTCAAGTGGGACTTTTGAAAAACACTTCTCATTGTGGAAATTTTTAAGCATATAAAAAAAAAAGGCAGGGAACAACAGAACAAACTCCGCGCGCCCGTGATCCGGTTTCAACAGTTGTCCAAGTTTTCCTGATCTTTGCAAACGATTTTATTTTATTTTATTATTTTACTTTACATGTTTATTTTATTAAATTTTTTTTAATGTTTGTTTATTCTTGAAAGAGACCGAGCAGGGGAGAGGCAGAGAGCGGGGAGGGGAGACTCAGAATCCAAAGCAGGATCCACGCTCCGAGCTGTCAGCACAGAGCCTGATGCGGGGCTCGAACTCACGAACCATGAGATCATGACCTGAGCCCAAGTCAGGCGATCAACCAACTGAGCCACGCAGGTGCCCCTATGTCTATTTACTTTTGAGAGAGAGAGCACAAGTGGGGAAGGGACGGAGAGAGAGAGGGAGACACAGAATGGGAAGCAGCTCCAGGCTCCGAGCCGTCAGCACAGAGCCCGACGTGGGGCTCGAACTCACAAACCATCATGACCTGAGCCAAATTTGGACACTTAACCGACTGAGCCCCCCAGGCGCCCCTCCTTCCTTATTATTAATGGGTACATTTAACTGATCTAACTTGACGATAAAGCACAGGGGAGCTATAGATGTTTTACTGGGGCCAGTTTTATCACCGATGGTTTGCTGTTCCCACAGATTTTACATGAAGACTGAAATTCCTCTTGGAACAGGCTCTATCTCTAGCCTCGGGTTGGACCGTTGAGCTGTGACCCCCCGGCCCCCTTGTCGCACACGGTTGCCATGAATCCTTTGCAGTGAAAGGCAGCACTTTGATTTGGGGAAACCGTTAGCTCCAAGAGCAGATTTTCTCCTCCAGGAAACAAACGGATTAGGAAAGAAAGAAGACCTCCAGGAACACAGTTCTGTCCGTTTTTGTTCCGTAACAGCCGGGAGGAACACTCCTTTCCAATTAAACGAAGGACAGGGGTGAGGCAAATCCAAATCCGGCTCTGCAAAATGGGTGGGGCGTCAGGTGGGGGTCACCAGCAAAGTCAAGTTAAAGAGGGTCTGAGGATGGGACCTGGGAGGCGACGCTGCCTACGTTCCCTGGAATGAAGCGGAGAGTTGATTGTTGATTTGGAGGCCGCCCAACGCGTTTTTGAGGTGGGGGCTGGGCAGCAGGACCAGTTCCAAGATTCCAACCAGGGAGGCTCAGTGGAGACCTGGACCCTGGGGATTTTATCAGATGCTGGTCAGGCAGACACCGTCTTCCCAGCATGTAGCAAAATTCCAGCCTCCCAGCGGGAAAGCAGGTGTGCGGCATAAACAAATATTTGAGGCACCGGATCCTTTCTATTTTTCTTAAAGTATATTTTAGAGAGAGAGCGTGTGCGTAGGGCGCCTGCGTGGCTCAGTCCGTTAAGCGTCCGACTTCAGCTCAGGTCATGTCACGGTTCATGGGTTCGAGCCTCACATCAGGCTCTGTGCTGACAGCTCGGAGCCTGCTTTGGATTCTGTGTCTCCCTCTCTCTCTGCCCCTCCCCTGCTCATGCTCTGTCTTTCTCTCTCTCAAAAATGAATAAACATTAAAAAATAAAAATAAATAAATAAAAAGAGAGAGTGCATGAGTGGGGGGGGGGGAGGCGGGGCGCAGAGAGAGAGGGAGACACAGAAGCCGAAGCAGGTTCCAGCCTCTGAGCTGTCAGCACAGAGCCCACTTGGGGCTCGAACCCACGAACTGTGAGATCATGACCTGAGCCAAAGTCGGACGTTTAACCGACTGAGCCACCCAGGCACCTCCATTCTATTTTAAGTAACCTCCACACCCAGCTTGGGGCTTGAACTTACAACCCCGAGATCAAGAGCCGCATGCTCTACCAACTGAGCCAGGCAGGAGCCCCCAGGGTCTGTTCTTGTCAGAGAATAAGAGGGGGAACCCTCCTGAAATCGAAGTTTCCAGACACCAGCCCAGAAGCAGGCCTCCTGGAGGAGAGCAGTCCGTTTTGCATACACGTCCTGCCCCTTCCTTGTCTGTGACCTTTCCCCAGGCTGGGGTTGAACCCAGGCAGAGGCGGGGGAGTCCTGCCTCCTCCCCCCGCACAGCATCCCTGAGGACCCTTGGCCCCCAGCCTCCCACAAAGATGAGTCTCCGGTGTAAACAGCTCCCCCCACCCCAGGCTCTCTCCCTCCTGGGGACGTTTGCCTTCCGTTTGCACCAAGAGCCATGTAGTGGCTTTTGTTTTGCTTTGTGTGTGGTCGTTTTCAGAACAGAATCAAATTTCTCTCCCTTTTTGTGAGACTTGAAGCAAGGATGACAACATCCTGGTGTCTGCTAAGACACGTCAAAACACCAAACCTGTTACGGGGTGTCATTTGTAAACTTAAAAAGGGTCAAATTCAATTGTCATCTCTATATAATTTATCTTCCAAATGGAGACACTTTTGAGAGAGAAAGAGAGTGCTTTCAACGCGTGTGGTATGAACCAGGACTGTCCCGAGCAAACCAGGATGCGTTGTCACCCCGTCACATTAGGACACCTTCCCCGAGGACGCCAGGCGTATCGAACCCCCCTCCGCTGTGGTCTCAGGTGCGTGGCAGCAGACACAGCACCCCACAACCCCAGGGCCAGACAGACTTATCCTGACTACGTGTGATCTGGGAGCAAAAGTGTGCCAGGCAAGGTGGTGTGGATTCGGCAGCAAATAAACCCAGCATCTCGGAAGCTAACAAGAAGAGGGGATTTCTCGCCAAGACCAACGGGGACGTTTGTTGGGTGGCCTTCCGCAGGCGATTCGGGGACCTGGGCTCTTCCCCTCTGTGTCCCCACCACCTTCCGGAGCCTCAGAGTCCTTCGCTTTCAGGCAGAAAGAGGAGCAAAGGAGAGCTGGCAGATTCTCGGCCTCTGGCCTGGGCTTGGGTGTGACACCTGTCACTTCCTCTCCCAGGCATTGGAGAGAATTAGTCACAGTC